>ML986620.1:232260-302303 GCA_010094045.1 Lojkania enalia
TTTCGTGATATCTCCACAACCACGCGATAGAATGCGCTCATCTGAAGCCGATATAACTATGGCAAATGAAGCTTTCAAACAAGGTCAATTTGAGTTAAATCTGGCTGCAGTGCAGGCGTTTAAAGTTAGCCACACCACCCTAAGAGAGCACCGTAATGGGAGACCTTATAGGGCCGATTGCACCCCTAATTCGAAGAATCTCACAGAGCTGGAGGAGAGGTCGATTATAGACCATGCACTTGATGTGGATACGTGTAGGTTTCAGCTTAATCTCAACATGCTGTAAGATATAGCTAATAAACTGCTTCTTAATCGCGGTTAGTAACCTATCGGTAAAAATTAGCCTAATTACTTTATCTCACGCATTCTAGAGCTTAAATTACGCATTAATCGACGATATAATTACTAAAAAGCTCTAAATAAAGATTCTAAGGTTATTTAAGGCTGGTTCTACCTTATATATAATACTAAGGCTAAGTATAGTATCTTTAACAAAGATACGTATAATTTCGACAAGACTAGCTTCTAAATAGGTAAAATTAGCCTAAAAATAGTTATTACTAGTATTAAGAAGCGATAAATACCTAAATCTATCTAGTCTAGTAATATTAAATAGGTAATAGTAATTATAGTAGTAAATATATATAGCTAGCTAGTTCTACTATTTATTATCCTTAAAGGCGCGTAATAATATAATACCTAGTACTAGTTAATTATAGATAAGCTTTAATAGGTTTTATCTATTAGTAAGAAAGGCTAGACGTCTATTAAATATAGGTTTAAGTAGCTTAAGCACTTTAATAAATATACTAAAGCTAGTACTACTAGCACCTACTAACTACTTATTATAGACGGCTATAATAGCTATAATTCTATCGAATTTTATAATTATTATAAAGAATATAATATTATTATACTTTATATACCTCTATACTTATCTTATCTTCTATAGCTACTTAATATAGGCTGTTTTAGTCCATTAAAGTATATATATAGTAAGGAGATTAAAAGCTTAATTTAGTGCTATATTAACTATATAACTAAAGAAAACTTTCTACCTATATTTAAAGCGGCCTTTAATAATACTATTACTAATAAAAATATAGCTAGAGGCTTTAGAGGGTCCGGATTAGTCCTATTTAGTCTAGATTGTATTATTTTAAAGCTTAATATCTAAGCTTTATAAACCCTAATACCACCGCTCTTAAAACCTGCTAAATAGCAGTTATAAACACTATATAATCGCTTAGAGGTAGAGTACTAGATGTAATACATGCAATAGCGCGTAGAACGACATTAAGATAGCTTACTAATATTAATACTCAAGGGTCTTGCAAGTCTTATAAAGGGTATCACGTCTATAGCGCATAGGCAGTCGTTTTTAGAGATGGAGAATAGAGATCTCTAGGCAGCAAATACGATGCTTATAAAGCGCAAGGAGCGTAAACGTAAGGTAATTAAGGGCGCAAGCACTATCTCTATATTAGATAGGCTGCAATTAGCAAAGTAACAACAAGAAGGCCGTTAAATAGAATAAAAAGGCCCAAATGGTCACAGTCGACCACGCCAACCAAGACGCTGCGGGCGCTGTCGGGAGCCAGGCCACCGCATTAAGACGTGCAAAATGGCTCCAATCGAAACACCAAATAGTGAGGATTATATAGATATCGCTATATAATCAATTGCTTCAATAGCTGTGGAGATATCCTGCTTTGAAATTGAAATTGGGTGGGTCACTGACCGCTCGGTGGTTTTGACCGCTCGGTGGTGGATTACGTTACTATAAGAATTTAATATCGATATGGTTGCTATAACCGTCTAGGACTAACAGTTGAGGCCGATTCGTACGCGTAGCTACTGTAGTCCAATTATACTTAAGGTTTAGCAATTTTCAAAAGTTGCGTGAAGCGAATCTGACACTGCTCTAGGCAGAAACCATGTAGTCCGGAGGCGCTTGCCTTTAAAAATGGCAATATGGAGCAGCTTCTCGCCAGTAGCAGAAATTGCCTCTATCGACACTCATTCGCGATCAGCCAAGGACTCGAGTGTTTATACATACTCCTGGCGCGATCCCGGTCTCATCTATATTCTAGATATCCTCCATATGAATTCTGTGGCAGATCCTCGAACGTTCAAATGGCTTTAGAAACACGCGCACTTGTACAGGAGTCGCTACTTCTAATCACCTTTCTATTTAGAATCCATAGTGAAATATAGAGAATGATGAGTTATCGTGATGTGAAGAAAGAACGCGTGTTTTGATTGGGGTGGGCGCCTGCCATATATCCTCGCTTACTGCCGATTTCTGATCTAGGGAGAGATTGCTTCCCTTCGCACAGTAAGTAATAAATACACCATGCATTAGTGGCGTAAATTCTTCAACCAGTCAGCGTCCAAATAACTCCATCAGTTTCTTGTTGTATCTCGCAATACCCATCTCGAATAGCTTAGGTCTAAATCTTGGGTCCCGTATTAACACCCATAGGAATTGAGCCAAATCCTCATTAAAATTTGCTTCGTCAATCCAGAGCCCGTCTCTTTTCCTTTCCTTCACCCAGTCATCCAGTCGAGTTACGGCCTTCATGTAAAACAAGCCTCTATCCCATGAAGAAATACTGTCTACGAAGGCATCCCATTGCTTGTAAGAGTGTTCAGTATATCCTACATTGGTCCAAAACTCGTCCAGCTTCAGATGGAATTCAACCCATCTAGGAAAAGCTGTTTTTATTACCCTACCACATTTGTGAGACGCCTTTTTCAACTCAGCATTGTCATCAGTTGTCCATACGCTATTAACGGACTGTTCAATCGCCTTGAATGAGCGAGGATCTGGTTCGGCTACTTCAAGGAGTTGGATAATTTGGCGTGTGAGATCACCCTTCTCATCAGAAGTAAGTTCTAGAAAATCTTGTGTATGTGTTCTCATTTTATGCTTTTCCTCGGTCGGGTTACTTTGTGGTAAAACTTCCTCGACCGACGAGTAGACTTGTGCTAGAGACGCCGGTGATTCCACCATGTGTGTCTGAGTTTGTTCATCATTCGAAGGCGCGATGGAGATCCGGCTATCGTGTGAATTAGTCTCATATTGACTTTGAAATACTTCTTCGGCGTGAAAACCTAGAAATGGCGAGGTGGAAACGCTCCGCCTCCTTATCTCATCGTCAACGCCGAGGATATCTTCGTCTTGATATGGGGACAAGGTTTTCCCATAATGATTGAACCTCCGGTCAAGGGTTATAGAGCTGAGGGAAACAGAATCTTGGGGTGTATCCTCGGTGCTCATCGCAAACATGGACAATTTGGCTGGAGGAAATAGCAGCTTCACTATCTTGCTTGGTCTACCCGTGCCTGACTCGTTGTGGACATCATTTATTGCATATTTACGCTTTCTCAACGCTATTTCTCCGCTTCCGATGTCCATGATTTGTTCGCTATCTGCGGAATAATCCGAACATAGCTCATCGGGTGTCTCGCTATCCGACGAATCTCCGGATTGGTTGGACATTTCATCAGTAGCATCCATCCTCGAATTTATTGGACACGCTGGCGTCTTCCGGGCTGAGCGAGGAGTTGCTTGCATTGTATGAACCATCGGCGCGATAGGGGCACGGTAGGAGCAATCTATGGTCCCGTTCTGATCGATCGCTGAATCGGTAAGTTCCAAGTGACTTTCAAGCTCAGTAACTATGTTAATACAGTGGATACTGAAAGAACTCACTTTCTTTCAACCGTTATTTCATCCTGTACAGTGGCTAATAATGCGGCGGAGGGCTGTTCACTTTGTGCTTGATCTGTGTAGACGACTTGTGGCATTCTGCTCTCCTGCTGATCTAGCTCTTTCGCCTTCTCTTTTCTCTTGTAGGCACGTTGCATTATCCAGCAATGCATGTATACCTGAATCCTACTCATTGCATTAGCTAGGCTCTCAGACAACAGAATGGTCCAAAGGCATACTTCTGGCGATCTTCAGTGTCATCGACGAACAGATCCTTGGGGTACATTCTGTCTGTATTTGCTGGAATTAAATGGCTCCTATCTCCCCTAGCCCATATATTCCCAAATCTTGCTAGTAGGGTAGCAACTTCTGTCTTTTCAAAGTCCTCGTCAAGGACACATGATTTCATTTCATCCTTTGACATTATGTTAGTAAGACGTGCGACAATATTCCCGGTTGACTGGTACAGCGCGGCGCTCCTCTCATGGTGAAATACAGCGCGGGTGCCACTGGCATTCATATTCTTGAGACCAAGGCATTTGATCCAGTCCCCGGCTTTAAGGGTGAAGCATATGCTGAGGATCTTTCGTCGTTCTTCGGGATCCATACGCAAAGATGTTTAGGACAATAGAAAATGTCGTGGCAGAGCAAATGGGATTAGAGTTCAATTAGACAACAAAGGATGTTAGCTTAGACCGATTGTGAGCCTGAGAATAGGCTTGTGGGAAAAATTGGCGGGGCTCTCATAACGTAGCTGTCGTAGAATAGGGTGCGTGATCATGGGGGGCATGGGGCGAGGGCAGAACACTATGAAACTTTACTGTTTTAAGAGAGTGGCGTCCGTACACTTATCAGCTTGCACCCCGCTCCACGGCTTGTCTTCCATTAAGCTGGGCTTGCTCCGACCACTTTGGTTCCGCCCCGTGCACGAGCCAATTAAGACCGGTCTCACCGATCACACAGCATCGTTTCGGCACGCTGGACGCGTATATAATGGGGGCATGAGTCACAACCATGTCTTCGCCCCGTAAAGTGATGGAAGGTGGCACTTCGGGTAGCTTTTTGCCGATTTGAATTTAAGTAGAGCATCGCCTTGCAACGTCTGGGGGCCAATAAAATCCACACGCCTAGGGCAGTATGCAACATCTCGCAGCCTCATGTTCGTAATCCTGGGGAAATCGTGTGATTGAGGAATGAGAAATTTTACACAAGACCGTTCAGAGCTCTCTTTTGTTTAGAAGGCCTCCGGTTTCTCCTCCACAGAGCCGTTACCATAGGATTGGACGTAGCTAGAATGCCAAGCCATTATACGAGCCTCAAAACTGGGCAAGGACAGCGGAATAGCGCAGCATTAAGAATACATACTGTGGTGAGAGGCGAATCTTGTCTCAGGGAGGGAGATGAGGAGCTGAACTGGTTGATTGAAGATGGCCAGCGGGCCATATTTATGTACATGAAAAAGGGGTATATCAGCTGATATCCAGCGTGATATCCGGCGTGATATCGACCGTGATATCGTACGTCGATATCTGATACAGCTCGGCAGACTAGCCGAAAATCCCCATGACACATACAATTTTAAACCGATAGGAAGTAGTGATGGCATGGTTCGAAGGACCCCTGCCGCCTTGCTCGCTTCCCCGAAGAGGGTTTTATCGACAAGTGCATCAACCCACTCAGCAAGCATCATCCTGGAAATTGATGGACGTCCTATCCCAAAATATTCAACCAGCGCCGAAAAGGGAGGATGCAGAGTCATTTCGGCCTTTCACTACAGAAGCCCAATAGTAAAGAGAGGCTCTCTCCTTTGCTACAGTATTGATTGCTCCGATTGAATATGGTAACTGCAAACAATATATGAACCTTGGACCTTGACTTCATTCCTTGATATCACAAGAGGAGAATTGGATGCTATGGTTAGGGTGTTTAAAATAAAATACTTAACTAATGGATTTTGTGGTGAGAGGCGAATCTTGTCTCAGGGAGGGAGATGATGAGCTGAACTGGTTGATTGAAGATGGCCAGCGGGCCATATTTATGTATATAAGGAAGGGTATATCAGCTGATATCCAGCGTGATATCGTACGACAATATCTGATAAAGCTCGGCAGGCTTGCCAAAATCTCCATGACAGAATCAGTTGTTAAAAGAAATGCGATTAAGTCCCAACTAGGAGCGAACGAAAGGACTGGTGGCAACTGTAGACGGGAAGAAAAGCTCAATCCTAGCGAGCAACGCATGACACATAGCCCGGAGAATAGCGAGTCCCGAGATCAAGATAAAAATTAATCATTACTAGGTCACTGAGAAGCTCCCAAAAAAAATAAAATTGGCGATGTTGCGCCGGTTAAGAGAATATGTTAGACAATGCTCATTGAACTTCTTTCTTATAGTTCTTAGACTCGTCTAGCGTATGCGGCTCAGTGCCGTGATGTCGATTTTGTAATTCCAACCTACAAGATGGGACTAAGAGCAAGTAGCTACTACACGAAAACATCTTTAAATGTATGCTTATTCTTTGTACGTTGTTAGTAAGACGCCCGCGTTTTTCCCATCTTAGCGGAAGATTCGTTGTGCTTTTCAATTGATTCCGTCCAACTACCCTTTGACAGATGTTTCTCCTGGCATTGCACCTCTCACCTGCCAAATCAATGAGCCGTTCTGCTTACATAATTTCTGCCCAATATTTATTTGCTATACTCTTTTCAAGCGTTCCATACGCAATAAAGTGCGATCGTCTGATCCACGCTGGATGGACTGAATGGGAAAAGGAGCGCAGCGTCACAAATTGGCGTTCATGATCAAAATGGAAGGGATCGACGGGAGGTGTGCAGTCGTAGAACTCTCATATATATTGTTCCCGCCGAGCCGGCCTCAACATTCGAAATATATAACTCAACCCACGCCTTCTACAGCATTTGCAACCCATGTTCTGATGCTTGCCAATGTCGCATTCGGTATTGGGTCTCTTGCATCGCGTGACTGGCCCGGAAGGATGGGCCTGGAGTTGTAAAGTAGAAATATCTCGTCTTTTTCGCACTATCCGCTCATCTCTCCCAGTTCACGAAAGTCTCTTGATCCTACTCTACTTTTTCATATACAGTAATCATGCTGCTCCAGCCTGTGACGGGACTTGTGCTTGTCGCCCTGTTGAATCCTGCAATAGCAGCTCCGCTTGACGTTATAGCCATGGGCTCTAAACACAATGTCTATCTGGTCACTTGCACAAGAACCAACGCTCTAGATTGTCCTCTCCCCCCACTCATTTGCGCGACACAGACAGCCGCAGCGAAATCATACTCAGCAGTCGCGTACTATCCGAATGGACCAATCACATCATCAAAAAGTACCCCGAACCAAATCGTGACTGTTAGCGAGCCACCCCAACCATGGGAGGGCACAACACACACAGTGAAACTTACCATCGTCGGAGACTTCGCTGCGAACATCGACGCAGGAGCGAATACGCTACCGCAGGGACAACTGGCTGGGACTGCGAAGTTGGCTGACGAAGATTTTGTGTGTTTTACGGATGGGGTAACCAAATTTTCGTTTGATAAGAGTCTTGGGATCGAGAAACATTCTTGCACAGCGGACTATTGGTGTCCCTCTATTGCTGTTTGAGAGGATATATTATCTGGACACGGACGCGTCGGGTGGATCGATCGAGAACGTTCGAGGGCTGCAACAGGGTATGGGGCTTTATCCGACATCCTTGTCGATCTCCTCGACCATGTCATGACAGAATTAACTATACTTTGATGATTTACTTGAAATAAACGCCCTGATTCTTTGAACGGATGGAAGGTTCTTGATTTTTCAATTTACAATTTATGAGTATCTCAAAGGGCATCTGGGCCTTAGTTGCTAGTCGCAGCAAATACTCCCTTGGATAGACTGACCACATCTCCGCCCCGTGCGAATCTTCCGAAGCGCTTGATCAATAGCAAGTTACACACTTTCCCTCTCCATATAATAGCTAGGCGATACAACGAATAAATCTAAAGCTATTTCACTTTAAAGCCGCCATTTACCCTGGCTCTCACTCAATCCACCATGTCACTCCCGGGGCTCTAAGACTTCTCCGGGATTGATTTTTTCAATCTGGGTCATGAATCTAGGCCTTAATTTCACTAGACATTGTGTCTTCCGTGATCCAATTGGATACCACGATGAAAGATTAGAGGGCTTCGCATAGAGAAGATGAATTGAATTTTGATTTGATTGACACTCGGTTTGATCTACACTCGGTTTGATCTAGTGGGAGTTGTGAATTCCTTTATTTCGGTGTTGTCTCTATTCCCTAGGGTTCCATGTTAAGGTAAGTGGGGAGGGTAAAATCCATACACCGACTAAGTGGGAGTGTTGAAGGGGCACCCCAGTTGGTGTCGCGTATCAGGCAGCATCAATTGCCGAGGCAAATATTGACGTATTAAAGGAGAGTAAGCGGCCTACCTAGCTAAAGGCTGGCAATGGCGAGACTATATAGGCATGAAAATAGGTCAACTATAATAGGATAGTAGAAACACGCGACACACACACCCATCTTGAAAACGATAGTAGAGAGCTGCAAAAACTCAAAATGAGCTAATTCTTGTTATGGGGATTTTGGCTAGTTTGCTGAGCTGTATTAGATATTGATGTATGATATCATGGTCGATATCACGCCGGATATCACGCTGGATATCAGTTGATATACCCCTTTTTCATGTACATAAATATGGCCCGCTGGCCATCTTCAATCAACCAGTTCAGCTCCTCATCTCCCTCCCTGAGACAAGATTCGCCTCTCACCACAAATAGTAGTAGCTTATAAATGGGCCTGAATAGAGGTAGTAGTGTATAGCCAGTAGTAAAGATTTGGGGTGGCCTTGTTTTAGACAGCTTTGCTATCTCAGATCCTAGCTATTCTAAATTATTCCCGTCCTAGTTAATATTTAAGACAATACCTCGGACCTTTCTAGTTACTTGGTAACTCTTATTATAGCTACTACGAAATTACTATTTTTGACAATTCTTCTATCAAGTCAAGTCCTTGCTTATACTTGGGGAGAGCAACTTACTATTATTGAGAACGGTTTGTTTTATAGCAGTAACGGCTATCCTTACGGCTATTTTTCTCGCTCTAGCGCTAGCTTTAGCGATAATATGATGATATATCTTCTACCGCCGTTAGGTTCCGGGAGAACAAGAATTAATAGCTCTAATCTATTATGCGCACCAACATAGCGAAGCGTAAATCAAACAAACAACTACCTACATCTTTCAGCATTACCTGGAGCATATGTTGCTATAAGGTACCTAGAGAATGGGCATGTTACATTACTGGAAAATCAACCCAGAAAACCTAATAGTACTGGGACCGTTTACGTATTTGGGACTAGTGAACCGAACGACGATGAGCTGCTGATGGATGTCCTTCAATGGACAAGAAACGGCACCGGTGGGAGCAGGCGAGGAAGGCTACTAACCGCCTAGAACTTTGATGATGGTAGGTGCTATCAAATCAATGACGGT
This sequence comes from Lojkania enalia, assembly GCA_010094045.1. Lineage (NCBI taxonomy): Eukaryota > Fungi > Ascomycota > Dothideomycetes > Pleosporales > Lojkania > Lojkania enalia. Next base: position 241,493 of record ML986620.1, read on the forward strand.
AATATATCCGTCGCCCGTTAAGCAAAGTTCCCAAATTCTGTTAATGGACAGCCCGGATCCGTACACGAGCAATGGTGTGAAACTGACGTTGTCATTCCTACAAATGTCACCGTAGATTCTACATACACGATATATAGGGTTTGGCAATGGCCGACAGCGCCAGGCTCTCCTGGGTTGCCAGATGGAAAGGATGAGTATTATACGACGTGCTCTGATGTTGACATCGTTGCCGAACCACTTCCACAGACGCCAAATCCTTTGACACAGCAGGACCCTCAACTCGCTGCCGTAGCAAACTATCAATCTCGCACAGCATTCAAGCCTAATCCACTCTGACCCATACATAGTAATCAGATAGTTCGTAGACAGTGAAATATTAATGTACACCCGTCTGTAGCGGAATACCCGCTGTAGTGTGACTGGCTTGGCATCGTACCAGGTCCAAGCGCAAAACCCGCCAAATTGCCCGAGCAACACTATCGCCCCACGAAAGTCAACAACACCAGCAGCATTGCGCATCATGTTCCCTCCAACCCCTTACCTCTTGTCGCGTCATGCCTGTAGCTACGTGGCTCTGTAAAGAGACGATTCAACCACTTTTATCATCCTTAGACGCTCACCACGATCCCGTATCTTCCTGGCTTTCGTATGCTCCTTCGCCTCCGCCATCGATAGCATCCGGCGGGAAACGGAAGAGATTAAAAAGCAAACAGATCGCGAACGAGATGTCTAGCCGAGACTCATCTCCTCCCAAACGTCGTCGCCTCGAGGGGGACGAGTACTCGTCGTGCGCAATCGAAGATGTCGAGAGCACCCCCCGGGCGAAGTCCCGTGTCGCTATTGAATCCCCATCGCCCTCTTCATCAAGTCGCACAACCCAGTCCTCTCATTCTCGTCGATCAACAAGTCCGAAGAAGAAACAGCCTCTGCGAAAAATGGCTTATCTCTCCTTACTACCAAATCCAGTGGTAATGAAGTCCATCGACGATACTACCGCAACTCCTCCGAATGAGCTGGAAGACATCGTTCTTCGATTAAGACGGATAGGCCGAGGACTTGGAGTTATATCACGATCGGAAAAGGTCTGTTAATTTGTCTTCGTCCTACTTGCTAAGCTGATGGGCATAGAATGAAATGGCTTCCATGTCCTCGAACAGATCGTTTCGCCAGATATACAACGACGAACTCGTATTCGTGGATGATGTTGATCGAGCATCTCTCGGACCGTGTCCACACCCACATGAAGTCGCGAAAGCGGTCAGCCTTGCCACAGAGTGCGAGTCGAATGAACACAGCGAATCATCTTGGAATGGCAGGGTGCATACATACCTCTTGGACCTCGCTCTTTACAACGAGATGTTTCATGGGAAAGTGGGCTTCTTAGATTGGTGGTTTTTTTGGTCTCGCGCAGCCGATGATAGTTACTTACTTGCTCTCTAGTACCAAGGCTCGTATCGAGCCGGACTCATTACTGCCAATAGATTACGCTGGTCTTCCTCTCGAATCAAAGATGGTTGACTTTGCCGTGTATCTTGACTCCGACGATATCACGCACGACGCTCTCCGCCAACTCGCCGCTCGGGATCCCTTTTCTACCGCCTCGTGGAATCATACCTACTATCCACCATTACAAAAGCGTCCCCTCGCGATGAGCATTGAAACAAAGTTGACAGAAAGGGACTGGGACGCGGCCAAGATACAGATGAGCATCTGGGTGACTGCTCAACTGAACAAATTGGAACAAATGGTGGCGCAGGATGGTGGAGGATTGCCGGGGCTGTCATTCCTCCCAATCATTGTGACTCAAGGGCATGAATGGTATTTTCTAGCCGCCACTAGAAGCAAAAGAGAAACGGTTTGTTCAACCTTTCGGAACATCAGCAGTATCTCACATCGTACAGGTCCTTTGGGAAAGGATACTCCTCGGCTCAACCCAGAATGTGCTAGGGGTGTACCAAATAATTGCCGCCTTGCAGGTACTGGGACGTTGGTGTGAAGAGGTCTACCGGCCGTGGTTTAGGCGGCATGTGATTGGTGTGTCCTAGTTAGATGCAGGATCAACGCATCCCTTCCTATTGCCAGCGAACAGAGACTTTAGTATTGCCTGAGTTCTGCTTGACTTTAGAATCATCCCAGCAGACTTGGAGGAGTCGCATGAGTGTTACAGCGACTCCAAATCATTGCGTAGATGATCTACATGGGACGTCGACTCTAGTCATAAATTTACTACGGCTCATTAGCATCACCTGAATTTTACACAGGTCCTAGCTAAAGGCCTAAGATTAGATTGCGGCCTATATATTTACCTAGCCAGCGATAGGCTCGGTTCTAGTTCCTACAGTCGGTCCAATTTCGGGCACCTTGTCGCAATACCTCATGTTCTCATCTGAGCGTAGCTGGGGCGTTTCAGCGCTTACCGGCCTAATAGTAATGCCTACTATTAAACACTCTCTAAAAAGTCTTGCGCCCCTCAACTTGCAGCATTGCGGAAGACAGTAAACAGGAGCATCGTCTGCGCTTGATAGAGTGGCCGTCACCACGTAATGCCATGTAGGCTAACATTGTAATCGTCTGCTTCCCCCCCCTAGTGCCTCGCGATAATTGTTCTCATCATGTCCGCTGCTTGTGTCCGCCGCTGCGCTTCCCTTCACGGTGCTTTGCCGTTGAGGGGGGTTTTCCGTTGCGTAGGGATTGACCTTAGTGTGATTGACCTTCAACGAATGTTAAGCCCGGCGCTATTTCAAGCGCCTCGACAAGAGGTTAGGATAGAGTTGTGGGCACCTGGGCGGGAGCCAATTTTGCGTCTCGGTACTAGCGCCACGAAACCGGGGGGCGTCGGACATCGGCTACGTTAAGTTAGACGACATAAAATTTACGATGATTTGACGTGGGACCCCGTTTCCGCTGCTGGCCGATAAGTAAGTATCAGAATAAGTTACAAACTGTGGCGTGGACGAGGAAACCAAACGCAGGGTTGTCAACGATATAACGATAGAAACGATACGATTATCGGTTTTTTATCGGTATTTTATCTTATTGATCGTATATTATCGTTTATCATTGTAACGGCGCAGGCAAGACAACGGGTCCGAATACGGCACGAATCCACTCAGAGGCATATGGGAGTGCGTGGGGGATTAGGGACCTGGGAATTCTATTAACACCTATAGGCCTTGTACGAAAGGATATAGAAAAACTACTAAGCTACTTATAAGGGAGTATACAACTATATACGGATGGGAAAAGGGGTAGAACTGGGGGTAGAATAAGATAAGTAAAAAGCTTTAGGATAAGGTTATATATAAAGCTTTTTATAGAATAATTTCTTTATATTATTATACTACCCCCCTCCTCTTAAACTAATAGTCCCTATCTATACTAGTTTAGGAGAGAATTAGGGCTATTATAGATAGGTTCTAGTATAAAGAAATTTCTTTAAAGAGGTATTTACTAGTAAGAATTAATACGCGCGGTTACTTATAAAGATACGTTTATTAATATAATATTAAGTAAGGTTTTTATAATAAGTATAATTAACCTATATATTAGCTAGTAACTACTATTATAATAGTTTATTAATATTGCAATTTTATCGCGTATAATAATAAGTATTTACTAATTTTAGTATATTACTAGGTTACTATTAATTAAGCTTCCTTAACTAAATAATAACTTCTACTTTATATATATTATTATACGTCTCTAGAACTATTAATTATTAAAATATTACTAATACCTTATAGAAAAAAATTAATTAATATACTATTCTATCTACTTTTTAGAGCCTTTTTAGAGGCCTTCTAAATTATCTATTTTTAGATTATATATACGCTTACCTATAAGTAGTATATAATATTTATCTTTTAGTTTCTAAGATTAAAAAAATATAAGTATTATACCTTATAAAATAAAAAGTATAACCCTATATAAATTATATCTAATACTAGTAGAGTATTTATTACTAATATACTTATAGATCTTCTTCTATTATAAGGAGAAGTTTCTAGTTCTCTAGGGCTATTTTAAACTATAGATAGTAGCTTAATATATAGAAGATAAGAAGAATAAAAAAGTAGCTTTTAAAATTATTTTAGAGTTTATTTATAATCTAGTATTTATAGCCTAGGTTGTAAAAAGTTAGAAAGCTAGCCTTTTTAAGGCTAATATCTAAATAGTTTTATTCTACTAGAGTACTAAATTACTCTATTAGATTTTAGCTTTAAAAGCTTTAATATCTAGTTTTTAAACTAATATTATAGTACTTTTAGATGGTTAAAGATAAAATAGAAGAAGTTTAGAAGGAGTTTAGAAGAAAGGAAGAAAAAGAAGAGTAGAAGAGAAGAGAACTAGGAAGATATCTAATAGCCTACTATTAAACCCTCTAGATTTTATAGAAGAGTAATTTTAAACCTATACTTTAGTTTTTAAATCTACTACTTAACTCTTATATATTATTATCTACTAGATAATCTATATTTTCTATACTATTTTTATATACCTTAATTTATTTAGTTAAAGTTTTTAAGAGTTTTAGGCGATTTAAATACTTATTATAAAAAGCTCTTAGTTTATAAGATAAACCTATAAAGTTTAAAACTTTATATTAGATTAGGTTAAAATTATATTCTACCTATTTTATATAGTATTTAAAGGTCTTATAATATAACTTACTAGCTAGTATTTTCTTAACCTCCTACTCTTCTACCTTATTAATAGCTATAGTAGGTAATTTTAAAACTTCTTATCTAAATAGAAAGTCCTAGAGATTTTTATATAGTAGGTTTAGTATAAAGATATTATATATATTTAACCTTAGAAGTAGTTATAAATAGTATAAATTTCTAATCTATTCTAGTACTTTAAAAGAGCTCTTCTATTAATTAAATAGCTTTTAGCTCAGTTTCTAGACTATAAAATTCTTAGTATTTAAATAGACTATATTATTAATCTACTAATTAATTAGTTACTAGTAATAGTTAATAATAGATTATATATAATCTTAAACCTTTTCTATATTAGTTTTTATAGTTTTCTAGACTATATATATATAAGTTACTAAAGCTAAGATATTCTTATAATTTAATTTATCTATTATAATAATAGGATTAATAGAATATTTCTAATCCTAACTTTAATAGAACTTAAATCTATATAGAATCTAATATAGGGATATTCTAATAGTTATATAGAGTAGAGTTACTTATATTTAGTTAATTATAGGTAATAGAGAATTCTAGTTATTTTAGTAGAAGAATATAAAAGGATATAGTTTCTAATTAATATACTTATTTATAATTTCTATCTATCTATTAGTCTCTTTATAATAAGTAGTAGATAGTTTAATCTTTACGCCTAAAATATAGTAGAATTTAGACTAGAAACTAGATATAAACTAAAGTTCTTAATCTAAAATAATAGTTTTAGATATATAGCTAAAGTAGTATACTTATTAAATAAATAATTTAGCTATTTTCTATATATTAATTATATAATAGTAGAAAATAGATATAGCTTATTTAGATAAGTAATTAATTACTATTATAATCTAATTATATTCGAACTTATCTATAGAAAAATTCTTAAAGTTAATATATAGGTACTATATTAGTAAATTTAGTATAAGAAGTAAATAGATAAAATCTAGGGTTTAAGTTTATATTAGATAAGCTTTATAGTATAAGATATAATTCTATATATATTATTTATAAGTAGCTTTTATACCTTTCTAATAGTACTTCTAAGATAGTAACTAATAGGTTTTAGTAGCGTTTAGGTATATAGAAGATATTTAGTTATAAGTTTTTTATATAAGTTATATATAAAGGTTTAAATCTAATAGGATATATAAATAATTATTATAGAAAAGTAGTCTATTTTCTATCTAATACTTATAGGGTAAAAGTATATATTCTTATATAAAGGAGACTCGGTTTTCTTATAGTAATATATTAATTAACTCTAAAGAGTCTAATAATATAATCTACTTTTAGCTTTTAATAATATTTAATATAACTACTTAAATTATTATTTAGGTAATATAAAACTAGACTAATTTAGTATTAATTTAGAGGTAAAGTTAATATAGTTTAAATAAGACTCTTAACTAGTTATTAGTTTAAGCTACTTTTAAGTTTTCTATATCTTATTTATAATAACTAAAAATATCTACTCTAGTATTATTCTTACCTAGAGTATACTTAATTTAGAACTAATACTAAACTAATTTCTTAGTCTAATAAACTTAATAAATATTAAGTACTTTTATAGTTATAAAATATTTAAATAAGCGATAATTAATATATACTAGAGTTCTAGTAACTATTAAAGTAAGTTCTACCCTCTATTACTTAAATATAGTAATAATTGCGAATAGTTTCTTATTATAAATCTTTTAGTTTAGTTCTAAACTAGATAGAACTTTACTATAAAATACTATAATATACTATTTTCTATTAGAATATTTCTATAATAGTATTCTTATAACTATTCTATTAAAAGTATTAGTTTCTATTTTTATTTCTAATATAGGGTTAAAGTAGTAGAATATAAATATATTTAATAGAGTTGACTTTAATTTCTTAAAGGTAATATTATATTCTAAAATCTATATAAAAGAGGTTATAAAGTTTTATAATATAATAATTAGCTTTATAATACGCGAGAATTCTAGTATAAACTATTAATAGTATGGTAAGAGGCGAATCTTATCTTAGGAAGGGAGATAAGGAGCTGAACTGGTTAATTGAAGATAGCCAGCGGGCCATATTTATATACATAAAAAAGGGGTATATTAGCTAATATCTAGCGTAATATCCGGCGTAATATCGACCGTGATATTATACGTCGATATCTAATACAGCTCGGCAGACTAGCCGAAAATCCCTATAATATACCCCCCTAGCTTTAACTGCGAAGGAGAAGCTGCGTCGAAAAAAATAAAGGTAGATACTATACTAAAAGAGGTAAATTATATAGAATAACTAGTAGTAGAGTTAAATACGCTTGTAGAAATATTAATTTAATATAATATAGAGTGAGTTATAATTAATTTTTAATCACCCCCTAAGATTCTTATTAGTAATCGATTTATTTAGCTGATAGAAATTCCTAAGATTTAATTCTAGCTAAAATATCTTCTATTTTTAGTTGCTTAATAAATCTTTAGTATTATTATAGCTGTAGAACTTTTATAAAGCCGTCGGCTGGTATTAGATTTATCGGTTACTAACTGATTATAAGTCTCTACTCTACTACTTCTTAACGTAGCTAGTACTAGTATATATCTATATAGCGAAGTTTGGTATTAAAACGCTTAGATAGCTTATTTACGATATCTACTATTTATTAATTATCGTAAAGTAGTACTAGTTACGTATTAATATAGAAGCGTAGTAAGGCGAAAGCCTTCTACTACTACTCTATTTCTAATCCGGCAACTAATAGTATTAATAATTCTACCTTAATAGTTAATTTTATAACCGTATACTGAATTAAAGCTTTCTAATTAATTAGTATTCTAAAAAGTTGAAATATATAGCTATAGAAACTTCGACGAGTATTAGAATTATTATTAAAGGCTGTATTAGATATACTATAGAATAGTAATTGCTCTATAGGGTTAATATAATTAGTATTACTACTCTAGCTAATGGTAGAGGTATTTTATATATTATTAGCTATTACTATAATTACTAAGTATTTTATACTAATTAGATATTACTATACTCTTAAAGTAGCGTTAATATAATAATTGTTAGAGTTCTAGAAATATTATAATAATATTAAGTACGCTTACGCGATATTAAGGTATATAAAAACTATAATCTAGGTTAGACAACTAATTAATTGTTGGTAGTAAAATATCCTATTAGAGGATTCTTTAGTAGTAGCTAGTAGTATATTCTTATATAGAGGCGTACTCAGCGCCTTCTTATTAACCGTAATATTAAATCGCGCTGCTACCTTATTAATAAATAAGTCTTATAGTAGCTAGATCTTATACTACTATATATCGCGTACGACTCGAACTCCTAGAAACTAATTTAGATTTCTAAGAGATTAAAGTTTATATTTATTACTTAATTATAATTTAAATTTCTGCTTAGTAGAGATATTTAATAGATAAACTAGGATTATAATATTGTTAATATAAAAGAAGACGATTAGCTTATTATTTATATATAAGTAAGATATTCCTAATACTATTTTAAGGCCTAATTACTTTAAAGTTCTATCTAGCTTATAATACTAAAGTTTTAGAGTATCCTTAAGGCTGTATATAGCTTTCTATAGTTGTAGATATTTCCTATACTTATATACGAAACCTTCTAGTATATAAATATATATTAACCTATCTAATTAATAGTTAAGGAACGTATTAACAATATTAAACTAGTATATATTAAGTTTAAAATAAGTTGTAATTAATATTAGAAAGTAAAAGATTTGTACAGCTAGTATAGTAGTATAAGTATCTCTCTATTAAGATTATAGATTGCTGTATACAACTAATCTAGCCTTAAATTTATATAGGAAACCGTCCTTATTAAATTTATATATAAATACCTATATTACTAGAAGAATTTTAGTAGAGTTTTAGAGGATTATTATCTTTTACTAGATATCTATATCCTCCTACTTCTATAACTTAGCATGATAGGTTTTATAGAAGCTAGTACTGAAAGAGTAATTCTTTAGATTCTTATAGTACTTTAGTTCTAGTAGAAGCTAATTGTAATAATATTTTCTAATAGTATAAGTTTCCTTTATATAATTTGCTAGTATTAGCTTACTATTAGATAGTACTACGAAGGTTGTAAAGTATAACTAAAGTGTTACTAACCTATATACTACTAGTATATATAATAACTACTATTACAGTCGTACGCGTGCCGGGGCCTTATTTATATTAGATTGGTTAGAGGTAGTAGCTTTAGTAAAGAGAGAGTATTAGGTTTGCTGGGTCTTCGAATATAACAAGTATATTTAGAAGTCTAATAGAGTAACGAGATAAATCTGCGAGAATAACTATAAAGGACTTAATCTAAGTAAGAAAATCTCCCCCTCTTATATAGCTAAGTCCAAGACTGCTAAGTCTAGCTTATTAGGTCTATTAGGTCTGTTAGATCCGTCCTACTATATCTAATACTTCTACTATAGTTATATATATAAGTTATACTATACTTTATTATCTAACTAATTATCTCCCCAGTTCCCGCAGTCCCACTACTTACTATCTAATAACTGGTCCCTAACATACTTCTACCTGTTAGTACCTTGTTAGTCCTCGTCCGAGCCGACTTCTACAGTAGCTAATATTAGATCTAGCTCTAGCTATAGAGGCGGTGCTTCTTAGCATTCTATATTTATAATATAAAGCGGCTTACAACTGTATAAGAACTTACCTTCTTAGATTATATTATCCCTTAATATTTAGCTACTAATTTCTTCCCTCTATAGGGTATTATTTATTCTTCTTAAGGGTATAGAAGTATAAGAAGGCGATAGTTACTATCCTTATAGCAAATTATTACTAAACGCAGTATTCTTACTATCTACTAGTAATACTATAGAGGTATCCTAATTCTTTAGTACTAGCGCTGGTATTAATTCTAGCGTTAGAAGTTTCTAATTACTAGTAATATCGTCGATTTATTCTTTAAAAATAGTATTCTCCTACTAATAGGCCTTTTTACTAATTAAATTACCTACTAACTTAGTAGGGATATTTTAATTAGATAGCTAATCCTTATAGATCGCTTCTGTAACTTTAATTATTTTATTATTACTACTATTAATAGAGCTTTTAATATTATTAATTTAAAAAAGAATCTTCTCTAGAGATTCTTTTAGCAGATATTCCTCCTCCTTACTAGATATAATATCGCTAAATACAACGTTTCTAATATTAAATACCCGTTTTAGTTTCGGAATTAGTACTTAATATATATTCGTACTCCTATATTATAAGAGTTTTCCGATTAGTATCTATGACGCTAGTTTATTACTTCTTAATAGAGTTTTATCTAAAACGTACGCTCGCGATCCTATAACCTAAAAGTAAGTAAGAAACGGTTTATAGCTAAAAATAGCCTTATATAGGGTTTTAAATTAAAGGCTTATAATCGGCATCCTATTAAATAGGTATATTACTATATAAGCTAATTTGTTGGTATATTTATTAGAGATATTATCTTCTATTATAAGAGTACGCAAGCGGGTTATAATTTAGTATTCTACTTACTCTACTAGGCTATTCTACTTAGATATATAAGGCGCGCGAGTTTTAATCGTAATTCTTTAATTAAGTAATACTTCTATAAGTTCTAAGAAACTTAAGTTATTATTTATATAGATATATACGATCTTTCTTTTATACTATTATTTAATTTTTGCTAATAGTATTTTAAAGACTTTTATAAGAGTGGATTTCAACTAATTATATATTATAAATCCCTTATACTACTAGAACACCTAATTAACTATATAAAATAGGTATCTCTTACTATTATAGTACCTCTTATAATTCTTCTAAAGTTGTATAATATTAATTATAATTCTCTTAAATAGTTTAGTAGCCGGGTAAAGCTAACTATACTAGCTAATCTACTATAATAACTTCGCTTGTATATATATCTAATAATCTTACTATACTAGTACTTCCTAATTATTTAACTAGATACTCTTAGCTACTTAAGGTAGGGCTAATATTAAATCTCTACCTAGGTAGCTTAATAATTAGTATACTTCAGCTGAAAAAAATAATTTATATTAGTTACTAGTAATAGGAGAGCTTTTCCTTAATTACTATAACTATCTTATATCTAGAAAGCGAATCGAGTAGAGGCCTTTTTACTAGATCCGCGTCTAGTAGCTAGTAGCTGTTAAATAACTCTAAATAATAAACGATATTATAGTAATTATACTAGTAAAGGTAATCTCTACTTAAGTTAAACTAGATACTCTATTCTCTATTTCTAATTAGGGATATTATATTAGTTAGTAACTAAGAGATATAAGCAACTTCTATTAGCTTAATATTCTTTAGGCCTGTAGGAGAATTAATTATAATTATAATAGTATTCTATTCTAATATAGAGTATATACTACCTCCCGTAGCAATTTTATCTTTAGAATTTACTATCTAAGTAGTCTACTAACTAAAAGCCTTAGAGTTATATATATAGATATTAGAACCTAGATTAAATATCTACTAATTTAGGATACTAGTCTCTTCTTTCTTAAGGGTAGTACTTGCTAAAAAATTGCCCCTTTAAATTACCTGGGTATTTCTCTAGAGGCTAGTAGCCTTTATAGAGGCCTTACTATTAAACGAGAATTTTAACTTCTTATATTTTTCTATATTTACTTTTAGGGTATTCTTATTCCCCTAGTTATTCCTATTTAAAATATTATCTTAGACTTTTAGTATTTTCTAATCTAGTACCTAGTTTAATAGCCTAATTAATTCGTTTACGTACTTATAATTACTCTAGAAATACTACTTCTTATAGAAGTAGGGTAGTAGAGTATATAATTATAAACTAGATTTTTCTTAAGGCTGCTATATAGTACTATTAGAATCTACTTAAGGAATTAATAGATGTTATAAAGCTATAAATAAGCTAAGTACCTTCTATAGATTAAAATATCTATAGTAATTAGTATATTAGTATACTAATTGTTCAATCGTAAGAATTGGTTAATTAATTCCACCTAGCTTATTTTTAGTATTAATTAGTACTATATAGATTAGCGCCTACACCTTATCTTTCTTAGCAACTATTAGAAGAAAATTCTTTTCTACTCTAAGGCTCTAAACTTCTACTAAGCTAGCAGCCTTAGTATAATAGATTACCTAATTCTACTAATTTAGCTACTTTTCTACCTCTCTATTAGTTAGGTACTTAAAGAGAGCTTAATATTCCTTCTAGATTAGTTGCTCCCTTAACTCGATAGTAGATGCTAACTTTTCCTATAAGATTCTAAGAATCTTATAGCTAGTTATATTATCGCTAAGTATTACTTTATATTAAGGCGATATTATTATTAGGATATTACTATATATAGTATAGAGAGCGTTGTTAATCTTAATCTAATCCTTTCTCTATTAGTTATACTAGTCTCTTATCTAATTCTAATCTATTATTTATATTAAGGTTATCTCCTTATATATAACTCTACTAGAGGGGTATCTTTCTATTTTCCCTTCTAGATTTATCTTCGGGGTCCGGAACTTACCTATATTAGGGAGGGGAAGTTCTAGTCTATAGATTTTAACCTCTTTAAGAGATATACTTAGATCTAAATATTCCTATACTTTTAGCCTACTAGCTATTAGTTTATATTACTTAAGCTAATCCTTCTAATTATTAGAGGTACTAAGTATCTTCTTCTTAGATATAGTTATAGAGGAGTGTGCAACCGTTGCAATACTAGAAATATACTAGAATATATCGATACTAGAGAATAAAAATAGCCTTAAACACGATATAGTATATTAATAGGCTTATAAAGTATAGAATTTATATGTAATTCTAATAGCTAAGTACCTAAAGATTGTTGGTAAACGATAAAGATAATAATATCGCGATATTACGATACTAAATAAAAAGGAGTAATATCGATCGTAATATATAAATTAAGTTGCAGCTATTTTAGTGCAGTAACCGGGCTTATAACTATAGTAAGAGGCGAATCTTATCTTAGGAAGGGAGATAAGGAGCTGAACTAGTTAATTAAAGATAGCTAGCGGGCTATATTTATGTATATAAAAAAGAGGTATATTAGCTAATATCTAGCGTAATATCCGGCGTAATATCGACCGTAATATTATACGTCGATATCTAATACAGCTCGGTAGACTAGCCGAAAATCCCTATAATAAAAGTAATAATAGGAGAACAGATTTTCTTTAGATTGGATTTAGACTTTATTATATACGAGCGTATAGAAGCTCTAAACTTATTTAAACTATAAACTATAAGAGATTAATATAGTTTTAGTAGTCTTAGTAGATTCTTAATATAATAGATAGTTAAATTATAAGACTATTAATACTAGTTCTTTTCTTATAGAGCGTCGCGTCGCCGGATATCTAGTTCTACTTTCTTATTACGTACTAGCTAAGTTAATTATATAAGAAGAGGAGGTAAAGGATTATAAATAGTAGGATACTTAAAAGGCTATATAATTTAATTCTTATCTATATCTAGCTGGAGTTAAAAATAATATAACTATTTAATACTAATAATACAATCCTAAATACCTAGATCTATAATAATAAATAGATAGTTTTAAATAGTTCTCCTATTAATTCGTAGGTATAAGTAGATATACTAATTAACTAAGGTTTAAATTCGGTTCTGAAAACCTTTAATAATAATTTTAAAGGGTAAGCGCTGTATTAATATATATAGAGCTTAAGAGAGTAATCTAACTACTATAAAATTAAGGAATAGAAAACCTTAAGTACTAATATTAATAAGAGCGTTTAGTTATATACTAATACTTTTTAAATATAAAATAGTAGGAATTTAGAAGTATTTTCCTCTAAATAAATACGATAAATTAATATTTAATAAGTTATACTTATTTATATCTAAAATAAAGAGTTTTTTTAGGCGTTTCTATTTCCTACCTAAGAACTATCTAGGTAGTACTTATTTACGTCTAGAAACTTTTCTTCTTTAATCTTTTCTTATTTAACCTCTATTTTTTATACTCTAAGAACTATATATTTATTTATAAAGTATCCTAATTTACTATAATTATAGTAATTATCTAGGGTTATATACCTTTTAGGTGCGAGAGTTTTACTAGATTATTAGAGAGTAATTATAGTAGAACGAGGTATTAATACTAGGGTAGATTAGAATAGTATTAGATTGTAGGTTACCTTAGATAAACTCTTAGATACCTTCTAGTACCGATCTAAATTTATTTTAGCTACAACCTATAAGCTAATAGTTTATTTTAGGAGGTTAGAAATACTCCTCCTTTCTATATTATAGGCTATTAAGTAGGCGACTATAGTATTAAAGGAGCCTTTCTATATAAGTTTAAAGCTAAGGTTTAGTATTCTTAAGCTAGAGAAAATCTTATCCTATAAATAGAAGAACTATTTAGATTAGAATACAGATCCTCTAATAGTTATACTAATAAAGTAAGCTTTAAAAGTTAGGAATACTTCTCCTTTATTTATTCTTAGGACCTAAAACGCCTATCACACCTCTATCTCTTTATTACCTATAATAAAATATAATTATAGAAGTAAAATTATTTCTTTAATATTCTTAAACTAATACTAGTCTAATTTAGCTAGGTATTTTAGCTCTAGATACCCTTTCGCAGTACTAGAGATATATCTCTATATTAATACTATATATATATACTCTATCTAATAGTAATCTATATTAATCTTAAGTTGGTTTAGAATTAAGGCTTACTATTATTTAAATATAGGTTCGCTACTATCTATAAGGCTTTTAATCTTAGGTATATATTTAGTAAAGTAGACTTAAAGGGGCTTAGGAGTAGCTAAGAAGTTTTTTACTAGAAGAGTTATAAAAGTTTCTTAGTATATTATTAGTACTAATTTAGTAGTTTATAGAGGTTAATTAGAACTAATAGTTCTCTATTATATTAAGTATATAATCTCCTCTTATAAAATTGCAATTTATTTCTTAAGAGTTAGTTTACTCTAATTTCCCTCTAAATTAGATAGGTTCTTTACTACCAGCCCTATAGAGAGGGGTCCGCCTATTATAGGGCCTTCTATAGGAGGTAACGGTTATTCTATACGCGTAGATAGAAGCTTACTTTTACTATAACTTACGCGTATATTAATTCTAGTATAAGAATTAGAAGGTAAATTATAGTTAAATATCAGCGGTTACCTCTAATTCTAATAGGTTATTAGTAGTCTCTGAGTTTCTACCTAGGTATACTTTACGCAGCTTTTCTAAAAGTAATTCTAATTATAGAGGATAGAAAGTTCTAAACCTAAAAGTTTTAGTTAATAAAAGGTTTCTAAGATTTTATCTAGATAACTAAATAATTTAATATAATAGTATATAAGTATTATAACCTAAACTAAATTAGTTATATTTTAGACTTAGATATATTTAAATAAATAATCGATATAATATTATTAAAGAGGCTATTACTAGTAGTATTAAGTTTTTCTATATAATATAATAGTATAGATAAGATAATAGGTCTAAATATAGTATAAATCTACTTAAAGGTATATAGGAATATATAGGGGTTTAGGGACCTAGGAATTCTATTAACACCTATAGGCCTTATATAAAAGAATATAGAAAAACTACTAAGTTACTTATAAGAGAGTATATAACTATATATAGATAGGAAAAGAGGTAGAACTAGGGGTAGAATAAGATAAGCGAAAAGCTTTAGGATAAGATTATATATAAAGCTTTTCGTGGAACGATTTCTTTGCATTATTATAATTAGTAGTTAATATACGTCTATTATATAATCTTTTATATATCTATAAAAGTACTTTAACTATTTAATACTAAGTTTATTTATTATCTAGCTATTTTTATTAACTATAATAGCCTAGTTTTTAGGTATATTATTACTTTCGTACTAGATAGAGAGATAGTAGTAGCTAGTAATAATAATAAAAGGTAGAAGCGCCTAGCTAATAATATTAATCCTCTAAATTACTAAAATCTATTTATAATTATCTAATTAAATTACTTTTAGTTAATTATATCTCTCTATACTTATAATATCTAGTTATAATAAGATAATATTTATTTAAAAGCTAGATTTATTAAAGTTATATATATTCTTATCTATAATATTATACTTCTTTTTAATATACTATATAAGCTTAAACTAGTTTTTAATTACTTTAAAATCTTTATATAAAGTTCTCTAGTAATTATAAGACTAATTTAAATGTATCTTAAGCTTAGGAGTATATTTAATAAAGTTCCTAAACTAATATATACTAATCTAGCCTATACCATGTTTAGTAAGTAAGCTATTAATTATATTTTATATAGTAGCTAAAGTAGATATAAATTTTTGTAAATCTAGGTTAAGTATATATTAAATAATAACCTCCTCTTTAGATTTTATTAGTCTCTTTAAGTTAAGCTTATAATTATTTTATAAGTAGATTCTAGTATATTATTAGTATACGGTTATTTAAATTATATTAAATATTAAAATAGCGCGTCTTTTACTATTTATTTAGCCTTTTTTAATAGCTGAAAGGGCTAAGTTTACTTAATTCTTATTTTAGGCTATATTCTTATTATTTTGTTATTATATTATTATTAAAAGCTTAGGTGTTACGTTTTAGTAATAGAGTAGACTACTTACTTATATAGGCCGCTCGCTTATAAGGTATATTATACTACTAGAGAAATATATAAGACTACTATATAATAAATATACTTATAGAGAAGTAAAGGTACTCTACTAGCTATAAATAAAGTATAGCCGCCTTAATAATAATCTAGTAAGGATAAAGGCTGTAAAATTAATAGACTATAAATACGGACCTATATATAAAATAGCATAATACTTCCTGTTTAAATACTTAAGATAGATAGAATAATAGAAGACCCTAGTAGAAGTTATAGGGGATTAATAAGGAGACTTATCTTTCTTCTTAGGTAGAAGGTTAGAATAGAAAATAGCTAATAGAGAATATCTGGATAGGCCGCAGAAATCTTAGAAACTAGATATAGAAGTTGTAAATCGAACTATATAATTCGCTCTAACTAAAGAACAACTGGAATAAGAATATCTCTCTAGGTAATATAAAACTGGATAATAGCGAGCTGGCCGGCTATTATCCTGATAGCTAATACGCGGGAAATTGCTCTTAATAAGACTAGAATCCAGCACAGATAAGGTAGGTACTAATAATAATAATAGATAATAATGAGAGAGGCTAAAGAGATAGATACTATAATATGTATTAGACACTACAAAGGCAAGGACCGAGAATAAGACGATAGACCAAAGGTTCCCAGTATTCGCACTACTGTACATATCTTTTGCTAGCTTATCGGGCCTATCGGCACCCGAGGCGTAAGAACAATCAAATCAAATCAAATCAATCGAAGTTACTTGTTATTAATAGCTAAGATAGCTAGGGAGATATCTGCTTCGTTATATCTTAATTAGACATTCGTAGGTTGAGCTATTATTATTAGAAGGTAGTGTGTTGCGTAAAGTTAGTGAGGTGGCGGGCTCGCTTGCCACTTACGTTAGTAGCACTACTTATTAATTTAGGAAAACTGGAAATCCTACTTCGCTCAGTACGTAGCTATATAGGTCCATTATACAGAAAATCTATACTACTGAATAGAAGGACTTAAATTATACTCTCGCACATTAATACTTAGAAGAGGTATCTCTTATACTATGGAATTATCTTGTAAGAGCCTGTCGGCTATAATGGGGAACTAGGACTTTTATGCAAAAATCACCTTCTAAGACAACGTTAAATAGTTCGCATGTTTTCTATTCGCAAAATCCTTATTGCTAATGTAGAAATTCTGCAATTGGGCCCTTCGAAGCGAAGCTGCCACCATAGTTTACCTCTGACAGCATACTTGCATCCCTATACCTGAAATTTTTAACGAGGCATACGAATCCGATATAAAAAAACCACCTAGAGTCAGCTATATCCTAATAGAAAAGCTGGACGGAAATTCCCCGGATTAGAGGCAGCGATTCTTAGGCAGAGAGAGAAGGTCATGCAACTGTTCATTGATATGTTCCTTAACATTGCGAAGCATTCCTTTGAAACAATAGGATCACTTGTCTCCTCGGCGGGAGACGCTTTAGAAGTTTAGTGTCTCGCATATCAATTATCATTCCGGGTAGGAAATCGACCGCCCAGCCCCTACTCTTCCTCGCTCGAGGAGTCACAGGCTGTGCTCGAGCCCTACTCCGCAATAATAGCCAGCGGCGATATTGATGTGTTTTATCCGGAAGACACCTACCTTGTCCATCGCTTTCTCCTGGATATTGTTAGTGGGCTCTAGGAAAACGTCCCATCAGGCGACCAATTCTCTCTTCAGCACCTGGAGGATAAGGGTAACCATATTCTAGTTAACAACTCTTTCAATTTCGTAGGAGTTATAGACTGGGAATGGACCCAAATAGTTTCTAAGGCAGAGGTCTTTTGTTACTTGTACATAATGTGGCCAGTGGCGAAGATTATAATGGCCCAAATAAGCTAGCCGCGAACGAATTGCGACTAGCTGCTATCTTTTAGGGAATGGTCTGTGGAGATCTTGCCAGCTGTGCCATCGAGGGTAGAAAAGTCTAGAGATTCTTCTTTGCTACAGGCCCTAAGACCTCTTTCTTTAGATAGGAAGACATTCGCACATCTATTCGCGGGTTTCCAACAGGCCTTCAACTCAAAAGATGAGGAGTGGGAGCAATAGAGGTGTAAGGCTCTCGAGAAGTGCAAGGATGATAAGTTAGTCCTTTGTTTGTTAGAACTCGAATAGAATAAGGGGGGGAAAAGAACTTTACGCATTGCTTAATCCCTTAGTCTCTCTAGCCGCGGCACCGTTAAAATTGTTGCCAACTCGACCTGGTTGCTTTTAGATGCATACATTACTACGTTCCTTACACTACTAAATTAACTCACTCAACAATAGATGAAATGCGCATTTTTAAGCTCTAGATGTATAGTTCAGGGAAGCTCTCTATTGCCAGCGGGGTCATAGGGGTGAGTTTGTCTCCATGCACATGAAATTGCACAATCCCTTTCTGTAAGAAGGTTCGTCTCTCGTCTTCCTAAAACGTAACAATCTAAATACATGATCCCATCGTCTTGTCTCCTTGCCGCTTGCTTGCCTGCCTTAAGGCCTAGATCAGAGAAGGGGTGAGGTAGTCTTCCAGCAGTCACTTGCAAAGCCGGGAACCCAAGCTCCATTAATATCTGATTGCGCGGCAGGTCTCTGCTAGGTTCCAGAAGGCTCGCCTTTGACTGCGTTGGAAGCTGGTCAGAGGAGACTCTGAGGGTAGAAATGATGCTCACAGTCAGCGCAGTAGCGGCCACCACTCAGAGCCCATTTGCTGCATCTAGAGTGTGCACATTTCTCAGCTATTTTGTTAGAATAATAGAAATATGATAAGCAATAGATGTTGATTTCTCTTTTGTACTGGATACTTATTATATGTCGAGAGGAGATAATGCGATAAAAGGGAAAGAGCAGTGGCGGGAAGGATAGTCTAATATACTTAACAAAAGGCTTCCAAGGTTACTACATTGATCGCTTCGCACCATCGATAGCATTCCGTGTGAGACCGTTACACGGTATGGCCGAATAAAAGAACAAAGAAGGTGGTCTAGTTCAAGGCAACCGTAACTCTTGCGCAGGTGAGGGAGCTGGGCTGGTCATCAAACTGTACAATTCTATATGCCGGTTCGACCGCACAAGATCAATGAAATGTCTCGAAGCGACGATGTAAGGAGCTTGCATGACTCACAAATAAAGGCAAACCATACTCCCTGCACTAAAGCCCAAAGAGAACAGGCGGAAAGGCAGTATCTGCTCACTTGCTCAAACTACAAATTGGCCAATGCAAGAAGGGTCTCACCGATTCGAGAACATGCCACATCTTTTTCGTAGGACTAAGGTATAGCGAACCTTGCGCCATAGTCTCAACTGTAATGTTTCATGCTTAAGATTTGTTGCTTCTAAACGAAGGGTTGGTGAACGATATAATTACAGAAATGAAGCGGAGATGTTGTATTATTTAAATAATCTAAAGAGTGAATAAAAGGGACTCAAACAATTTCGAAAAGACCGACAACTTCTATCAGACTACCTCCTCTAGGTGGTGTGGAAATTGAGCTTTCCACTCCTCATCCTCATCCTCTTTCCCCAGACCTGTAGGACAATTACTAGGGCGAAGGCTGCGGCTACAACAGAAGCTTGGATCCCAAAGCTATTTCGCGGACCCATCGCATTCGCCCACCTAACCTGTACATACGTGATCACGAAACCTCCGCATGTCCTTGAGAAGTTTAACCAGGCTGCTACCTCGCCAGAGGCCTCAGGGTAAGAATCGAGCACATAGGCGTTCAGTGCCACGGTGCTGATCATGATTCCAAAGACATAGATGCCCCAAACTACCGCCAAAACCATGTAGTGCCAGGCATTTTGTAGCGAGTAACCGACCAGGACAATACCGACGACCATGAACGGGGTCGCGAGCCAGCAGACCCAGAGGCGGGCTTCAGGTTCAAGAACGCCCTTATTACGGCGCATCCAGAATGCTGCGTTTAGGTCATGGAGCCAGTGGCCCGTAACTTCGCCGAATACGACTGCAATGATCGGGGTGAAGTAATAATAGCCTAAGGAGAGTGAGCAAAGTAAAAGTGAGGCCATCGAAGCAAGGGCTTATACCGATTTGAACAGGACCAAAGTCGTACAGTGGTTGGAGGAAGATACTAAGAGTAGCATTGATTGCTGAGGAGGATTAGTATTCCAGCGTCTCAACTCAACTCTCTAAACAGGATACTTACCAACGACCCACGCAAAGATTAGGAGATAGTATATGCAGGAGATGAAAACGACTGGCTTGCAGATGGCCAACACCGGGCGTGACATGGCGCCAATGAAGGAGTTCCGTTGATGGCGAGATTGCCATTGCTCAATGCCAATGAGCCGCTTAATTCGAGACGTGCGTCTGGGTTGTTGGTCTTCTGGTATCCGGCGATCGTAGTACGTTTCCTGAGCTATGAAAATAATGGCAATGAGGCAGAGGCCATGTATGAGAGTTGAAAGCCAGAAAGCCCAGTTCCACTCGTACTTGTTGATTATGAAGGCAGCAATCAGAGGGCCAAGATACGGTGAGAAAATGATGAAGAAAGACCACACGTTAATCTTTCTTGCATGTTCGTGAACGAAGAACATATCATTGATAAATATCATGCCACTTCCTTGCGCGACTGTCGCGAAAAAGCCGTTGATGATGCGCGCAGTCTCATACTGTACGTACGACCCAGGGGCTGCGCACCACGCGATCGACCAGAGCGCCATGACGACAAACCAGAACAGGACGGGAAGTCGACCGAAATATGCCATGAAGGCGACGACAAAGATGCCTCCGGCGCCCAGCATGAATAGATTACCAACCATAGAGCTGAGCATGCCATCTTGGGTCTGACGAAACTCTATGGACTGTGGAATTAGAGTCACTGCTCCTATGGCGTTGGAGAAATCAGGGAGGAACGCTGTCGCAGAGACCACAAGGAGGACTGCATTTTTCTTCCATTGGGGCCAGTTTAGTGGATCGGCTCTGGCATCGCTTGGTTGGGGTATCCTGCAGAAGCGTCAGTGAAATCTTTGCTGAAAGTTGCGTCGGGCATAGTTTCGGGGCGTACAAAATAATTTTGCCATCCGGGGTTGTCTTGAGATTCCCAGCGTCGCGCCTTGAGGCGTCTAGCGCATATCCGCCGGAGTGCTCGTTATCAGCAAGGGGAGATGTATTCTCGACTACCGCTAGCTTTTCCTCGTTGTCCGAAGTGGGAGACATGACCTTGGCCGACCTCACGGGGAAGACGAGATTCAATGTTCTGGAAAATAGAGAAGACTCGAGGAAAGTCACACAGATGCAGAGTATGCGCGTGACAGGGGAACCACATGGCAAAGCGCCGGAAGATAAAGTCTCCTCAGAAATGCATGGCCTGGGTTCTGGATGTCAGATGTTGATGCTCAGGCTTCGACGCGACCACGCCAATGAGATGGCCAGTGCAACGCACATACAAAAGGTTTGGCGCCACACGACGGATTCTCCGTAGTTTAATGGCTGCCGTCGCATGTTGCCCATAGAATCCCAGCATCCGGTATCTGTGCCACTCTCTGGAGCTCCGCATTTGGCAAGCGAGGTCAGGTTCGGCCCAGGATGGACCGGCCCCCGCTGGGGTTCTGAGAAGGGAGGATCGCCAGTGAACCGGCAGTTGATTGCGGCAAAAGGAGCGTTTGTGAGATAAAGCTGTGCTTCATGCGAGAGTCAGACATAGCGTTATTCCGATTATGCGTGGCAATTTACAAAATTCAGGAATTAGTATGATGGCGCGCGCCATCGCTTGTTTTGCTTCTCTTTTCTCCTCTTCTCTCCACCATCTGTGGATTTGACTATGGGCTTGCGGATGTCAGCTCATTTGGAATTACCCCTCTCGTAATTTAAGGCGTGTCTGTTGAGATGCATGATGAATCCTTCAAACCTAAATCTGCAGATAGAGGTGGCTGTATGGGGTGAGCGGGACGAAAAACATCTGCTGCATTTTACCCCGTCCATCTAGAGCAGTTCGCCCCACGGGAGCGGCCCGTCCGGCAGCGCGACAGACTAGAAGGATCGGAAGGATTCAAGAATGGGAGGTTGTGACTGGTTGTGAATAATGGCTCTGCAGTTGACCTGGGCATCGTCTCACATTAGAATGCTGAGGTGCGCCTAGGGAAGTTAAGTGGTTCGTACCGATTTTCGGTATCCGGTACGTACCAAATTAGCGTACATGAGTTATGTACATATATTACCAATATGACTCGCCCTTACTATGTTGGGCAGCCTAGTCATCCTCGTTGCAAACCCCCCCAAGCTACCTACCTATGTACTCGGTAAGTTCTCACGATACTTTAGCGCCGCAAAACCTCACAACGAGCGCTGCCGATCCCAAAACGGGATGAGGCCTTACGCGTCTTTGCTACTATAATTCTACGCCATCATACGTATCTAGGATGATATTATAGGCTCTATGCCTGATTTCCTTCACCACAGAGGCGGCAGAAGATGAGGGAGACGGAGACTCTATAGAGCCTCACAGAGATAGTGACAACGATGAGGATACCTCACAGATTATAGAGCTTGTACTCTCCACGAAATGACTTGGCGATGCTTTGTCATACCTTACTCATGTTACCAGTAGTACGTATCAGTTTTTTTCGTCGTTCTTGGTACAGCCCCATCCCGCGGTGGCGGGTAGTCGGCAAATGCATCCCGCAAGTTCCACCCGCATTCCTACTATGCTCACTCTCTGCGATCAGATATTATCCACTTTTGCTATTATGTGATCTGTCGAATCAAAAGATACTGCTTTTAGGTGGCGAATATCGCCAAAAAATAATGAATCTGATCATCTCAAAGCGATGCTAGGAGATCTGACGGTCGTTGCGGACTTCGCATAAGCGGGGGAGACGGGAAATTATACTTGATGAGCACTAATGCTGCGCTAGCAACACCTTATTTTTACATCACGGAAGCTATCTAGGCGGGTCCTATCCCGAGTGAACCCAACTCACGTTTGCCATGCCATCATAAAGATCCCATAGTCCCACTTTTGGGGCATTCAGGCTGGTGACGACCGGACAGCCAAACTCCCCACCCATCAAATCCGGACAAGAGCATATGGTCGTCAACGGCTTGAGCTCTCACGCTCTACTTTTACGTTAACCGTCTTCCAGATATTCCCATCGTGCAGTTCCGACCGCTCTAAAATCTCCGTTTGGCTTGATCCGTCCCCAAGGATGACGTGCCCACCGTGTGAACTAAAAGGTCGCGATCGCTTCGACCCCAATGGCTTCAAGCCATAGGACCCGCTGCCATTGATGCCCCTACTACCGGTATCGCGAGTTGTAAATCTTTTCCGCAGCTTCCGTATCAACGGCTTCAATGTAGCAGCGGAGCCGCCGATTATGACGAGGTATTGCTCAAGGCTAGAGACTATAAGTAAAGATGCGTTGTATCTGTAGGGATTAGATAGCGCTTACGAATACCATATTACGATGATTGAGGTAGTGTAGGTGTAGTCACTGCTACTTCCTACTGCTTTCAACAGTATTGTTTTAATGATCGATGCAACCATTGCACTGATGAAGATTTAGCTTTAGCTTTTGAAACTGATAATGAAGACAAAGGCCACTTACAAGATACCAAGTCCCATGAGAGCAATCAATGAGAGTTTTTCTGGCAGCGCCATCTGAAGTTCCCAAATGACAACGGCTGGACAGATGGCGAGAATGAAATCCGTAGTGCAATTGAAAGAGGATTGAAAATAGCCGTAATACTCCTGGGCTCTCAAATCCCAACAGCTCCCTTCAAGGCTCTTATCCCACAGCAGTTGAATGGGCCGACACTGGCCAAGGATCAAGCTAAAGCACAGGGTGTTAATGATGAGCTGCAGAACAATAATTCCCCATAGCAGCCAGCGCCGGGCCTTGATGTTGCCGGCGAAGGTCAAAAGCAGCAGAGCAAGGGAAACGCGTCCGAATGCTGGTGCCATGATCGCGGTAGGCTGGGCGAGGTAGTCATATTTGAGTGCCTTTAATACAGTCGCATCATCGAGCGTGTCTTGATGGCGGCCAAGTCCATAGTCCACAGCAACCTGCACTGTAGCTGTATTGCCGATTCCAAGTATCTATTAACCTCATCAGCCTAATTCGAGTCACTTCGCGCATTACTGACTATAGAAATCAACATCGTCCAGTCATCCCATCGCAAACGACGTACGATTCGTGCGCGTACATAGAGTCGCAATGACACTACGATTATAGATATAGCGGCCAAAGTCCATGTAAGGCGTTTGATAAGGGGACCTGCATCTTGCTGGTCACGAGGAGTCCTCTTCAGCATATCGACGGGCACCATGAGGATAGGAGTGTGTGTGAAGCAACAATAGGAAGTGAAGTGGGTCTTGCAGATAGAATTGATAGGTTCCTCAACTAAGCCAAAAGCAGGGTGAATATGGCGGGTCCTACCGAAGAAATATCAAAAACTCGTGTGAGATTTTCAGATAAATTCGGGTCCGGGCTCATGTGGTGCAATTATGTGCAGTGATACTGCAATGCAAAGATGCAAAACTTACCTTTGCAGCGGTAACTTTGCACGATACTCAGTGCCGAGTGATGAGCAGTGGTTTCCTGAAGATACATCCTGGCTCTTCCGAGACGTTTTCTCTCTTCCGTCGCGTCATGGTGCGGGTCGGGGGGGCCGATACGGGCAGGGTGGCTGCAGGATACGATGATGCAGGGGAAAAACAATAATGTGGGAAGACGAGGCCGCCGTGAGGAAGGATTCAAGCGACAGGCCATGGGCCATGTGGAATCGCAAGGTTTTCGGAAGGTGATACACCCCCACCCCATGTGCTGATTACTAGCCTTTGATCAGGACTTGGGTGGCTGTTGTAATGCCGAGCTCGGCCAACTGTGTTTACAGATGAAGTCCGACGCGGCAAATCTAGTCGCACTAGGCTCGATTGTGCAAGGGAGATTACACGACAGAGACAAGACGTGAGGTCCGGAAAAGCTGGCACATAATTCATCAGTAGAGTACATGGGAGAGCAAGCGAAATACTGAAAGGCCAAAGTTTATCTTTCAGGAACGATCTTGGCGTGGGAATAGCCGATCTGTCACGATTCGAATTAGAGTAGTACATCCCACGCAGCGCCGCAATTATCACCCTCCACAGAGCTAGATATAACCCATCTCTCTGCAATGACATGTGCACATACCCTATACGCATAGGTGGATACCCTTCGCTCTAGAACACCTTTTCAAGCAGCGTTTACTTCTCCATCTGCCCATCATGTCCTCGGAGGCTATCTCCATTATCGATCAGCTCTCTGCGCTCTCCAAACAACCAACCTTCGGGTCTGACACGGCTACTCAAGAACATGCCTTGTATCTCACCCAACTGCTTTCCAACAAACTTCGCAAGCCTGTGGATGCGGCGATTGAATTATCTTTCTACGTACGTCTCACACTTCGCTTCAGCTTGCACCTGTCTGACTCGCGCTGCGCAAGCCCACTTTCGCTCTTGCCGCTCGCCTGGCCGTCGACTTAAAGCTGTTTAACCTCATCACAGCTAGCCCCATGCCTATGTCGGCTGCGGGGTTGGCTGCAGCGTCTGGTGGGCCCATTAAGTTGATAGGTGCAATTCCTCACACAGCCCGAAAATCATTTCGATCTGACATGTACAGTACGATTGCTACGCCCCCTTGCCGCTTTGGGCTTCGTCCAAGAGGTTGCCGAGAACACATGGACGTCGACACCGATCACAGAAGCCATGAGCATTCCGGCCATTCAAGCCGGTCATAAACATCAGTCAGTGCGGCCGTCTCTCGACAAGATAGATTACACAAGCGAAAATATCCAAGTGAATTCTCTCTAACTTGTATTGCATAGATGGGACCAAGGCAACAATGTAATGGCCAAAATGCCCATGTATTTCAGAGAGAAGGGCTTTCACCAACCCGAAGATGCCACCAATGGTCCATTCCAGTACGCCTTTGGAACAGATAAAGATCCCTTTTCATACTGGTATGAGATACCCGAAGCTCTTGATGTCTTCAACACCTTCATGACCGGGAATCGGGGGTCACGGCCGAGCTGGGTTGAATGGTGGCCGGTTGAGAAAGAGATCTTTGAAAGCATGGACGACGATGAGAATGAGGTATTGTTGGTAGATGTAGGGGGTGGGCGTGGACATGATGTGCATGCCTTCAAGAATAAGTTTCCAGATAGAAAGGGGAGGCTCGTGGTGGAGGACCTACCAGCCGTGATTGACGACATCAAGGACTTGGATGAACGGATCGAGAGAGTGAAATACGACTTTCTCACACCGCAGCCAATCAAAGGTGAGCGTATCATTGTTTTGCGTCCGAGGACACTGCAAGGCTAATATGGCTTGACTAGGGGCAAGAATGTACTACTTCCACTTCATTATGCATGACTGGTCCGATGATGGCTGCACCAAAATTCTCTCACAGATTGTCCCAGCAATGAAGAAAGGCTATTCCAAGCTCCTACTGAGCGAATTCATTCTTCCAAACCAAAAATGTACCCTGTTTAAAGCAGGATTCGATATTGAGATGATGGCTATGCATTGTGGACAAGAAAGGACACAGAACCAATGGACTACCTTACTAGAGAGAGTGGGATTGAAGGTGATCAAATTCTGGATACCTGAGAGCGGAGGAGAAGGGATTATAGAAGCAGAACTGATGTAGGCTACGCGCGACGTCTATAAATCATAGCTGTAATGCTTCTGTAAAGTTGTAGTTCTCGATGGACCTTAGTTCCCGTTTGCTATATAGGCTTAGAGTCAATTTATTAGCATATTTTGTGAAGCAGTGATATGATAATTTGAAGCTGAAATATCATTTTCGCCGTCTAATCATAGGGTATGAAGATATTGTCGACATATCTAGTACATCAAATAAGTAGTCATCGGCCATATCGAAGTTAGAATGGCGACAGTCCTGCAGGATGAAATTGAGAAAACCCTAGAAGAGTATTAAAATACCAGAACTGGAAAATTTTCGTAGCTCCCATCTCCCCGGCTACGGATGCATCCGATATATCTAGTAGATATCTTCTCTCCAGTCTAGTGACTCGGTTGTAATGTGAGAGATGAGAAACGGAATCTAATGAGAAGTGACTACAGATGTATGATGAACCGCTTCTGGCCGAAGATGAATCCCAGAAATTACCTTTATTAATATTAGGAGGCAATAAATTGACGGGAGGCAAGGCTAACTTATGAGATTGCTAAAAGCCTAATCTTTCCCAAGTGTGCACGATGGAGGACCGCCTTCGAGGCGCATTAAAAGAGACTCCCTACAGTGAACCAATAAAGAGGCATTTTAAAATAGACTCTTGTACGTAGATTTGCAAGTAGATAGAGACGAATAAAAAATGACATGTTAGTTCCTTAGTGGTGTAGATTATGGTTTTTCTTGCAAGGCTAGCACTTTCGCTTGTTCATACGATTAAGGCAGCCTTATTAGGAAACCCTTCCAGCCTATGAGGTGGCTGCATACGGACTAACGATCTGATCGGTCAAAGGGAACATTGATCGAATGTTAGACTTGTACGCGGAAGGGTAGGAAGAGCCTAGGAGATAAGACATTGATGCAAATCAAATTATTTTTGGACAGAATGTTGAAGGTTTATAGGGACACATGTTCGGCATCATATTTCAATGGAGGACAAACATGCGGCAAAGTGTTATCAACTATACATTGGCAATATGGGATAGAGCACCTAAAAGGATTCTATGGCAGTGGTTGCTATGGCGGCACAGGTGACCCTACTGTAACCGATCATTCACTCCCCGCAATCTGAGTCGGCATAATTCTTGTGGTGAGAGGCGAATCTTGTCTCAGGGAGGGAGATGAGGAGCTGAACTGGTTGATTGAGGATGGCCAGCAGGCCATATTTATGTATATAAGGAAGGGTATATCAGCTGATATCCAGCGTGATTAGATATCGTGCGACGGTATCTGATACAACCTGCAACCGGATAACTTGCTCCCGTACGGTAGTATGAAATCGTACTCAGTAGACTCGCCAAATCCCTATCGCAATTCTAGTAGTTGAAATCTTTTAGTTTCAAATGTTCAGGAATATAGACCTGAGCCCCAGGACCCAAAATGGGGCGTCCATGCGTCGAGGGAATTATCTAGCTATTCTATAAGTATCTCTAATTATTATTGGCTATGCATACATGTATAGTGGTGTATGCTGCTCCTCTTTCCTCCAAGGAAGCATTCTATAATAATGTACTCAAGCTAGTCCTATAAATGCGCAGCAGACTGGGTTTAAAGAGATTCTACCAGCCGTTTAACCCTAGAGCATCCTTTCAGCTACTCTCTGGCATCTATTAATCTCACTTAATTGTCAGTAGTCCACCAAGAAGCCCAGTTTACAGAGCTTCTGAGCCGGCTCGGTTAGTCCGTTGACTGGGTCACTGAGTCGGTCACGTGATTCCTTCCTCTCATCGTCCTGGAGTCTCCCAGTCGCATGGCCCCGTACTTTGGTCCCAAGGTTCTATAAGATCCCATAGTTCCTCAGGGTTTGTAACAATAAAGGACTTCCGCCACACAGAGAGGGACATTATTTCCTTTAGTTTCTTAAGTATATTGTAGCTGGTTGTTAATCCGAAATAATCTCATTACTTGGCTCTGTATGCATTATAGCATGACAAGTTAGTAACTTCCTTAAGCGAGTGCTTTCTCAAGGTCATGACTGGAAACTCACACTAAAATTTTTTGACATAAACTACTGGCAATTACTCACTCCCAATTTTTAAGCGATCTCAAGCTTTTGGTGTCCGTATTCTACTTCGTAGACTGCTTTTGAGTCAGATGCCTATAACACTAGCTTAACAGGCGTACTCTCTTTGCTTGGAGCTATAGTTTACCGCATGCAGTATGCCGCAACCTTGCGCGTGTGCGCAATGTCGTCCTCATCTTACTTGTCAGGATCTTTGCTCAGATTCTTTTTCAAAATCTCGATAATTCTGCGTCTACTGCCGAAGTGTTAGCGTATGCATTGCCCGGAATATTTCCCGTAAAGGCGTCTTTAATAGCCAATGCCCTCGATAGAGCCATCGTTCTTGCCCTAAATTGCAGATTAGGGTAGTTCGCCTTAGAGCCATGCTTCGAGCTCATTGGGGGTCATGTTCACGTATTCATTGAAATCCCTTTGGGAGATTAGCATAGTTCGTTGTTCTTGAGAAATAGCAATGTCTTACTCAATGACTTCTTCAGCTTGTTTGACCATTTTGATTGGCGTAGGGTGGAATAAGCGACTTAGGTTCGATTGTTTACAAAGGCCTCTTATCGTGGGACAAGATTGTCTAAAAAGCGCGAAGCATCGGAACGGCCTTATTCGACAGATCTTGGTGATAACCGACCTTCTGGACATGTATATTAATATCGACCACGATATCGATGACGATAGGTTTCATCATAGCTTTACCAAATGATTTCAGCGACATTTAAAGAAGCGTTGTTATTGGCGACGCATGGCCTTTGTTCTTCTCCATGACTAGTCACATGCGAAATACTAAAATAAGTTTTGGTTTTCTAATAGGATAGGGTTTTGGCATCGTGGTATAGATGATTAGAAAATTCCTGGACAATCCCCGGCTAATCTTTGACCCCGACACCAGTGCCGCGCGCTCTCTAACTTGCCGAATGTGGAGATTTGACGAACACGTACGGTCCTAGACCTATTTTTACCGCAATTCAACGATTGGCTATCATGAGCCCGTAGTAACTGAGCTTAGCGCCGAGCGATGAAACAGAAGGCCCGGGAGTGAGAAACCCGAGCAGGGCATTGATCATGTTGTTCGAGCATTTTATATTACGCAGTCGAAGCGTAGGAGGTGTGTTTTGTGGCTTATATCCTAATTAGACATTGGTTAAAAATTGTGACTACAGTAGTACCAACAAGATCTTTGACCTCGTTTGCGCGCGAAGCAAGACGCACAATTCCCAATTAATTCAAGGTAGTAAGAACGCTGCTACATTGAGTCAAGATTGCAGCCGTGTCATGTTGAGAGCGGTTGATGAAAGGACACAGCCGAAGCGGTTGGGGCCGAAAGGTCGAGCTCACATCGCCCTTGCTCTACCAAAGTTTATGCATTTAAGTGACACGGCGTTGAGACCATACTCCATGAGATCCAAGCCATCAAACTTATTGATACTGTTTGTCGAATCCTGAGATCGATCAATTCCTCTGTTCTTCGAAATGAGGACCTCTTCGAACCTAAAGAGACCCGCGACTCACACAAAGAAACGAAAGGCGGCCTCGAAACCAATATATCGAACCACAAGGGCGACATCAAGGAGAGCAAAGCAATCAGCGACTCTTGATCACGAGAGTTATCATAATATTTTGCAGGCGGTGGAGCCCACACCTATTCCGCGGGTGTCCAGTCCGCAAACCCTTCGCGACACCCCATCCAGCTCCAGTTCTGATGATGCGTCTACAATAAAGTCAGCAACAAGCAAACTAAAGATATCAACTACCAGTCCTTCCTCCTTTTCAAAAGCACTATATCCTCAGATCCGGCGACCGGGATGTGACGAGTACTTACACCAGGTCCAAAGAGGGCTAGCTCAGGGCTTAGGCCTACTGACTATAATTCAAGATTTGCCATTCGCGATATCGGTAAAGCACCTCCAGGACAAGGACGCTCACTGGGTCAATGATCAATTCATCCAACAAACTATATTGCAGCCAGGCCCTGTAGAAGCGGACCGAAGATAAAGCTTTTCGAGACGAAAAAGCCAAAGATGTACCTAATACTTGATTTCGTTGTTTTATTATAGACATCATAACCGATAGCCGTTCAGGTGATTTTTGGAAGAAGCAGCAAGAAAGGCATGTGCGAACAAAGCGCCTAGTTACGGGAATATATGCATTGAGCTGGAAGAAGCTAGGTAGCCCGGATCCCTCGGATGACTATATAGTATATGATCTAGCGACGAATACAATACAGTCCGCAACCAAACCCCGGCCAGACATATAACCCAAAAAAAAAAAACAGTGGGGAATAGAGGTAGGGAGCTCTTTGACGTCAATATCCAAGAACCACATAACCAGCTTTAGCCCGTTCCAGTTGACCTGGCTCTCATCATCACATTAAATCCAATCTATTACGTACGCAGGGGACGGGTTTGTGGGATGAAAGGTTCCAACTGCGAACTGGAACTCTTAGGCTGTGAACTAGAGGTGTGCATTGCATGTGAGGAATTTTGAGGTTGTGAAGCGGATCTTTACGTCAGATTTTGGAAAATATTGAGCTAGTGAGGAGAGATATTGTTCTGGAGGAGGAAGAGCTATATAGCCTAATGGCAGAGGCATGAAGCCTGGCGATGGAGCTATGAAACCATGTGGTCAAGGAGTGAAACTCGGTGAGAAACCTTCTGCTGGAGATATGAAACCTGATATCGGAAGGGCGAAACCCCTCTAGAAGTAATCTTGGTACGATGGAGCATTTGCATGATGTCCAGGTTCTTGATTCCAATACCGAGTAGACTCTTATTGAATGATCGGGCTTTTCCATATTCCCTTACAGAGCTCGATCGATCCAGCCCTATCCTCACGGAGCAACACCGCAACCTGAGTCAGATCGTGCTGGTTCCGAATAAAGAGCCGCAGCAATTTTAGGAGTGAGGCTAGATTTCACAGCCCCTCTAAGCGTTTTCCTCCCGGTTTATGATCTTTTTCTGAGGATTGTGATAATTAACACTCTAGACAATACCGACGCCTTTCTCGTATCTCTCCGTCAGCAAATGCCGCATACGCCCGAACCAAGTCTGGGCCAATGCCCCCGTTTTTGTGACGCTTTTCTCGTGGCCTTCCGCATCATACCTATGACACTGAATCTTAGGTTCAGCCATCTTGGAGCTGGATATATAATTTCCTGATTTGATAACTCGAAAGGAGGTACATAGGTCAAAGAGGGATCTCTCCAGCACCATCTAGTCCCTACTACTAACCGGATTTCAGACGGTGTCGTTTTCCGTCGCCTTTCATAATAAGCGTTAACCTCAAAGAGAACTAGAATATTCAGCTATCTCGTTGCGTACTTGATAACACCATAGCGGCAGGTCACACCCTCCAATTCTGGATCGGAGCTTGTGGGGTGTTTCTCGATGTTCAATCCGTACCCGCTCTCTCCTCGTATCGTGTATATGAACTTCTCCTTTCGAGTCTGGATCAAGTTATTGTCAACGAGGTACATGTGTAACCAGAAAGAATTTGCTTTTCCTTAGCAAAAGTTGAGCAAACCCCGTAGGTTGCGGCGGTCCGCTAGCGCATCGATATCGTTGAATAAGAAGTCTAGGTTCATAGTTCCGAGCGCGTGAAATCCTGACGTGTAAGGGTACCGTGGTTGCCGCACATATCTTGGCCTACGTAATGAATCCCGGTATCCGCCTGTAACTGGTAGGGCCCTTTAGGAGGTGACCACTTTGGTGGCGCACCGGGACAAAGACAATACTGAAGGCATTACTTTCATGCCAATTGTAGCTCCAAACCAGCTCAGTATCCAGTTTCTACCTGGTCTCGGATTCAACTGGCGATATCGATCGGAGGGTTAGCGTTTGTAGAACTCTCCCGGTATTGGTGTACATGAGCCATCTAATCTGTATCGTTTTCCTCGACCTCCGGGCGGCCGCTTCTGTAGTCGACAAAGTCTCCATGTCAGGTTGCGTCACATAATATTCTCGGTGATGTAACTCCGACGCGGTCGCAAGCCAGACTTCAGTCTTTTTTAGGGGCCTTGTGTGCAATCGCTACTGGTTGCGTGTCGATTTCTGGGGCTTTGCTGAGCCTCGGATTTGCCGTACTGGCACCAGTGCTGTTTCCCTCCTTGCCACTTTGCGCCCCATGAGGCCCTTCCTACTCTACCTAACTTAAGTGTCTACATGACGCTTAAATATATTAGCTTCTCGTTCCGGGAGGACCTCACTATATGCATACCGTCCATGGAGTGGGCCCATCGGGTTAGTTCTTGCCGAGTTACGGAGTCTGAATGGAAGAACTTGGTCTGGCACGGTGAAGCCGCAGAACCGAGAAAGCCTCGAGTGTTTGTGGGGAGGTGATAGTGCGCCAATATGCGCTAGCCCTGAATAGGCAATATGGGTAGGCTTGCGCCGGTTTTATCAACGGTTACGAGGCACCTCGCGCCTGTATTATGACGCTTGAAATCCTGTAAAAGCCCTAGAAATCTTTTTCGAAATACATCTCTTTGTCAAGATCGGCGAGCTTCGACGATCTATACTACAACTCCCAGAATTTCTGTTTCACCGTTTTGTGTATTATTGCGAACGAAAATTAGCAACTGTTCCTCCACCACCACTTCTGGTAAAGGATTTTTTTCTCTTGGACTCCTTTTTTCTTTGCTTTCTCTCCTTTTTCTCCCTACGTAATTTTTCTTTCTCCTTTTGCTTGGCTAGTCGCTTCTGGTACCACTTGTAAGTTGGATCCTGATCTAGTGGCGGAGGATGGAGGGGAAATTCGGGATAGGCTGGCTTAGAGAGACCAACGCCCATGTTTGACAGATTATAGCTTCGGGCGAATTGAGGATAACAAAGGTTGCCGCGCTCCGTCCGATAATTGCGCTCTTGCCTCCTTAAATTGTCTGTCCGTAATGACTTCATGTTGCACTCGGGTCGCTATCCGTCTTGGCGCCGTCATTTTGGTGCTGCGCCACAAACCAGGATTGGTATAGCTCTTGGCACTGTCGTAGTGTGCACATTTTATGGTATCAACCCGATATAATAAAACGCTAAATAGTTACGAGCTCTTGTGTCGTAATGAGTTAGGGCACTACGCCTAGGTTTGATATAATTGAAGGGCTTTGAAAGGAATAATTACGGAATTTAGGATCAAAAATATAATTAGCCATTGTAGGCACAAAGCTAATTGTAGATTGACATGCTGCGGAATCGACGCGCACCGAAATTTCTCAACCCTATAACGTACCTTACAAGCGAGCGGCCCATACAAGCGAGCGGTCCACCCCATCACCAAAACGCGACACCTGAGCTTTCAACAACAATACAATAACGAAATAATAAGAAAATAGCCCAAAACGAGAATTAAGTAAACTTAGCCCTCTTAGCTACTAAAAGAGGCTAAATAAATAGTAAAAGACGTATTACTTTAATATTTAATATAATTTAAATAATTATTTACTAATAATATACTAGAATCTACTTATAGTATAATTATAAGCCTAATTTAAAGAGACTAATAAAACCTAAAGAGGGGGTTATTATTTAATATATATTTAACTTAGATTTATAAGAATTTATATCTACTTTAACTATAATATAAAATATAGTTAATAACTTACTTACTAAATATAATATAGACTAGATTAATATAGTTTATAAGTAAACTATTAGTATAAGTAAACTATTATCTTACTAAACTTTTAATAGCCTATTTAGATTAATATATAATAGTTTAATATAGTAATATATAATTAATCTATAAAGAATTATAAGTTATTTTTATAATTTTAGCTATTAATTAAAGTTAAATTTTAACTAAGAATAGTACTATAATAACTTTTTACTACTCTTAAAATACTCTCTACCTTTAATATACTAGAATAGCTATATAATATAATTATAAGCTAAATTTAAAGAAGCTTATAAAGATTAAAAAGAAAGTACTTATTAGCTATATTTTTAATTAGGATTTATAAGAATTTTCGCCTATAATTATTAATATATAAGTTATAGTAAATAGACTATTAGCTAAATATAATATTAGTTAGATTAATATCTACTTACTTTAAAACTTTATATAATATATTAAGCGCTTTAAAACCTAATTAAACTATTTATATAATTAGTAGTACATTCTATATAAAAATCTAATAATTATAAGTATATAGTTCTAATTTTTATAAGATATAAAGGAGAAGTATAGAATTTAAAATAAAAATACTTATAATTTTAATAAAATAAGCTTTATTATAAACTAAATATTAGTTTAACTAGTTATTATAGAGTTAGAAAATTATTATATAAAAACTATTTATTTAAATAATTATAAATAGACTATAATAATTATAGTAATTAATATAATTAGCTAGATAATTCTACTACTTATTATTTTTAAAAGCGTTTACTATCTATTTTATTAGTATATAAATTATAATATACTAGGCGATTAAATAATTATAACTAGTAATAATAGTTAAATAAATAATAAAATTAGTATTATCTAGTTTAAATATTTTAATTAGTATATAAAAGGCTATATAATAGATATTTATTAATTACTAATTATTAACAGCTATAATAGCTACGTTTTATTTAAGTTTTAAGAAACTTATAAAAAGAAGAAGATTATCTATCTCTATATACTACTATATTTATTATATCTATTATAGCTATTTAATATAGGCTACTTCTTCCTCTTAAAATATATATATAATTCTAAGATCTTAGCCTTAGTATACAATTATATTAACTATATTAATAAGACTACCTTTCTTCTAACTTTTAAAGCAGCCTATAATTAATTAATTATAAAGTTAATATTTATATAAGCTTTTAAAGTACTAGAATAGTATTATATAATTTAGAAGCGGTACTATTAAAGCTTAATATTAAGCTACATACGCTAATACTACCTATACTAGAAACTACCCCTTAAGAAGCTAAAATACCTAGTAATATATATAAATTAGAGGCTTAATTAATAATAATTTATAGTAGAATTTAGTAATATTAAGACTTATTATCTATATTAATTATTATAGTCTTTAATTAGCTTTAAAAAAACGCTATAATAATAATAATATATTTAATTATATTAATAGCTAATTAAATTAAAAGTTTTAAGTAAGTAAATAAGATAGTAATAAAGTAAAAATAATAGAAAAGAAAGCGATTATAGAAGTAGAAGATTCTAATAAAGGCTGTAGGTAAGGATATAATTAATTAAAATAATACTAAGGGGTAGATTTATAAGGAAATTTATAATTAGAGTATTTAGCTATAAGAGAGTAGCTAGCTTTAATAGAGCTGTAGGTACTATAAATAGTCTAGCTATAATATTTAAACGTGCTAAATTAATAGTATAAATATTAAATAATCTAATAGACTATTACTTTCTATAGTATATATATACGTGGTTAATAATTATCGTAATTAAATCGTTTAAATCTTAGTAAAATAATAGCTTACTTATAAACTATATTAGTATATATTAGTTTAGAAACTTTATTAAATATACTCCTAAACTTAAAATATACTTAAATTAGTTTTATAATTACTAGAAAACTTTATATAAAAGTTTTAAAGTAATTAAAAACTAGTTTAAACTTATAATATATTCTACTATTAAAGTAGCTACTTTTTCTTAGTATTATAAATACTACGTATAAACTATAATAAATCTATAATATAACCTTCTATTAATTTAATACGAAGATAGAATTAAGCTTACTTTATAAGTATATAAGTTAGGCTACTTTAAGAGTATATAATATACTACTATAACTTTTAATATATAATATTAACAACTCTTTACTTAACTTTATAGAATCGTATTTTACTCTTATATATTACTAAATTATTAGAAGCTTATAGTAATTAAAGAATAAATAATCGTATAATATATTTTTAACCTTAATTTATAAGGATTTATACCCTAGTTATATAAGGTAGTAGATATAATAGATAAACTATTAGATATATATAGTAGAATATTTATAGAAAAGAATTAGTTTAAATAATTTATAGTACATATAAATAAGTTTAAAATAGTCTTTAATTAAGTAAAAGATTGCTAAAGAATAAAATAAGAAAATTTAGAAGTTATTAATATATAGTTTAAACTTATATAGAATATAATTATAAAATATAATATATATAATAATAGTATCTACAATTTTAATAAGGTAGGTTTTTAGATAGATATTATTAGTATTATAAAGGTTATTATAGGTTTAGAATATTATATAAAGTCTACTCTTATATAACTAGGTAATTATAAGTAGGTAATAGTTATCTAAAATATTTATACTACTATATATATAACTCTACTATTTATTATTTATAAAGGATATATCTATATCTCTATATAATATAAAGAAGTAGATATACTATATAATTTGAAAATTTTAGTCTTTAAAAACGGCTAGATAAATAATATACTTAGTCTTAAGTAGCTAAAGTACTTTAATAAGTATATAAAGATGTATTAGGTAGAATTATATAAGCTACTTATTTTAGACGGCTATAAAAGTTACCTTAACTAGGAATTTAAAGATTACTACCTTATATAAAAAATTCTAATACTTTATATACTATTTTATTTATTATATATACTTTTACTTTTTAATATAGTTTACTTTTTATTATTAAAGCTAAAGTACTTATAGTATATATAAGACTTAATATGCTAATAAGTTTACTATATTAATAAAGAAAGCTTCTTTCTAGCTTTTAAGAACGCGTTTTTTAATATATTTATATATAAGAACTATTAAAAGGCTTTTAAAGTAATAGAAATTATTCTTCTAAATATATAGATTATATTAAATTACTTTAATATATAACTATATACTCTACTAGAACTACTTCTATAAGAAGATTTTTAATAGTCTAAAACTCTAAATAATATATATAAATTTGGGTTATAATTAATATTTATATAAAAGTCCTTTATATAATTATTAAAAGAGATATAAGAAGGATTCGTATAGCTTATAAAAGATACTAAGTTAATACTATATTAGAATATACTTCTTTAAGCTTATAACTCTAAGCTTAAAGGGTAATTAGAAGAAGTAATTAAATATAAAATATATAAAAGAAAGTATATTTAGTATAGTAGTATAGTATTATATAGTAAGGGATCTTTATATATAGCTACTAAAGTATCTATAAACTCTTAGCCCTTTAAGAAAACTTATAGTACTAATACTTAAGAAAGGGCCTAACCAGTTTAACGCTACTATAGTAACTATAGTAAGACTAGATATAACGCTCGTACGTGTTAAAAGAATAGTAGGGAAAATTCTAAATTAGATAAAAGTATATTATATATAGAATCTTTTATTAGTATTAAGTAAATTAACTTTTTATATATAGTATTCATTATGCTAAGAAAAAGTAGCCGCTTTAATAGGATAGCCGCTTCGATAGTAGAATATATTAGTTTACTTCTTACTATTAAAGCTAAAGTATTTATAGTATATATAAGACTTAATATACTAATACGTCTACTATATTAATAAAGAAGGCTTTTTCCAGCCTTTAAAAACGCTTTTTTTAATATATTTATATATAAGAACTATTAAAAGGTTTTTAAAATAATAAGAATTATTCTTCTAAATATATAGGTTATATTAATATATTTTATAAGCGAGTCGCCTATCTAAGTAAGTTACCTACTTTTACTAAGAAGTTATACTCTACCTACTTATAACGCGATGTAGTAACTACCTCAACCTTAATTAATCTATTAAAAAGGTTAGATATTACTAGCTATTTTAGCTATTAATTAAGATTAAATTTATTGCGTATAAAATACTATAGCTACCTATAGTATCCTCTAAATAATACTTAAAAACTGATATGCTAGTAAACCTTTATAATATAATTATAAGCCTAATTTAAAGAAGCATAGAAAGCTAGAAGAATTAACTATAATATAGTATATACTAGACCTATTATCTTATAGATATACTCCTATAATCGATAGTATATAAAATATAGTTAACTATTTACTTAGAGCTCGCTCTATAAACTAGGTTAGTAAAAACTAGCTAATAAACTTTATTAATCGTATTCTTAAACTTAAAATATACTTCTATTAAAAGTATAACTATTAAAAAGCTCTCTATAAAAATCTTAAAATTATTAGTAACTAGTTTAACCTAGTATATAATACTAAAGTAAAGTATAATATACTCTATAAGCAAGCGGCTACTATAAGTAAGCGGTTATCCTATTATTAATCCTACTACCTATTAACTTTAAAAC
This sequence comes from Lojkania enalia, assembly GCA_010094045.1. NCBI lineage: Eukaryota > Fungi > Ascomycota > Dothideomycetes > Pleosporales > Lojkania > Lojkania enalia. The sequence goes on from ML986620.1 coordinate 280,819, forward strand.
GTAATACCTTAAAAACCTAACGCGATAAAACCTTTAAATAAAGCTTAAATAAACCTTATAATTTAAGCTATTAAACGTAACGTAAAGCTATTAGAAAAAAACGCGTCTTTAATATATAGTATCTCCTAAACTATACTATACTATCGACTAGTAGAGATATCTATATAAAGTAGTACTAAGGCTAATTCGAAAAGGCTTACTAAACTAGAAGAGGAGGTAATTATAGACTTTATCCTTAAACTAGATTCGAACGAGTTTTCGCCAACTCTAGCTGCTATTTATAATATAGCTACTATACTGCTAGCTAAGTATTAGGTTAGTTAAGTTGGTTAAAACTAGCTATCTAACTTCGTCGTATATACGCTCTTAATTAAAACCCGCCTCAACTAACTATATAATTACTAACGAGCGAAATGTAAAGATTTAGATATTATAGCTAGATAGTTTAATCTAGTTAAAGCTATAGTTAAGAAATATAGGATTATACTTAAGAATATCTTTAATTTTAATAAGATAGACTTTTAGATAGGGGTAATAACTAGCTATATAGTTATTACAGGTATAGAATAATATAATAGACTAAAAGCTATATAGTTAAGTAATTAAAAATAGGTTATAGTTATTTAAAGAGTTAGTATAGCTAGCTAGACAATTCTACTATATATTATCTTTAAGGTAAAATATTATTAGACAATCTAGTATAGTAAGAATCTACTAAAAGATTGGGTAATTAGTATTAGTAAGAATAGATGGACAATAAATAAGTATAGAATTAAGTAGATAAAGCACTTTAATTTATATATAAAAGGTCGTTCAATTAGTAAATAGCGGCTACTTATATTTAATAGCTATAAGAGCTACCACTCTATTAAATTCCTATTTCTCTATAAGTAGAATAGGATTATAGCTCTCTATATACCTATATACGCCTTATATATCCTATAACCTCTTAATATTAGCTACTTCTTACTATTAAAGTATATATATAGAACTGAGGTTAGCTAGCTAATTCGTTACTATATTAACTATATTAATAAGTTATCCTTTCTACCAGCCTTTAGAGCAGCCTTTAAGAAAGCAATTACAAAGGATAATATCTATATAGGCTTCTAAGCTATAAGTCTAGTTCTATTTAAACTAGATATAGTTCTCTTATAACTAGATATTAAACTTTAAATACCTATATTAGAGCTAGAAGCTATAACTATCTAGAAGGTTAAGATACCCTATAATTCTTATAAATTTAATATATAGAAGCAGCTGCTCTATAATTATATTTAAAACTATTAGAATTCGTTACCTTCTACTCTACTTAAGATAGTAGAGTAGCTCTATAAAGGCTATTAAAAAATAGATTACTTTAATACCTTATAATAAAGCCGAACAGCTATTCTAGAGTAGGTTGTAAAAGATTTTATAAAGCGTAGGGGGCGTTAAAAGAAATATATATAGGAAGAAGATATTCTATTAATTAAATAGGGACTTAAAAAGGCTGCTGCTAGTATAGTAGAAGGTAAAAGGCGTTGATAGGAGCTATTAGTACTAAGTAGTATATAGCGCGTACAGCGCTATATATACTGTAAAACAGCTAGCTATAATATTTATACCTGCTAATTAGGCGAAAAAAGAACTTAATAATCCTCTACTAGAATATCTAATTAATATACTATAGTATTAAGGGAGTTATATATAAAGCCTAGTGTAGGTAGTAGAATAGCTACTCGCTTATAGTAGCCGCTTGCTTATAGAGTACGTTAGTATTATTAATAATAATATCTATAATTTCGACGAGATAAGTTTCTAGATAGGTATTATATCTACTAGTAAGATAGTTACTAGTACTAAGCTATTAGCTAGTTAACTAAAATTATTACAGCTAGATAATTATAAGTAGATAATAGTTATTTAGGCTATTAGCGCTTACAGTAATACTATTCTACTATTTATTATCTTTACTAGTAAGTAGTACCTCTCTATATAGTATTAGGGCGATAATATACTACCTAGAGGAGTAATCGCGCTAAGTAATAGTAGATAAATAAATAATAAGCTTATAATTAAATAGCTAGAGCGTTTTAATTAATATATAAGGTAGTATATAGTAGGCGTTTATTGTCTACTAGTTATTAATAGCTATAAAAGCTATAAGTCTACTAAATTTTAGCTACTCTATAAAAAGAAGGATATTATTCTATTATATATACTAGTATATTTATTATATCTACTATAGCCTCTAAATATAGGCTACTTCTTGCTATTAAAGAAAGTATATAAGCGTAAAATTAATAAACTTATATAAGCTAGTATCTACTATATTATAAAGCTTAACTTTCTACTAACCTTTTATATAGTATATCAGCACTCTATTACTAAAACTAATATATACGCAAGCTTTTAAGGTACTAGTCTAGTACTATATAATTCTAATATAATATTATTAAAACTCGATATTAAGCTTCGTACTCTATTACTACTACTAGTAGCTAGTTGTCTCTAGGAGTTAAAAATACTAACTAACGCTATCGAACTAGAATCTTAAATAATACTAATTTAAGACTATATTACTAGGTATTAAAATAGCTTACCTATTACGATTAATAATTCTCTTAATTTACTTATTAAAGGTACTATATAGATAGCTTATTTATATATACTATTTCAACGTTAGGTTAATTAGCTTTAAGAAGTAAATAAGACTCTATTATAGCGTAAAAAGCGATTAAAAAAGGTTCTATAGAAGTAAGGTAGTTTTACTAAGACTGAAGCTACTAAGATAGCTACTTAAAAGGAGGTAGATAAGTAACTAGAGGATAAAGTATACGTAGGTAGGAAGTGTAAAAGAATAGGTATACTGTACTAAAAGTATTATAGCTACTATAGTAAGCTTAGATATAATACTAGAACTTATATAGTAGTAGATAAATAGTATATCTATTTCCTATTAAATTATTATAGTAATACCTGTAGGTGTTATTATAATACGCGCCTCTAAATATAGAGATAGCTAATAAGGTAGATAACTTACTTAGGTAGGCGACTTACTTATAAAATACGTTAAATTACCTTAATATATAATTATATATTCTACGAAAACTACTTCTATAAAAAAACTCTTAATAGTTTAAAACTTTAAATAATATATATAAATTTAGATTATAATTAATACTTATATAAAAGTTCTTTATATAATTATTAAAAGAGATATAAAAAAGATTCTTATAGCTTATAAAAAGTACTAAGTTAATACTATATTAGAATATACTTCTTTAAACTTATAATTTTAAGCTTAAAAAGTAATTAGAAAAGGTAACTAAGTATAAAATATATAAAAGAAAGTATATTTAGTATAATAGTATAGTATTATATAGTAAGGGATTTTTATAGATAACTATTAAGATATTTATAAACTTTTAGCTCTTTAAGAAAACTTATAGTAGTAATATTTAAGAAAGAGCTTAACTAGCTTAATACTATTATAGTAACTATAGTAAAACTAAATATAACGTTTATACGTACTAAAAGGATAGTAGAGAAAGTTCTAAATTAGATAAAAGTATATTATATATAGAATCTCTTATTAATATTAAGTAAATTAACTTTTTATAAATAATATAAAGTATTATTAAGTAAACTACTCTATTAAGTAAGCTAAATTTTCTTAGCAGTAAATACGATAACTATAATATATAATACCTTAACACCTATAAAAAGATAATACTTAATAAGAAGGTAGAATTAAGCTTACCCTTTAAATATATAAAGCCGGCTAATTCTAAAGCTTATAAGCTACTACTAACACGTTTAGTATACTATAACTAACTCTCTAATAGAAATATAAGGAATTTTTATATATACTAATTGCTGTGTAATCTACTAAAAGTTAACTATAACTAAAAATTAGATGATTGTATAATATATTCTTAACCTAGATTTACGAGGATTCGCGCTCTAACTATATAAGGTAGTAGATATAGTAGATAAGCTGTTCGCTACGCGTAGTAAAGAGCTAGTAGATAAGAATTAGGCTAAGAGATTTATAATATATATAAATAAGCTTAAAATAGTATTTAATTAGGTAAAAAACTGCTAGAGGATATAGTAAGAGGATTCTAAGGTTATTAGCGCGTAGTTTAAGCTTATTAAAGAGATAAAAACTACGTATAGTATTTATAATAAAGATATATATAACTTTAATAAGACTAGCTTCTAGATAAGTATAATTAGGTCTATAAAAGTTATTATAGGCTTAGAGAGACGTATAAAGCCTAATCTTATATAGCTAGGTAATTAAGAGTAGATTACTATTATCTAGAGTATTTATATAGTAGGGTATATAACTATAATAATGCGAAGAAATCGTTCTACAAAAAGCTTTATATATAATCTTATCCTAAAGCTTTTTACTTATCTTATTCTACCCCCGGCTCCGCCCCTTTTCCTATCCGTATATAGTTATATACTCTCTTATAAATAGCTTAGTAATTCTTCTATATCCTTTTATATAAGGCCTATAAGTATTAATAGAATTCTTAGGTCTCTAAACTCCTATATACTCCTATATACCTTTAAGTAGATTTATACTGTATTTGGACCTATTATCCTACCTACGCTATTATATTATATAGAAGAATTTAATACTACCGGTAATAGCCTCTTTAATAATATCGCATTAATTGTTTATTTAACTATATTTAAGTTTAAAATACACCCGATTTAATTTAAGTTATAATACTTATATACTATTATATCAAATTATTTAGTTATCTAGATAGGATTTTAGAAACCTTTTATTAACCGAAGTTTTTAGGTTTAGAACTTCCTATCTTCTATAATTAGAATTGCTTTTAGAAAAGCTGCGTAGAGTACGCCTAGATAGAAACTTAGAGACTACTAATAATTTATTAGAATTAGAGGTAACTACTAATATCTAACTATAATTTACCTTCTAATTCTTATACTAGAACTGATATACGCGTAAGTTATAGTAAGAGTAAGCTTCTATCTACGCGTATAGAATAGCTATTACCTTCTATAGGGGGCCTTGCGACAGGCGGACCCCTCTCTATAGGGCCTATAATAAAGAACCTATCTAATTTAGAGGAAAATTAAAGTAAACTAACCTTTAAGAAATAAATCGCAATTTTATAAGAGGAGATTATATACTTAATATAATAAAGAACTATTAGTTCTAATTAACCTCTATAAACTATTAAATTAGAATAGATAATACGCTAAGAAACTTTTATAACTCTTCTAGTAAGAAACCTCTTAGCTACCCTTAAGCTCCTTTAAGCCTATCTTACTAAATATACGCCTAAGATTAAAAGCTTTATAGATAGTAGCGAACTGATATTTAAATAATAGTAAGCCTTAATTCTTAACTAACTTAAAATTAATATAGATTACTATTAAATAGAGTATATATATATAGTATTAGTATAGAAATATACTTCTAGTACTATAAAAGAATATCTAGAGTTAAAATACCTAGCTAAATTAAACTAGTATTAGTTTAAGAATATAGAAGAAATAATTTTACTTCTATAATCGTATTTTATTATAGGTAATAAAGAGATAGAGGTGTAATAGGTGTTTTAGATCCTAAAAATAAATAAGAGAGAAGTATTCCCAACTTTTAAAGCTTACTTTATTAGTATAGCTATTAAGGGATCCGTATCCTAATCTAAGTAGTTTTTCTACTTATAAGATTCTCTCTAGTTTAAGGATACTAAACCTTAGCTTTAAGCTTATATAGAAAGGCTCCTTTAATACTATAGTCGCCTACTTAACAGCCTATAATATAGAAAGGAGAAGCGTTTCTAACCTTCTAAAATAAACTATTAACCTATAAGTTATAGCTAAAATAAATTCGGATTAGTATTAGAAGACTTCTAAGAGTTTATTTAAGATAATCTATAATCTAATACCGCTCTAATCTACTCTAGTATTAATACTTTATTCTACTATAATCGCTCTCTAATAACCTAGTAAGACTCTTATACTTAAAAGGTATATAACTTTAGGTAATTACTATAACTATAGTAAAGTAAAATACTTTATAAACGAATATATAGTTTTTAAAGTATAAGAAATAGAAGTTAAATAAGAGAAGATTAAGGAAGAAAAGTTTTTAGATATAAATAAGTACTATTTAGATAGTTCTTAGGTAGGAAATAGAAACATCTAAGAAAACTCTCTATCCTATACTTAAGTAAGTATAATTTATTAAATAGTAATTTATCGTATTTATTTAGAGGAAATTACTTCTAAATTTCTACTATTCTATATTTAAAAGGCGTTAGTATATAACTAAATACCCTTATTAATATAAACGCCTAAGGCTTTCTATTCCTTAATTCTATAATAGCTAAATTACTCTCCTAAGCCCTATATATATTAATATAGTACTTACCCTTTATAATTACTGTAAAAGGTTTTTAGGACCGAATCTAAACCCTAGTTAATTAGTATATTCACTTATACCTATAAATTAATAGGAGAACTATCTAAAACTATCTATTTATTATTATAGATCTAAGTACTTAGAATTGTATTATTAGTATTAAATAGTTATATTATTTTCAACTCTAGCTAGATATAGATAAGAATTGGATTATATAGCCCTCTAAATATCCTACTACTTATAATCTTTTACCTCCTCTTCTTATATAATTAACTTAGCTAGTATATAATAAGGAGGTAAAGCTAGATATCTAGTAACGCAACGCTCTATAGGAAAAGAACTAGTATTAATAGTCCTATAGTCTAACTATCTATTATATTAAGGGTTTACTAAAACTATTAAAATTATATTAGTCTCTTATAATTTATAGTTTAAATAAGCTTAAAGCTCCTATACGTTTATATATAATAAAGTCTAAACCTAATCTAAAGAAAGTTTATTCTTCTATTATTACTTTTATTTTAGCTAATACTTTCTACTTTAATATAAAGAGGAAAGAGAACGAGTTTTTCTCTACGTCTCTATACGAAATTAAGCGGCTGATTAAAGATAAGCAAGCTCTAAAGCTAGAAGATAAAGCTAAAAATAAAGTACTAGTAAATCTCTTATTACTATTTAAATATTATAAGTATTAGAATATATTTAGTAAAACTATAGCTTATTAATTACTAGAATACCGCTTTTACAATTATAAGATTATTCTTATAGAACCCCTCCCTAATAGTTACAGCCTGTTATATAAGTAGAATATTAAAGAGCTAGAGGTAACTAAAAAGTATATTATAGATAATCTATAGTATAGGTATATTAAGTAGAGTTAGAGCTCTTTTATATCTCTAATCCTTTATATTTATAAACCTAATAGCGACCTATATATTTATATAGATTATTATAAATTTAATACTCTTACCTATAAGAATATATATCTAATACCGTATATAGATAAACTCCTATCTAGGTCTACTAAAGTAGTAATCTTTACTAAATTTAATATTCGTATAGCCTTTAATAAAATTAGAATAAATTCTAGTTTTTAGAAATATATTACCTTTTAGACTCGATATAGAACCTATAAGTATAAAATTCTACCTTTTAAATTATATAATAGTCTAGTAACTTACTAGTACTATATAAATAACGTACTAATTAACTATCTAGATAACTTCTATATTACTTACCTAAATAATATCTTTATCTACTTTAAAGATAAGGTAATATATACTATCTATATTAAGAAAGTTCTTAAGAGATTATATTAAGCAGAGTTATAAGTTAAAATTAAGAAGAGCGAATTCTATATTACTCGAACTAAATACCTTAGCTATATCCTATTAAATAAAGGCTTTAAAGTTGATCTAGAGAAGGTAGAAGTACTATATAACTAGTAGCTACCTACTACTATAACGGGTGTAAAATCCTTCTTAGGTTTTACTAGATTCTATTAATAGTTTATACCGGAATTCTCGCGTGTTATAAAGCTAATTATCGTACTATAGAGTTTTATAACCCCTTTTATATAGACTTTAAAATGTAATATTACCTTTAAGAAATTAAAGTCAGCTCTATTAAGTATACCTACTCTCTACTACTTTAACCCTATATTAGAAATAAAAATGGAAACCAACGCCTCTAATAGAGTAGTTATAGGAGTACTATTATAGAAATATCCTAATAAAAAATAGTACTCTATAGCGTTCTATAGAAAAGTTCTATCTAGTTTAGAACTGAACTAGAAGATTTATAATAAGAAACTATTCGCAATTATTACTACGTTTAAATAATAGAGAGTAGAACTTACTTCTATAGCTACTAGGATTCTAGTATATACTAATTATCGCTTACTCGAATATTTTATAACTATAAAGGTACTTAATACTTATTAGATTTATTAGACCGAGGAATTAGTTTAGTATTAGTTCTGAATCGAGTATACTTTAAATAAGAATAATACTAGATTAGATATTTTTAGCTGTTATAAATAAGATATAAAAAATTTAAAAGTAGCTTAAACTAATAATCGGTCGAGAGTTCTACTTAGACTATATTAACTTTACCTCTAAATTAATGCTAAATTAGTCTAGTCCTATATTATCTAAATAATAATTTAAGCGGCTATACTAAATATTATTAAAGGTTAGGAGTAGGTTATATTACTAGACTCTCTAGAGTTAATTAACGTATTATTATAGAAAAACTAAGCCTTCTTCGCGTAGAAACGCACCCTTTTATCCTATAAGTATTAGATAGAGAATAGACTACTCCTCTATGATAATTATTTATATATTCTATTAGATTTAGGTCTTTATATATAATTTATATAAGAGGTTTATAACTAAGTATCCTCCGCATACCTAAACGCTACTAAAACTTATTAGTTACTATCCTAGAAGTACTACTAGAAGGGTATAAAGGCTACTTATAAATAATATATATAGAATTGTATTCTATACTATAAAGCTTATCTAATATAAACTCGAATCTTAGGTTTTATCTATCTACTTTCTATACTAAATTAACTAATATAGTACCTGTATATTAACTTTAAGGATTTTTCTATAGATAAGTCCGGATATAATTAGATTATAGTAGTAATTAATCGCCTATCTAAATAAGCGGTATTTATTCCCTACTATTATATAATTAATATACGGGGAATAGCCGAATTATTTATTTAATAGATATACCGCTTTAGCTATATACTTAAAACTATTATTTTAAACTAAGGACCTTAGTTTATATTTAGTTTCTAGTCTGAATTCTACTATATCTTAGGCGTAAAGATTAAACTATCTACTACTTATTATAAAGAGACTAATAGATAGATGGAGATTATAAATAAGTATATTGATTAGAGACTGCGCCCTTTTATATCCTTCTACTAGAATAATTAGAGTTTTCTATTACCTATAATCGACTAAATATAAACAACTCTACCTTATATAACTATTAGAATATCCCTATATTAGATTCTATATAGATTTAAGCTCTATTAAAGTTAGGATTAGAAATATTCTATTAATCCTATTACTATAATAGATAAATTAAATTATAAGAATATTTTAGCTCTAGTAACTTATATATATATAGCCTAGGAAACTATAAAGGCTAATATTAAAAAAGCTTAGGATTGTATATAATCTATTATTAACTATTACTAATAACCGATTGATTAGTAGATTAATAATATAGTCTACCTAAATACTAAGAACCTTATAGTCTAGAGACTGAGCCGAAAGCTATCCGATTAATAGGAGGGCCCTTTTAAAGTACTAGAATAGGTTAGAAACTTATACTATATATAGCTACCCTTAAAGTCCAGAATATATAATGTTTTCGTACTAAACCTACTATATAAAGATCCCTAAGACTTTCTACTAGAGTAAGAAGCTCTAAAACCACCCGCTATCGCTATTAAGGAGGTAGAAGAGTAGAAGGTTAATGAAATACTAGTTAGTAAGCTATATTATAAGACCCTTAAATACTATATAAAATAGGTAGAATATAATTCTAACCCGGTCTAGTATAAAGCCTTAAATTTTATAGGTTTACCTTATAAGCTAAGAGCTTTTTATAATAAGTATCCGAATTAGCTAGGACCCTTAAAAGCTCTAACCAAATAAATTAAAGTATATAAGGATAGTATAGAGAATATAAATTATCTAATAGACGATAATATATAAGAGTTAAGTAGTAGATTAGAAAACTAAATTATAGGCCTAAAATTACTCCTCTATAGAATCCGGAGGGTCTAATAGTAGGCTATTAGATACCTCTCTAGTCCTCTCCTTTTCTACTCTTCTTTTTCTTTCTTCCCTCTAGACTCCTTCTAAACCTTCTCTACCTCGTTTTTAGCCGCCTAAAAGTACTATAATATCAGCCTAAAGGCTAGATACTAGAGCTTTTAGAGCTAAAACCTAATAGAGTAACTTAATACCCTAGTAGAATAAAGCTACCTAAATACTAGTTTTAAGAAGACTAGCTTTTTAACTTTTTATAACATAGGCTATAAGCGCTAGGTTATAAGCGGACTTTAAAATAGCCTTAAAAGCTACCTTTTTATCCTTCTTATCCCCTATATATTAGGCTGCTACCTATAGTTTAAGATGGCCCTAGAGGACTAGAAACTCCTTCTTATAGTAGGAGAGGATCTATAAATATATTAGTAGTAAATATCCTACTAATATTAGATACGATTTATATAGGGTTGTACTTTTTATTTTATAAGGTATAATACTTACATTTTTTTAATCTTAGGAACTAAAAGGTAAATATTATATATTACCCGCAGGCGAGCGCGTATATAGTTTAAAGGTAGATAATTTAGAAGGCCTCTAAAAAGGCTTTAGAAGGTAAGTAGAGTAGTATATTAATTAATTTTTTTCTATAAGGCGTTAATAATACTTTAATAATTAATAGTTCTAGGAACGCGCAACGATATATATAGAGTAGAAGTTATTATTTAGTTAAGAAAGCTTAATTAATAGTAACCTAGTAATATATTAAGGCTAGTAAACGCTTGTTACTATACGCGACGAAATTGCAATATTAATAAACTGTTATAATAGTAGTTACTAGCCGATATATAGGTTAATTATATTTACCGCAAAAAAAACCTTACTTAACATTACGTTAATATATAAATATATCTCTATAGGTAACCGCGCGTATTAGCTCTTACTAATAAATACCTCCTCGAAGAAATTTCTTTATACTAGAACCTATCCGTAATAGCCCCAATTCTCTCCTAAACTAGTATAAATAGAGACTATTAGCCTATAAAGAGGGGGGTAGTATAATAATACGAAGAAATTGTTCTACGAAAAGTTTTATATATAATCTTATCTTAAAGCTTTTTACTTATCTTATCCTACCCCCAGCTCCGCCCCTTTTCCCATCCGTATATAGTTATATACTCCCTTATAAGTAGTTTAGTAGTTCTTCTATATCCTTTTATATAAGGCTTATAGGTGTTAATAGAATTCCTAGGTCCCTAAACCCCTATATACTCCTATATACCTCTAAGTAGATTCGTACTATATTTAGACCTATTATCTTACCTATACTATTATAATAACCCCGCTTTTTATTATCTATAAAGAGCGTATCTATATATCTACTTTATATAAGGAGATAAATATACTATATAATTAGAAGCTTTTAGTATCTAACAATAGCTAGATAAATAATACGCTTAGTTTTAAGTAGTTAAAGTATTTTAATACTTATATAAAAGCGCGTTAGGTAGGAATATGTTAGCTACTAATTCTAGATAACTATAAGAGCTACCTTGACTAGAATTTTAAGGACTACTACCTTAAGAATAAAATTCTTACCCTCTATATACTAGCCTATTTATTATATATCCTCTAGCTACTTAATATAGTTTACTTTAGGCCTTTAAAGTAGAAGTACTCTTAATATATATAAGACTTAGTATATTAACACATCTTCTATATTAATAAGAAAGGCTTTCTACTAGCCTTTAAGAACGCGTTTTTTAATATATTTACGTATAGTAACCATTAAAAAGCCTTTAAAATATTAGATCTAGTTTCTTTAAATATATAGATAGTACTTAAACGTTTTAAAGTATAACTATATACTCTACTAAGACTCCCTATATTATAGACGCTATAGGTATTAAAGATTCTAAGTAATATACTTAAATTTTTATCTTAATTAAAGCTCGTATAAGACTCTTTTAACTTATTATCTATAACAACTTAGAGCGGGTTTATATAGCTTATTAAAGGGGCTAAATTAATACTATACTAGAACGCGTTTATAAACTCTTAGATTATTAAGTTTAAAGAATAAGTAGAAACGTTAACTAAGCGAAAATCGCGTAAGAGAAAGTAGATATAGTAAGATAGGACGATAGAATATAGTAAGGGATTAGTATAAGTAGCTACTAAAGCCTTTAGAATATCCTAAAGCTTAAAAAGAGCTTATTATATAAATAGGTAAGAAAAGGTTTAACTAGATATATAATAATATAGGAACTATAGTAAAACTAGATATAATATATAAACGTATTAAATAGATAGATCTACTTCTTCTAAGTTAAATATAAGTACCTAGAATATTTTTTTAGATAATTCTAATAATAGTTTAACTAGTTAAAATTAGTAGATTTAGAATACTAAGAAATTTTAGCTTATTTAATAGGGTAGCTTACTTAATAGTACTTTATGTTAGTATTTATTATACTAAGAAAAAGTAGCTACTTCAATAGTAGAATATATTAAGCTAGAAGCTTAATTAATATTAATTTATAATCGGATTTAAAGAGATATAAACTCTTCGCTAGTTTCTATTATTAAGAAACTAAATTAGTTTAAAAAAGGCTCTATAAAAGTAATATATTAGATTACGTTAATATATAATAAAATCGTTAGTCTTTAAGAAGCGAATAAAGTAGTAATAAAATAGAAATAGCGGAAGAAAAAGGCGGATTTAAGTGTAAGAGACTCTAATAAAAGTATAAAATGAGATAATTATTACTAAAAAGAATAATAAAGAGAAAATTCGGGCTATAATATACTAATTTAGGGTATAAGTAGGTATAAGTAGATAGTATAAAGTATACTATAGCTGCTATAGTAAGACTAAGTATAATTCTTATATATATTAGAAGGATATAGAAGTTTTTATAGAATAATTATATAAGTTATAAATTACTATTATATTATTTAATTATTATACTATATATATATAAAGGTTAAAAAGTTAATAGAGTAGACTACTCGCTTATATAGGCTGCTTATTTATTAGGTATATTAATAAAATATAAATAATTATAAAGTAGAATAGTATTATCTAAAAATATTACTATATTCTAAATTATTTATTTCTATTTTATAGATATAAGTATTATATATAATTTTACTATAATATCTATAATAATATACCTTATAAGTAAGCGGCCTATATAAGCGAGCGGTCCACCCTATTATTAAAACGCGACACCTGAGCTTTTAATAATAATATAACGACGAAATAATAAGAATATAGCCTAAAACGAGAATTAAGTAAACTTAGCTCTTTTAACTACTAAAAGAGGCTAAATAAATAGCGAAAGACGTGCTACTTTAATATTTAATATAATTTAAACGACTATATACTAATAATACACTAGAATCTACTTATAGTATAATTATAAGCCTAACTTAAAGAGACTAACGAAACCTAAAGAGGAGGTTATTATCTAATATATACTTAACCTAGATTTGCGAGGATTTACGCCTACTTTAGCTACTATATAAAATATAGCTAATAGCTTACTTACTAAGCGTAGTATAGGCTAGATTAGTATATATTAGCCTAGGAACTTTATTAGACGTACTCCTAAACTTAAGACACGCCTAAATTAGCTTTATAATTGCTAGAGAACTCTATACAAAAATTCTAAGGTAATTAAAAGCTAGTTTAAACTTATATAGCGTACTAAGAAGAAGTATAGTATTATAGATAAGAATATATATAACTTCGACGAATCTAGCTTTTAAATAGGTATTATCTTATTATAACTGGTTATTATAGGTATAGAGAGATGTAATTAACTAAAGGCAATTTAATTAGATAATTATAAATAGATTTTAGTAATTTAGAGGATTAATACTACTAGCTAGACGCTCCTACTCTTTATTATTATTACTAGCTACTACTATCTCTCTACCAAGTACGAAGGTAATAATATACCTAAGAACTAGGCTATTATAGTTAGTAAGAACGGTTGGATAATAAATAAACTCGGTATTAAGTAGTTAAAGTACTTTTATAGGTATATAAAGGATTGTATAGTAGGTACGCGTTAACTACTAATCTTTAATAGCTATAATAGTTATAACTCGCTTAATTTCTAGAAACTCTGCGAGGAATAGGGTATTATTCTACTCTATATACTAGCTTATTTATTATATCTATTACAGCTACTAAATATAGGCTACTTTTTACTATTAAAGCGTATATATAGAAATTAGATCTTAGTCTTAGCACGTAATTATATTAACTATATTATAAAACTTAAGTTCTTTCCAGCTTTTAAAGCTGCTTTTAATATATTAATTACAAAGAATAATATCTATACAAGCTTTTAAGGAGCTGTTCTAGTCCTATTTAATCTAGACGCGGTACTTTTATAGCTTAATATAAAGCTTCGTACGCTAATACTACTAGTATAAGATTATATCTTATAGAAAGTAAAAATACTAAGTAACACGCGCGAGCTAGAAGCTCAATTAATATTAATTTATAATCGGATTTAAAGGGATATAAGCTCTTCGCTAGCTTCTATTATTAAGAAGCTAAATTAGTTTAAGAAAGGCTTTATAAAAGCGATATATTAGATCGGGTTAATATATAATAAAATCGTTAGCCTTTAAAAAGTAAATAAAGTAGCAATAAAATAGAAACAGCGGAAAAAAAGGCGGATTTAAGCGTAAGGGACCCTAATAAAAGTATAAGAAAGGATAATTATTACTAAAAAGGATAATAAGAAGGAAACTTAGGCTATAATACGCTAATTTAGAGTGTAATTAGGTACGAGCGGATAGTATAAAGCACGTTATAGCCGCTGCGGTAAGACTAGGTATAATTCTTATATATGCTAGAAGGATATAGAGGTTTCTATAGAATAATCGCGTAAGTTGTAAATTGCTATTATATTACTTAGTTGTTAAGCTATACGTATATAAAGGTTAAAAAAGTTAATAGGGTGGACCGCTCGCCTATATAGGCCGCTCGCTTATAAAGTACGTTACTTTACTATATATATCTATTTTATAGGCTTCTATTATAAATATAGGATGCTAAGAGATACTACCTCTATAGCTAGGGTTTAATCTAATATTAGCTATTATAAAGGTCGATTCGGATAAGAACTAATAAGGTAATAATAGATAGACGTATATTAAAGACCAACTATTAGATAGTAAGTAGTAGGACTGTAGGAACTAGGAAGATAATTAATTAGATAATAAGGTATAATATAATCTATATATATAATAATAGTATAAATATTAGAACTAGTAGAATAAACCTAATAGACCTAATAGACCTAATAAGCTAGGTTTAATAGTTTTAGACCTTTCTATATAAGTCGATAGATTTTCTTTATAGACTAAGTTCTATATAGTTATTCTCGTAGAATTATCTTATTAATGTATTAGACTTCTAAGAATATACTTATTATATTTAAAGAACCGGCGATCCTAATACTCTCTCTTTATTAAAGTTACTACCTCTAACTAATCTAATGTAAATAAAGCTCTAGAGTATATAGGTTAGTAATATAATAACTACCTAATAGTAAGGGAAATAGAAACTATTTAAAGATGTCTATTATATTATAAAGTTAAGTTATAATAACCTAAAAGCTATAAGTTCTAAAAGAAACTATAGCATAAAAAGTATAGAAATAGGAGAATTATATTATATAGATATAATATAAGCTAGCTATAGCTAGAGCTAACTTAGCTAAGGCTAAATAATAAGTATAAGCTAAAATAGCCTTACTAAGAAAGTTTAATAGTAAGAAAGAATATATTAACCCTTTTCTTATATTAATAGAGCTATACTTTAGGTTTAATAGTATAATCTTCTTCTTAGATAAGGATAAGATTTTAGCTATAATAATAAATATAGAAGAAACACCGCTAGTATAAACTAAACTATTTATAGTAGACTAGCTAGAGAATAGAGATAATAAGAAGAAGACTAGAAAATCTATAGACAAACTCTTTCAGAGTTGAGAAGAATTTAAAAATAAGGTCTAAAATATCTTTAGAGAAGTAAATATAGAATAGAAAACGTAAAGGAAATTATTAAGGCTAACCTAAATTAAAAAAGTAATAGATTATACTATAGAATTTTAAAGACTTAATACTAGACTAGAATAGAATAATAGTATATTAGTAGAAATCTTTTATAAGAGACTTAAAGATAGGGTTAAGGATAATCTAGCTAAAAAATAGAGGCTAATAAAGCTGTTAGATATAATCGAATTAGTAGTTAGGATTAACAACTATTAATATAAGTAGAAGATATAGAAACGATCTTAGCTATAAATATTTATTCTAAAAAGAAAAGTAAGATCGTACTATAAAATAGTAATCTAATAGTTCTTAGAAAAGTTAAAAAGGATAAGAGGAAGAACTACTAATAATTAAGGATAAGTAATTTTAAGAAAGAAAGGCTTAAAAAGGAAGTATATCTTCTATATAGATAAAAAGAGTACTATATAAAAGAATACTAATATAAAAAGAAGAAAGTCTAAATAATAATAGTACAACCGACTAATAGATACGAATAACTAATATAGTACTAAATATATTATATAGATAATAGATACTAGATATACTATAATTTAATAGCGTATAAATTCTTAATAGGATAAAGTAAAAAAAATACTAGATCTATAATAAAACTTACTAGATAAGATTATACCCCTAGAAATATTAGATTATACTATTTAAAGAATCGATATTTTAAGATAGTTAGAACGTACTAGAAGCTATAGTAAAGTTAGTAGGAAAGATTACTAAGGAGAAAATATTTGAGTATATATAGGAGATTTACTAAGATTACTCTATAAAAAAGGCGAAAGGTAAAAAAGGGAAATATATACTACGCTATAAGAACAGCTGCGAAAAAGATTAAGTAAGCTATTATTAGAATAATTGTTTAATATATAAAGGTATTAAAATAAAGTTAAAAGTATAGCTAAAATTAGATATATAATTATTATCTAGGATTTTACTATTTTAAGATAAGATAGAAGATTTTATAGAAAATAAGTACTATTAGATTTATAGAAATCTATATTACCTTAGAATAGAATATCTATACTAGCTTAGTAAAATCGTTATAGAAGCTAAAAAGCTAAAAAAACTAGTTATTAAAGTAAGGCAAATATAGGGAGATATTAAAGGATAACTTAATATTATAGCTTATAAGATTACGAGAGTAAATATATCTAAAGAGGAAGAACGCTCTAAAAATAATATATATTTAGAGAAATATAAAGCTTTAAGCTAGAAATAATATATAGTTAAATACTAGTACTATTAAAAGGTATTTAGAGTACTTAAATAATAAGAATTAGATAAAGATTACCAACTAATTAAATAGTAATAGTATTTTTTAAGATAGAAGTATAAGATATATAGTAAATAGGTAAAGGCTACTTACGCCTAAAAGATATAGATAAAGTATAATATAGATAGATATCTATTATATAAAAAAGAGAAGGAGAAGGTAGAGTTCTTCCCATCTTAGTTAAAAAACTAAATAGCCCCTAAGGTAATAACTATACTAAAAAACTAGATAGGAAAGCTATTAGAAGAGTTACTAGTATAGTACTTTTATATATAGTACTCTAAATAGAGTTTAATAGGAAGAAGCTTAAAATACTACTTAATAGTAAAGCTTTAAACATATTTATATTAGTATAATAGGTTTATAAGAATAATATAAAGTAGAGGGAAAGAATAGTACCTTATATAATATATCTAGTAGACGATAAGCTAATAGACTATAGTAGAGGAGCCGTACTAATAGAAACTAAGAAGCGAGCGCTTAATATTATAGAATATACTAATATAAAGAGTATTAATATTATAAACCTAGGAAAATTTAATATATTACTAGGTATAGACTAACTAGCTAAATATAATCCTAAAGTAGATTAGTAGTAAAAAATAGTTTATAGATTATAAAATAGATTTAAAGTAGAACTAGTAGTAGGATAGTATAAAATAAAGTATCTCTTAGGTCTATAGTTAATATAGAGAGTATTAACAACTATAATAACTAGATATTTTAAGAAAATAAAGTAGATACTAGATATTACTATAGTTTAGAAAGTATATAAAGAACTATAGAATAAAAGTATACTTTAAGAAATCTAAGAGGATTATAGCAAATTTATAGGGCGATATAGAGAAGTAGAGAATAGAGGATTATTTAAGTATTAAGAGTATAACTATAAGATTATTATCGAGGATAAAGGAAAACCAAAATCTAGTTTAATATATAATCTAAACTAAAAGTAATAGGAGGAATTTAAAAAGTATATTTAAAAGAATCTAGTAAAAAGGTTTATATAACTAAGTTAGAGTAAAATAGTATTACTAATATTATTTATACCTAGGAAAAATAGTAAACTAAAGTTATATATAGACTACTAACAACTAAATAATATAATTAAAAAGGATAGATACTTATTATCTAAAATAATAGAATATATAAATTAATTATAGGGAGTTAAATAGTTTATAAAGTTTAATATAAAAGAAGAATACTACTAAATCTAGATTAAAAAGAGTTATAAATAGAAAATAGTATTTAAAATAAGAGAAGATCTCTTTAAATATCTAGTCATACTATTTAAACTTATAAATATACTAGTAACCTTCTAAGTAGTTATAAATAATATATTAAGAGAATATTTAGATATATTTATAATAGTATACTTAGATAATATTCTAGTCTATATAAATAGATCGCTAAGAGAGTATAAGGAATATATTAGAAAAGTATTAGCAAAACTATAAGAATATAAACTATTTATAGCCCTAGAAAAGTACGAGTTTTATAAAATAAAAAGAAGGTTCCTAAGATTTTAGATATCTAGAGAAGGTATTAAAATAGAATAAGAAAAGGTTAAAGTAATACTAGAATAGCTAGTATTTACTTTAATTAAATAAGTATAGTTTTTCTTAAACTTTATAAACTTTTATAAGAAGTTTATAAGCGGGTACTCTAGAGTAGTAGTACTTTTAATAGAGGTTACTAAGAAAGAAAAAGGGTTTGAGTAGTAGAAGGTATAATAAAAGACCTTTAAAGAACTAAAAGCTTACTTTACCTTAATATTAATACTAAGAAAGCTAGGCTGAAAAAAATAATTCTAAGTAGAAACTAATACTTTAAATAAAATAATAGACGCTTACTTAAGTTAGTAAAATAAAGATAGAAAGTAGAAGCTATAAGCCTACTTTTTAAGAAAAATAAAACCGGAAGAATTTAACTATAATATATACGATAAAGAACTGTTAGTAATTATTAAGGTATTAAAGGAATAGTAAGTATATTTAATAGAAACTAAATATCGATTTAAAGTTTAAATAGATTATAAAAACTTTATATATTTTATAATAATAAAAAAACTTATAGAAAAATAAATATAATAGATAGAACGGTTAGTAAACTATAATTTTAAGATAATATACCGGAAAGGGTTAGAAAATATAGCTATAGACGCGCCAAGTTATAGAACTAACTATATAATTAAAGAAAGGTATAAAAGAGATATAATCCTAAAATAAGAATTAGATAGATTTCTTATATATAGCTACCTATAAGTCGTCTAGGTTATAAAACTAATTATATTAAAGTAAACTTAGTAATAAAAGCTAAGAAATATATAAATAGTAGAACGATCTCTAATAAACAGTAAAGAAGTAAAAGTAATTAAATATATAACTTAAAAGTAACTATATATATACTTATATATATAATAGTAGATAATAAAAGAATTATATAAATTATTAGAATAGAAATACTTAGAAGTAGTAGAAATAGAATAAAAGTTAAGGAAGAGTTTTATCCTTACTAATATAAGAAAGAAAGTATAAGATATACTTTATAAGTATTTAGAATATAATAAGAATAAGACTGTAAGATATAAGTCTTATAAATTCTTATAACTATTAGAAGTATTTAAAAAAACTGTAGAAATAGATTATAATTAATTTTATAACTAAATTACTAGAATTAGTAGAATTAAGATTAGAATAAAAATATAAAATAATTATAAATATAGTAGATTAACTAATAAAGTATATATACTTTAGACTAGTATTAGAAATAATAATAGTATCTAAACTAATATATAAGTTATTATATATAGTATTAATAGAGTATAAAATTCTAAAGGATTTTTTTAGATAGAAATAAGTTGTTTATATTTAAATACTAGTAAGAATAGATAAAAAAATAGGAATTTAATAGTAGATATTACCTAGTTTCTATCTATAAATAGATAGTTAAATAGAATAAATTAACTAGAATCTAGAAATATATTTAAAGATATATATTAATAAATAATAAAATAATTAACGTATTCTACTATTAAAGCAGCTATCCTATTAAAGTAGCTACTTTTTCTTAGCGCAACGAATACTATATACGAAAAGTTAATTTACTTAATACTAATAAGAAATCTTATATATAATAACGTAGTTTATAAGTAAGCTGTTAGTATAAGCGAGTTGTTACCTTACTAAACTTTTAACAGCCGACCTAGATTAATACGTAATAGCTTAATATAGTAACGTATAATTAACCTATAAAGAATTACAAATTATTCTTATAATCTTAGCTATTAATCGAGGTTAAGTTTTAACCGAGAATAGTACTACAACAACTTTTCGCTACCCTTAAAATACTCTCTACCTTTAACGCGCTAGAATAGCTATATAATACAATTATAAGCCGAATTTAAAAAAGCTTATAAAGACTAAAGAGGAGGTACTTATTAGCTATATCTTTGATCAGGATTTACGAGGATTTCCGCCTATAATCGACGGTATACGAGCTAACGTACAGTATAAGCGAGCTGATCACCTAAGTAAGCTGATTATAATACTAAGACCACACTAAAATCGCGACTACTTTTCGCAAAATATTATACTTTCTTACATTCTATCGTACTATATAATATAGTAGCCTATTCTTCTATATCTATAGTATTATTTTTATACGTCCGCGAGTTATATCCAGTCTTACTATACTACCTATAGCGCCTTTAAATTAGCTGGTCTCTATCAACACGCGCCTTCTTTCTACCCTTCTTTCTATTAGTACAAGTGCTAAACTCTTTTAGAGTAGTTAATCGAGCGCCTTCTTTAATTATTAGGTTACCTTCCTTCTATATTCGCTTTCTTTTATACAATTAACGTTATATAACGGCCTTATTAGCTATTTAAAGCTTAATAACCTAAGCGTATAATAGTACGTTTTT
>ML986620.1:308439-338262 GCA_010094045.1 Lojkania enalia
CTTACTCGAATATTTTATAACTATAAAGGTACTTAATACTTATTAAGTTTATTAGACCGAAGAATTAGCTTAGTATTAGTTCCGAATCGAGTATACCCTAGATAAGAATAATACTAGAGTAGATATCCTTAGTTATCGCGAATAAGATATAGAAAACTTAAAAGTAGCTTAAACTAACAACCGGTTAAGAGTCCTATTTAAACTATATTAACTTTACCCCCGAATTAATACCGAATTAGCCTAGTCCTATATTACCTAAATAATAACTTAAGCGGCTATACTAAACGTTATTAAAGGCTAGGAGTAGATTATATTACTAGACTCTTTAAAGTTGATCGATATATTACTATAGAAAAACCGAGCCTCCTTCGTATAGGAACGCACCCTTTTACCCTATAAGTATTAGATAGAGAATAGACTATTCCTCTATAATAATCGCTTATATATTCTATTAGATTTAGGCCTTTATATACGGCTTATATAAGAGGCTTATAACTAAGTATCCTCTATATACCTAAGCGCTACTAAAACCTATTAGTTACTATCCTAGAAGTACTACTAGAAGGGTATAGAGGCTACTTATAAACGATATATATAGAATTATATCCTATACTATAAAGTTTATCTAATATAAACCTAAATTCTAGGTTTTATCTACCTACTTTCTATACTAAATTAACTAATATAGCACCTATGTATTAACTTTAAGAATTTTTCTATAGATAAGTCCGGATATAATTAGATTATAGCAGTAATTAATCGCCTATCTAAATAAGTAGTATCTATTCTCTACTATTATATAATTAACGTATGGGGAATAGCCGAATTATTTATTTAATAGATATACCGCTTTAGCTATACGTCTAAAACTATTATTTTAAACTAAAAACCTTAGTTTATATCTAGTTTCTAGTCTAAATTCTACTATATCTTAGATATAAAGATTAAACTATCTACTACTTATTATAAAGAGACTAATAGATAGACAGAAATTATAAATAAGTATATTAATTAGAGACTGCGCCCTTTTATATCCTTCTACTAAAATAACTAGAGTTCTCTATTACCTATAATCGACTAAATATAAGCAACTCTACCCTATATAACTATTAGAATATCCCCATATTAAATCCTATATAGATTTAAGCCTTATTAGAGTTAGGATTAGAAATATTCTATTAATCCTATTACTATAATAAACAAATTAAATTATAAAGACGCTTTAGCTCTAGCAACTCGTATATATATAGCCTAGGAAACTATAAAGGCTAATATTAAGAAGATTTAAAATTATATATAATCTATTATTAACTATTACTAGTAACTAATTAATTAGTAGATTAGTAATATAGTCTACCTAAATACTAAGAACTTTATAGTCTAGAGACTGAGCCGAAAGCTATCCGATTAATAGGAAGGCTCTTTTAAAGTACTAGAATAGGTTAGAAACTTATACTATCTATAGCTACCTCTAAGGTTGAGAATATATAATGTTTTCGTACTAAACCTACTGTATAAGAACCCCTAGGACCCTCTACTAGGATAAGAAGCTCTAAAACCACCTGCTATTACTATTAAAAAAGTAGAAGAGTAGGAGGTTGAGGAAATACTAGCTAATAAGCTATATTATAAAACCCTTAAATACCGTGTAAAATAGGTAGGATATAATTCTAACCCGGTCTAGTATAAAGTCTTAAATTTTATAGGTTCGCTTTATAAGCTAAGAACTTTTTATAATAAGTATCCGAATTAGCTAGGACCCTTAAAAGCTCTAACTAAATAGATTAAGGTATATAAAAATAGTATAGAGAATATAGATTATCTAGTAGACGATAATATATAAGAGTTAAGTAGTAGATTTAAAACTAAAGTATAGGCCTAAAATTACTCTTCTATAGAATTTAGAGGGTCTAATAGCAGGCTATTAGATACCTCTCTAGTCCTCTCCTCCTCTACTCTCCTTCCTCTTTTTTCCTTCTAGACTCCCCCTAAACCTCCTCTACCTTATCTTTAGCCGTCTAAAAGCGCTGCGATATTAGCCTAAAAGCTAGATATTAGAGCCTTTAAGGCTAAAACCTAATAGAGTAATTTAGTACTCTAGTAGAATAAAGCTATCTAGATACTAGCTTTAAAAAGGCTAGCTTTCTAACTCTTTATAACCTGGGCTATAAATACTAGACTATAAGTAGACTCTAAAATAGCCTTAAAAGCTACCTTTTTATTCTTCTTATCTCCTATGTATTAGGCTGCTACCTATAGTTTAAGATAGCCCTAGAGGACTAGAAACTCCTCCTTATAGTAGGAGGGAATCTATAAGTATATTAGTAGTAAGTATCCTACTAGTATTAGATGCGATTTGTACGGGGTTATACTTTTTATTTTATAAGGTATAATACTTGTATTTTTTTAATCTTAGAGACTGAAAGGTAAATATTATATACTACCCGCGGGCGAGTACGCGCGTAGCCTAAAGGTAAATAACTTAGAAGGCCTCTAAAGAGGCTCTAAAAAGTAGGTAGAGTAGTATATTAATTAATTTTTTCTAAAAGGTGTTAATAATACTTTAATAATTAACGGTTCTAGGGACGCGTAATAATACGTACAGAGTAGAAGTTATTATTTAGTTAAGAAAGCTTAGTTAATAATAATCTAGTAATATACTAAGGCTAGTAAACACTCGTTACTATATGCGATAAAATTGCAATATTAATAAACTATTATAATAGTAGTTACTAGCTAATATATAGGTTAATTATACTCACCGTAAAAACCTTACTTAATATTATATTAATATAAAAACGCATCTCTATAGGCAACCGTATATATTAACTCTTACTAATAAATACTTTAAAGAAATTTCTTTATACTAGAACCTATCTATAACAGCCCCAATTCCCTCCCGAACCAGTATAGATAGGAACTATTAGCCTATAAAAAGGGGGGTAGTATAATAATACGAAGAAATCGTTCTACGAAAAGCTTTATATATAACCTTATCCTAAAGCTTTTCGCTTATCTTATCCTACCCCTAGCTCCGCCCCTTTTCCCTTCCGTATATAATTGTATACTCCCTTATAAGTAGCTTAGTAGTTCTTCTATATCCTTTTATACAAGGCCTATAGGTGTTAATAGAATTCCTAGATCCCTAAACCCCCACATACTCCTATATACCTCTAAGTAGATTTGTGCTGCATTTGGACCTATTATCTTACCTATACTATTATACTTAGTAGGGTAATAGCTTACTTATACTAATAGCTTACTTATAAACTATATTATACTTTTATCTAATTTAGAATTTTTCCTACTATCCTTTTAGCATATATAAGCGTTATATCTAGTCTTACTATAGTTACTATAGTAGCGTTAAGCTAGTTAGGCTCTTTCTTAAGTATTAGTACTATAAGTCTTCTTAAAGAGCTAAAAGCTTATAAATACTTTAGTAGCTATATATAAAGATCCCTTACTATATAATACTATACTACTATAATAAATATACTTTCTTTTATATATTTTATACTTAGTTACTTCTTCTAATTACCTTTTAAACTTAGAGTTATAAGCTTAAAGAAGCGTATTCTAATATAGTATTAATTTAGCACCTTTTATAAGCTATAAGAATTTTTCTTATACATCTTTTAATTATTATATAAAGGACTTTTATCTAAATATTAATTATAATCTAAATTTATATATATTATTTAGAGTTTTAAACTATTAGAAGTTTTCTTAACATATAGTATAAGCGAGCTAATCACCTAAGCGAGCTAATTATAATATTAAAACTCTACTAAAGTCGCGATAATTATACTTTATAATATTATACTATAATAAATAACTATAGAATTAATTTAGAAAGAAACTAGAATATAGCTTATACTTTAAGCTCTTTAATAAGATGTAATACTAACTATATATCGTATTATATTAATCTATAATATTTCCTAAAGTATACTTAATATATAAAAATAAGAAACAGCTCTATAACGCGATTACTAGCCTAATTTAATAAAGCTTAGTAAGACTAAGGAGTAGGTAATTATTTAGTATATACTAGATCTAGATATAAGAGAATTTCTACTATAGCTTACTACTATTTAAAATATAGCTAATTTACTACTAGTTATATACTCTACTAGCTATATTAGAAAAAATTAGATAGAGAACTTTATTAAATATATACCTAAACTTAAGGTTAAATTTAATTAAAAGTACGACTATTTAAAAGCTAAATATAAGGATCCTAAGGTTATAAAAGGCTAGTTCTACTTTATATAGAATATAAAGGTTAAATATAGTATTATTAATAAAAATATATACAACTTTAATAAATTAAGCTTTATAATAGGCGTAATATTAATAGAAGTAGTAGTTACTAGCTCTAAAAGATAGAATTAACTAAAGTAGCTCTAGCTAGGTAATTATAAGTAGACTATAGTTATCTAGGGTATTAACGCGATAGAATAGATAATACTACCTTTTATTATTTTTATAAGTATCTACTACCTCTCTATATAGTATAAAGAAGACGATATTCTACTAACCTAGGCTATATAGGTTACTAATAACAGCTAGACGATAAATAATATTAGTATTAAGTAGTTAAAGTACTTTAATATATATATAAAAGATTGTACTATTAGTATATATTAATTACTAATTCTTAACAGCTATAAAAACTACAACTTACTTAAATTTAGGCAGCTCTATAAAGAAAAAAATATTATTACTCTCTATATACCTTTATATTTATTATACCTACTATAGCTACTAGATATAGATTATTTCTCGCCTTTAAAGACTATATATAGGTGCTAAGTTAAGTAGCTGATATACGGTTATATTAACTATATTATAAAAATCAAGTTTTTACTCTACTTTAAAGCAGCTTTTAGCGCAGCAATTATAAAGAGTAATATTCTAAGTAGCTTTTAAAATACTAGCCTAATTCTATTCAACCTAAATATAGTACTATTAAAGCTTAAAGTTTAACTATATATACTAATACCCTCTATAGTTAAAGATACCCTTTAAAAGTTAAAAATACTAAATAATTCTATTAAATTTAGGTCTTAATCTATATACACTTAATTAAGAGTTTAAAAGTACCTAGATAGTTTACCTACTTTAATAGTAGAAGCGTTTAAATAGTTTATAAAGGGTGCTATATATACAATATATAAAAACGTACTATTATATACTTAGATCGCTGAGCTTTAAGCAGTTAATAAGGCTGCTATATAATATCGATTGTATAAAAGAAAGTGTATATAGAAGAAAGGCAACCTAACAATTAAAGAAGGTGCTTAATTAACTACTCTAAAAGAGTTTAGCGCTCGTACTAATAGAAAGAAGAGTAGGAAGAAGGCGCGCGTTAATAGAAACCAGCTAACTTAAAGGCGCTGTAGGTAGTACGGCGAGGCTAGATATAACTTATAAACGTATAAAAATAATGCTATAGATATAGAAGAATAGGCTACTATACTATATAGTATAATAGAATATAAGAAAGTATAATATTTTGCGAAAAGTAGTCGCGATTTTAGTATAGTCTTAGCATTATAATCAGCTTACTTGGGTGATTAGCTTGCTTGTACTATACGTTATAAAGGTAGTTCTAGTAGAATATATAGTTATATATTAAGGTAATCTAATATAACCTACACGTTTAAAAGAATAATTTCTATTACTTTAAAAACCTTTTAATAGTTCTTATATATAAATACGTTAAAAAACGCGTCCTTAAAAGCTAGAAGAAAGCTATCCTTATTAATATAGTAGATACGT
Organism: Lojkania enalia; assembly: GCA_010094045.1. Classification (NCBI taxonomy): domain Eukaryota; kingdom Fungi; phylum Ascomycota; class Dothideomycetes; order Pleosporales; genus Lojkania; species Lojkania enalia. The sequence continues at coordinate 314,227 of ML986620.1, forward strand.
CGGCGCGCTAAATTTTATATATACTATAAATACTTCAGCTTTAATAGTAAAAAGTAAACTATATTAAGAGGCTGAAGTATATATAATAAATAAGAAGGTATATAAAGTATTAGAATCTTTTATATAAGGTAGTAATCTTTAAATTTCTAGTTAAGGTAGCTTTTATAGCTATCTAAAATAAGTAGCCTATATAATTCTACCTAATATATTTTTATATACTTATTAAAGTACTTTAACTATTTAAAATCTAGTATATTATTTATCTAACTATTTTTAGAAACTAAAATTTTCTAATTATATAGTATACCTACTTTATTATACTATATAAAGATATAGATACGTCTTTTATAGATAATAAATAGTAGAATTATATATATAGCAGCGTAGATATTTAGATAACTATAACCTACTTATAATCGTTTAGCTGTATAAGAGTAGGCTTTATATAATATTCTAAACCTATAATAACCTCTATAATACTAATAATATTTATCTAAAAGCCTATTTTATTAAAGTTGTAGATATTATTATTATATATACTATATTTTATAATTATATCCTATATAAGCTTAAACTATATATTAATAACTTTTAGATTCTCTTATTTTATTCTTTAATAATTCTTTACTTAATTAAAAGCTATTTTAAACTTATCTATACGCGTTATAAATTATTTAGACTAATTCTTTTCTATAAATATTCTACTATATACGCCTAATAGTTTATCTATTATATCTACTACTTTATATAGCTAGGGCGTAAATTCTTATAAATTAAAGTTAAGAATATATTATATAATTGTTTATTCTTCGATTACTATAAACTTCTAGTAATTTAGTTATATCTAAAAGTTAAACGCGATTCTATAAAGTTAAGTAGAGAGTCGTTGATATTATATATTAAAAGCTATAGTAGCGCGTTATACGCTCTTAAATTAGCCTAATTTATACGCCTATGAGGCAAGTTTAATTCTACCTTCTTATTACATTAATAGAAAGTTATATTATAGATTTATTATAGTTCGTATATAGTATTTATAATACTAAGAAAAAGTAGCCGCTTCGATAGTTTAACCGTTTTAATAGTAGAATATATTAGGTTGAATTATTACTTATAATATAGATAGTCTATAATAAAAAAGCCTAAAGTATAATAGGGATAATATTTTTTAAAACTAATTATAGACGAAAAACTATTATATATTAGAAATAGAATAAGAAAGAGTTTTCAGGTCTACTAGTAGACTAGAAAGCTAAAGAAATAAAAGAAGTCTATAATTAGCTTAAGGAAAAGATTTAATTAAGAAACCTTAAGATAGTAGAATAAGCTAATAAGTTAAGGGTTAAGAGACTAATCTTTAAACAAGAGGGTAAAGTTTTCCTATTAATAAAAAATCTAAAGACTAAGAAACTTATAAAAAAGTTAGATTATAAAAAGATAGAACTATTTTTAATTAAAGAATAGATTAGACCTATAAATTTTAAACTAAAACTACTAAAAAATATAAAAATATACCTAATATTTTATAAGTTAAAACTAGAACTAGCGCTAAATAATATACTACTATAAGAAGCTATAAATATAGAACTGGAATAGAAATATAAAGTAGAATATATACTAGTAAAATAGCGGTTTAGACGTTAGTAGAAGTATCTAGTAAAATAGAAAAGATACCTATAAGAGAAAGGTTTATAGAAGCTAGTATAAAATCTAACTAATTATACTATAAAGCTAAAGAAGTTTTACTAAAAAGCTAGAATAATAGGTTATTAAATAGAGTCTAGTTAAAAAGTAATAGTAGCGGTAATATAGAAAGAGCCTCTTATACAGAACTTAGAGTAATAGTAGAAAGCGCTTTAAATCCAGCGGACCTCCTTTTCTCTTCCTCTAATTTCTCTTACTCTTCTATTAACTTTACCTCTTATATCCTAAAATCTAGACTATACTCCTCTAAAGAGTAGACGTATTTCTTAGCGTATTTTAGGTAAGAAAGAGTAGTATAATAATAATACACAGATTCCTTAAAATAATAAAACTTCTCTTTCTTAGTAGCTATAAAGTTATAATAGGTAGAAGTAGACTTCTTATAAGCCTTTAATATATTCGCTAAAAAGCGGTAAAAGGTACCCTTAGTTAGAGAAAGATTATAGGATAAACCCTAGAAAAGATACTCTCTATATATAGAAGAAAGAGTAGTATTACTATAATAGTTATAGTTTACGGACTAATAGTTTAAATAATAGTAAGACGGATTTATTATAATATCTAAAGAAAGAATTAAATAACTAGTATAATAGTTATAGATAGATATACTTCTATATTAAACCTTTAGTATAGTAGAAGAAGAAGAGGAAGAAGAATAGGACTATACTTATAAGTTAAATGGGACCTACTAGAATATATAAAGTATCGACCCTAGAACGGAAAAATATAGATATAGTACTATAGTATACCTATATAAAATATATTAAAAGTTAGAATAAGCTACTAAAAATAGTAGAATACTATATTTAAATAGAATAGGTAAGATAATAGATTAATAAGCTTTAGGATAAACCTATAGAGAGGGGAGTAGATATTATAAATATAGAATACTAAGAGGTACTACTTTTATAGCTAGAGTTTAATCTAATATTAGCTACTATAAAAGTTAACTTAAATAAAAACTAATAAAGTAATAATAGGTAGATATATATTATAAACCAACTATTAGAGTATAAGTAGTAGGACTATAGGAACTAGGGAAACGATTAATTAGATAATAAGGTATAGTATAACTTATATACGTAATAATAGTATAAATATTAGAACTAGTAGAATAAATCTAATAGACCTAATAGATCTAGTAAACTAGATTTAACAGTCTTAGACTTTTCTATATAAGTCGATAAATTTCTTTTATAGATTAAATCTTATATAGTTATTCTTATAGAATTATCTTATTATTATATTAGACTTCTAAGAATATACTTATTATATTTAAAGAACCGGCGATTCTAATACTCTCTCTTTACTAAAACTACTACCTCTAATCAACCTAATATAAATAAGGCTCTAGAGTATATACAACTATAATAGTAGTTATTATATATATTATGGGGATTTTCGGCTAGTCTGCCGAGCTGTATCAGATATCGACGTACGATATCACGGTCGATATCACGCCGGATATTACGCTAGATATTAGCTAATATACCCCTTTTTTATGTACATAAATATGGCCCGCTAGCCATCTTTAATTAACTAGTTCAGCTCCTCATCTCCCTCCCTGAGATAAGATTCGCCTCTCACCACAGTTATAAGCCCGGTTACCACACTAAAATAACTGCAACTCAACCTTTTTATATATATATCGTAATTGATATCGTACCTTTTTTATTTAGTATTATAATATCGCGATATTATCATCTTTATCGTTTACCAACGATTTTTTTAGGCACTTAGCTATCAGAATTACGTGTAAATTCTATACTTTATAAGCCTATCAACATACTGTATCACGTTTAAGGCTATTTTATTCTCCAGTATTAATATATCCCAGCATATTTCTGGTGTTACAACGGTTGCACACTCCTCTATAGCTATATCTAAGAAGAAGATACTTAGTACCCCTAGCGATTAAGAGGATTAGCTCGAGCAGCGTAAACTAACAGCTAGTAGGCTAAGGGTATAAGAATATTTAGATCTAAGCGTACCTCTTAAAAAGGTTAAAATCTATAGGCTAGAACCTCCCCTCCCTAATATAGGTGAGTTCCGGACCCTGAAAATAAATCTAGAAGGGGAAATAAAAAGATACCCTTCTAGCAGAGTTATATATAAGGAGATAACCTTAATATAAACAACAGATTAGAACTGGGCAAGGGACTAGTATAACTAATAGAAGAAGGATTAGATTAAAATTAATAACGCTCTCTATACTATATATAGTAATATCCTAATAATAATATCACCTTAATATAAAGTAATACTTAGCAACGATATAACCAGCTATAAAATTCTTAGAATCTTATAGGAAAAGTTAGCGCCTACTATTAAGTTAAGGGAGTAACTAATCTAGAAGGAATATCAAGCTCTCCTTAAGTACCCAACTAATAGAGAGGTAGAGAAGTAGCTAAATTAGTAGAATCAGGTAATCTATTATACTAAAGCTGCTGGCTTAGTAGAAGTTTAGGGCCTTAGAGTAGAAAAGGATTTTCTTCTAACAGTTACTAAGAAAGATAAGGTGTAGGCGCTAATCTATATGGTACTAATTAACGCTAAAAATAAGTTAGGTAGGATTAATCAACCGATTCCTATAATTAAATAATTAGTATACTAATATACTAATTATTATAGATATTTTAATCTATAGAAAACGCTCAGCTTATTTACAGCTTTATAACGTCTATTAATTCCTTAAGCAAATTCCGATAGTACTATATAGTAGCCTTAAGAAAAATCCGGTTTACAATCGCGTATTCTACTACCCTACTTCTATAAGAAGTAGTACTTCTAGAGTGATTGCGAGTACGTAAACAAATTAATTAGGCTACTAAACTAGGTACTAGATTAGGAAATACTAAAAGCCTAAGATAATATCTTAAATAGGAATAACTAGAGAAAAAAGAATACCCTAAAAGTAAATATAGAAAAATATAAGAAGTTAAAATCCTCGTTTAATAGTAAAACCTCTATAAAAGCTGTTAGCCTCTAGAGAAATACCTAGGTAATTTAAAGGGGCAATTTTTCAGCGAGTACTACCCCTGAGAAAGAAGATACTAGTATTCTAAATCGGTAGATACTTAATCTAGATTCTAATATCTATATATACAACTCTAAGACTTTTAGTTAGTAGACTACTCGGATAGTAAATTCTGAAGATAAAATCGCTGTAGAAGGTAGTATATATCCTATATTAGAATAGGGTACTATTATAATTACGATTAATTCTCCTATAGGCCTGAGGAATATTAAGCTAATAGAAGTTGCTTATATCCCTTAGTTACTAACTAATATAATAGCCCTGATTAGAAATAGAGAATAGGGTATCTAGTTTAACTTAGGTAGAGATTACCTTTACTAGTATAATTACTATAATATCGTTTGTTATTTAGAATTGTTTAACAGCTACTAGCTACTAGACGCGGACCTAGTAAAAAGGCCTCTACTTAATTTACTTTCCGGATATAAGACAGTCGCAGTAATTAAGGAAAAGCTCTCCTATTACTAGTAACTAATATAAATTATTTCTTTAGCTAAAGTATACTGATTATTAGGCTATCTAGATAGAAATTTAGTATTAGCCCTACTTTAGGCAGCTGAGGGTATCTAGTTAAGTAATTAGGAAGTACTAGTATAGCGAGATTGCTAGACATATATATAAGCAAAGTTATTACAGTAGATCAGCCGGTATAGTTAGCTTTATCTAGCTACTAAACTATTTAAGAGAATCGCGATTAATATTATATAACTTTAGAAGGACTGCGAGAGGTACTATAATAGTAAGAGATACCTATTTTATATAGTTAATTAGGTGTCCCGGTAGTATAAGGGATTTACGATATATAATTAGTTGAAATCCACCCTTATAAAAGCCTTTAAAACACTGTTAGCAAAAATTAAATAATAGTATAAAAGAAAGATTGTATATATCTATATAGATAACAACTTAAGCTTTTTAAAACTTATAGAAGTATTACTCGATTAAAGAATTGTAATTAAAGCTCGCGCGCTTTATACGCCTAAGTAGAATAGCCTAGTAGAGCGAGTAAGATACTAAATTATAACCCGCGCGCGTGCTCTCGCGATAGAAAGTAATATCTCTAATAAATACGCTAATAAATTAGCTTATACAGCGATATACCTACTTAATAGGACGCCGATTGTAAGCCTTCGATTTAAAACCCTATATAAGGCCGTTTTTAGCTATAAACCGTTTCTTACTTACTTTTAGGTTATAGGATCGCGAGTATATATTTTAGATAAAACTCTATTAAGAGGTGATAAACTAGCGTTACGGGTACTAATTAGGAAACTCTTATAATATAGAAGTACGAATATATACCGAGTACTAATTCTAAAACTAAAATAGGTACTTAATACTAGAAACGTTATATTTAGCGATATTATATCTAGTAAGGAGGAGGAATATCTGCTAAAAGAATCCTTAGAGAAGATTCTTTTTTAAATTAACGATATTAAGAGCTCTATTAATAGTAGTAATAATAAAACGATTGAAGTTATAGAAGTAATCTACAAGGATCAGCTGCCTAATTAAGATATCCCTACTAAGTTAGTAGGTAATTTAATTAGTAAGAAGGCCTATTAGTAGGAGAATACTATTTTTAAAGAATAAATCGACGATATTACTAGTAATTAGAGACTTCTAACGCTAGAATTAACACCAGCGCTAGTATTAAGGAATTAGGATACCCCTGCAACGCTGCTAGTAGATAGTAAAGATACTATATTTAGCGATAATTTGCTATAAGGATAGCAACTATCGCCTTCTTATACTTTTATACCCTTAAGAAGAATAAATAATACCCCGCGGAGGGAAGAAATTAGTAGCTAAATATTAAGAGATAATATAATTTAGAGAGGTAGATCCCTATATAACCGCAGGCCGCCTTAGTTATACTTTACTACCTTTACAGCACTGTCTAATAGTAAGCTAATACCGGCAAATTATATAAAGGAAACTCGTACTATTAGAAAATATTATTATAATCAGCTTCTACTAGAACTAAAGTACTATAAGGATCTAAAGAATTACCCTTTTAGTACTAGCTTCTATAAGGCCTGTCGCGTTAAGTTATAGAAGTAGGAGAATATAGATACCTAGTAAAAAGTAACAATCCTCTAAGACTCTGCTAAAATTCTTCTAGTAATATAGGTATTCGTATATAAATTTAATAAGGATGGTTTCCTATATAAATTTAAGGTTAGATTAGTTATATACAGCGATCTGCAATCTTAATAGGGAGATACCTATACTACTATACTAGCTGTATAAACCTTTCGCTTTCTAATATTAATTGCAACTTATTTTAAACTTGATATATACTAGTTTAATATCGTTAACACGTTCCTTAACTACCGATTAGATAGGTTAATATATATCTATATACTAGAAGGTTTCGTATATAAGTATAGGAAATATCTACAACTATAGAAAGCTATATACAGCCTTAAAGATACTCCGAAACTTTAGTATTATAAGCTGGATAGGACTCTAAGGTAATTAGGCTTTAAAATAGTACTAGGAATATCTTGCTTATACGTAAATAATAAGCTAATCGTCTTCTTTTATATTAATAATATTATAATTCTAGTTTACCTATTAAATATCTCTACTAAGCAGAAATTTAAATCGCAATTAAGTAATAAATACGAACTTCGATCCCTTAGAGATCTAAATTAGTTTCTAGGAGTTCGAGTCGTATGTGATATATAGTAGTATAAGACCTAGCTGCTATAAAACTTATTTATTAATAAGGTGGCAGCGCGATTTAATATTATGGTTAATAAGAAGGCGCCGAGTACGCCTCTATATAAGAACGTGCTACTAGCCGCTACTAAAGAATCTTCTAATAGGATATCTTACTACTAACAACTAATTAGTTGTCTAGCCTAGATCGCAGTTTTTATACGCTCTAATGTCGCGTAAGCGTACTCGATATTATTATAATACCTCTAGAACCCTAGCAATTATTATATTAACGCTGCTTTAAGGGTATAGTAATATCTAATTAGTATAAAGTACTTAGCAATTATAGTAATAGCTAATAATATATAAAACACCTCTACTATTAGCTAGAGTAGCGATACTAATTATATTAACCCCGTAGAGTAATTACTATTCTATAGTATATCTGATGCAGCCTTTAGCGATAATTCTAATACTCGTTAAAGTTCCTACAGCTATATATTTCAATTTTTTAGGATGCTAATCGATTAGAAAGCCTCAATTTAGTATACGGTTATAAAATCGACTACTGAGGCAGAATTATTAGTACTATTAGTCGCCGGATTAGAAATAGAGTAGTAGTAGAAGGCTTTCGCCTTGCTGCGCTTCTATATTAACACGTAACTAGTACTACTTTATAATAATTAATAAATAGTAGATATTGTAAATAAGCTATCTAAGTATCTTAATACCAAACTTCGCTATGTGGATATATACTAGCACTAGCTATATTAAGAAGTAGCAGAGTAGAGACTTACAATTAGTTGGCAACTAACAAATCTAATGCCAGCCGACGGTCTTATAAAAGTTCTACAGCCGTAATAATACTAAAGATTTATTAAGCAACTAAAAATAGAAGATATTTCAGCTAGAATCGAATCTTAGGAATTTCTATCAGCTAAATAAATCGATTACTAATAAGAATTTTAGGGGGTAATCTAAATTGATATTTCTGCAAGTATACTTAGCTCTACTACTAGTTACTCTATACAATTTACCTCTTTTAGTATAGTATCTACCTTCATTTTTTTTTCGACGCAGCTTCTCCTTCGCAGTTAAAACTGGGGGGGTATATTATAGGGATTTTCAGCTAGTCTACCGAGCTGTATCAGATATCGACGTATAATATCACGGTCGATATCACGCCGGATATTACGCTGGATATTAGCTAATATACCCCTTTTTCATGTACATAAATATGGCCCGCTAGCCATCTTCAATCAACCAGTTCAGCTCCTCATCTCCCTCCCTAAGATAAGATTCGCCTCTCACCACAATATATACTAGTAGTATATAGGTTAGTAATAGTTTCTTACTATTAATATAACTATTACTCTTCTTTATAATAATTAAATTAACTCTCTTTCTAACTATTAATATTTTTTTATTTAATTATACCTTTTTTTAAAAAGCTTATACTTTACTATTATATTAGCTATTTTATAAAAGTAAGTAATTTTCTAATACCTCTCTATTAAATCGGCGCTAAATACTATATTAACCTATTCTTAGTTGTTTAGTTATATCTTATTATACTTTCTAAGTTTCTTTAAACCTTTAACAATTAGCTTTATAGTTATTTTACCTATTATAAAACTAGTCTTATTAAAGTTGTAGGTATCTTCATCTATAATACTATACTTCTTTACTAACCTAACAAGTATGAACCAGGGCTAGATAAGTACTAAGACCTTGTAGGTAGAACGCTTGTAATTATACAGCGTGCTCTATTTAGTTTAGAGCTTAGAACGTATAATAAAGCGGTTAATCTAGTTATAAATAGGCTTCTAATTACGCTCCTCTAACAGTTTATTTACTATATCTTGTATATTACCCTTTAAAGGTAGTTCTCGGCGTAGATTATCGTTAAGGATATATTTAATAATTACCTACTTCCCTAAGAAAGGCGCTTTTAATTTAGTTTACAGTCGTGTTAAGTATATTATCTAGCGTGTTAACTATAGAATATAGTTAAAAAGATATTCTAGATTGCTGCAGAGTTAGTATATATTTTAATTTACTTAAGATTAAGAGTAGAGATAATAAACTAGAGTATACCTTTAGTATAAGTCAATTTTATATTATATTAAGAATATATATAGTATTAAGTTAAGGTGCTATATTTGTAGTACGTTTCTTTCCGCTTGATAGGGTTTTTCACTTAATAGTAAAACACGTTAATAGATATTACAAGTAACTAAGAAGAGCGACTATATATATCCTATATTAAAAGATCTCCTACGTTTATACTATAATATGCCTATCTAACTATAATCCGCTTTAACGTTACCGTCCTAGCCGGCGCTATAAAGATAATATACCTGAAAGGTATTTACTAAAGTCTTTTAGAAGATGTACTACTACTTTACTAACTTAATTACCGTTATATTTTATTGCTGTACTATAATAATCAATCCTAACTTCTCTAGAGAATTATTAACGATAGAATTAGCTACTATATAATATAAAGTCTCTGTATATATATTTAGCTTACTTACTCTATTAGTATTATTACGGCTAAACTATTTATAGTTAGCTCCTTAGCAGGTCTAGGGATATATATGTAGTATATCTCGCATTTTTAGTTAATAGATATAGTTTTCTAACTTTTATTAGAGCTAGTTAGCTCTAACAGTTATAAGCCCAGAAGTCCTTTAACTACTACTACGTTCTATATAGATAGACTAGAGCTAATTAATATAGGCTTAGTTAATTATATCTCGTTTATTAAGACTTCAGTTACCTCGACGTTGCTAGGCTAGCTAAGAAGCTAGAAAGCTTAGAACTAGTTGTAGTAGAGACCTCGATAGATTAACGTAATATAGTATATTAAAAGATAACAGAATTAGACCTACTTATTACTAAAGCTACGGTTATTCTCGATAAGTTAAAGTACTAGATATAGTAGCTATTTCTGCGGAAGAATAGCGCGGACTAGAACTAGCTCTAAAAATACGTAGACCCAGACCTTAGTAAGAAGCTAGTTCTTTAACTAGACGCTAAGAAGCTGATTAAGAAGTAGTTCGGAGATTTCTATAGGATAGATAGTAATATTAAGGTAGTAGATGCTGAAGTAGATATTATAGATCTAACTAATTAAGAATTAGTAAGATATAAAGTCTAGTATAGAACGTATAGCTGTAGCGAGGCGTAGTAGCTGTAGAAAGAGAAGGCTCTTAGGGAATTTACGTAGGAGATATCGAGGACAATAGCAGCTTAATACATCTATCTAATTGCAGACTATAAGACTATATATAATCGACTATAGACTCTTAAGAAGCATCTCTACCTAAGTAAAGCTAAGCGTAGTATACAGCTATAGGCTTGATACTAGATGCTTAAGATATAACTAAGAAAGGGAAACTTAGATACCTAGTTTAATGATTAGCTTAAAACGACGCGCGTTATAAGCCTAGTAAGTATACTAAAAGTATAGGAGAATTAAGTTTAGTAGAATTTTATTCTCGTAGTTAAGAGCTTAGATAATAGCTAGGTAGTAAATAAACTATCGCTACTTATCAAGTCTAAAGTAGATAATAAGCTATATACAAATATCTCAGACCTGGTAGTATAGTATATATTATACTATCGTCGTACTAGACTAGTTATATTAGAGTTAGGGACGTTTACGACGCTTAATATTATACTATAGTAACTATAGTAGTTGCAGCAAACTAATAGTAGCTAGAAACCTTAGTAATTAAGATAAATAGTCTACCTTTATAGAGATAGTTATAAATTCGAGTAGTATTTATATATTAACTTAGTACTACGCCTATTAGGCTAGTAGCTAGATTAAGATATTAAGTAGAAATTCTAGAAGCTTAGGATATTAAGATCTTTTAGGTTAAAGGTGTTCTATAATACTAAGAAGTAACTAGCAGTAGGATTAGTAGGGTTAGTAGGCTCTATAGACTCTATAATAGTTTTAGTACTAGTACTAAGTATAATAAAAAGATAGAATAATAGATATTAACTATTAGGACTAGCTGTAATAATAGCTCTAAACCTAAATCGATTAGTAAAATCTATAATAGCTTTAACTCTACAGCTTAAAGCTATATAGGCTAAGTAGTATTAGTATTAGCTATTACTGCTTAATAGATAGATTATAGACCCTAGCTTAAATACCTATATTACTAATAGTAAGTCTTATAGCTAGAGAACGATATAGTAGCCTAAACCAGACGACTATATATATATAAGAGGATAGCTGCTACTAATTTAAGAATAGAGAGAAGTCTAGTTGTAGGTATAAACGCCTACTAGAATTAAGGCTATCCTACTCTTATATATTATATATATCCTAGAGATGTTTATAAGTATAGTTAGTCTCTTATACTATAATATAGTAGGAATCTATTTTAACTTAAGACGAGACTATCTATATTAGATAGATCTATTAAATATTATATACTATCTTAGGCGTATATTCGGGTATTAGCTAATAGATATAGAGGATAGTATATAACTATCTCTATTAGTATATATAGTATAGTATAGATTAAGACCTTCCTATATAGCTTATAAGCAGCTAGAACTTATACCCGTATAAGCTTATAGGGTATTTAGCTATACTAGCTAGAAGGTAGTCGCTTATCTACCTACTTATATTAACAGGCTTAAGTTAATTAAGTAGTAGTAGTAGAGAAATTAAGCTCTAAAGTAGACAGAATACGCTATTTATATCTAGTCTAAGCTCTATAAGATAGTAAGTAGGAGAGCTCCTTAAGAACTAGCCTAGAAACTATTTAAGAGACTAAAGATAGATTTAGTCTAGATATACGATCGGTTAGAATACTACTATAATAGAGACCTCTAGATATTTTATGTAGTCTACTAGTATAGTAGATAGTATAAGGCCTGCTACCTACTAAATAAGAATATAATAATACTATAATATATAGTATAGAGATTATTAGTTAAGTTTAAAGTTTAGTTTAACGCGTAGGTTAAAACTATTAGACTTAATAGTAAGCGCGGATATTCTAAGATATTTAACATTTTTAAGGACCTAGGAATCTTAGTAGAACTACGAGTAGAGTATACTAAGGAGTAGAATAGTTTAATAGAGAGAGTAGGGTAGTTACTAGTCGTATAGGAAAGAGCTATAAGAATAGACGCAGGGCTACTAATAGAGGTATTAAATAAGTACCTACTCTTAGTAGTCTATCTCTTTAATCGCACGCCGACCGAAGCTCTAAACTAGTATACTCTATATAAAGTAGTACGCGGAACTAGACTGTTAGTAGCTTATTTTAGTATACTAGAAGCTAAGATATATATCCTAAATTATTACCTATATTAAAAAGAGAAGCTATAATCTTATATATTAATCGGACGCTTTATAGAATATAACTCTATAAATATCTATCGCATCTAGATACTAGAGCTAGATAGAATTATTAGGACTAGAGATATTATTTTACTACCTATAGAATTATATAAAGATCTTATCTTTTTAGATAAGTAGATACTGCGTCTAGTAGCCGCAGTACTTAATATTAAGAAGAGCTATAAGCTGAATAATATAGAGCTTAAATAGATACTAGATTAATCAACTCCTTAATCGCATAAGAAGATGCTAGATAATAAGTTTAAGTAGCTTAAGTAGGAGTTAGATTAGTAACAATTAAGTAAGCTAACTAGAGTAGAGTATTTAGTAGTTAGTAGTATTATAATACTAGAAGATATCCTAGAACTGCGCAGTTAAGACGATTGTAATAAGTATCTAGAGGTGATAACTAGCCTTTCTAAAGGCTAGTATTAGATTAAGCTAGAAGTAGAGGCTTTAGATAGATAATTAAATAATACGAATAGACGCGACGAAATTAATAGTTAGCTTAATACTAGAAATATTATAGAAACTAGAACTTATAGAATACCCTATATATACTATATAGCGTTTATAGAAGCGTTACAGTAGAAGATAAGTAATAATATACTAGCTAATCAGCCTAGGATTAGTTTATATAGAGATTAGCTACTACCTCTACTAAAGTAATAGAAGTAACTTAAGAGGCATCTATTTAGAATTGAATTTAAGAAAGTAGTAGTAGTAGAGCTTTAAAGCTACTATAGTAAGGGCTGTCTAATTTATATAATAGAGACTAGAGCTAGTATATAGTTAGAGATTAAGCTTCTACTACTAATATAGATATTTGTATATAAATTTAATAAAGATAGATATCTATATAAGTTTAAAGCTAGGCTAGTTATTAGAGAAGACCTGTAGTAGGACTAGAGAGATATATATATAGCTACTCTAGTAGTATAAGTATTCTAATTTCTAGTCGCTCTAGTAGTAGCTTTTAGACTATACGCCTATTAATACAATATTATTAACGCTTTCTTAAATATACTACTAGATAAACTAATATATACCTATATACTAGAAGGATTTATATAGAAGCTAGGTAAGCTACTAGAGATAAGGAAAGCTTTTTATAGCCTAAGAGATACTCTTCTACTCTAGTATAAGTACCTTAAGAGCTCGCTACTTAAGCTAGAACTATAACTAATCTAGAAGGTTTTATATCTATTTAGAAGTAAGAGCTTAATAGTATTCTTCTATATTAATAATATAGTTATTCTAGTTTATCTAGACTATTTTACTATATATTAGTAATTCAAAGTAGGCTTAAAATTATAGTATAAGCTATACTTACTTAAATAGTTCCGGTAGTTTCTAAGAATTAGAATAGTCTAAGACTAGGATGTAGGTAGAATCTAGTTTAGTTAAAACTCGTTTATTAATAAGGTCGCAGCTAAGTATAGACTATAGAAGTAGAGGTAGAGAAGCTATCCTATAGTGCTTCTAGTTAATAACTACCTAGTATTAAGTATAGAGGAGCTAAACTATTAGAGAACTAAATATTATTAGTAGCTAGTTAGATCTCTAAAATATTTAGCAGTCTATACGCGCCCAGACATTTTAAAAGCTTATTTAGCTCTAGTAACCTATTTTAAGAATCTAGGATAGAGTTATATTTAAGTAGTAGAGTACGTCTAGAGATATATAATTAGTATAAAAGGGCTAGACTTATAAGCATCTAGACTAGATTAGGAAAATATAACCTACCTTAGTAATAAGCGCGAGCTACTATTCTATAGAGTATTAGATACAGTATTTACGGATAATTAAGAGACGCGTCGCAGCTTATAGGGCTACCTATTTAAGCTCTATAACCTGCCTATCGACTAGAAAGTAATAATATAGCGCTCGGTTACTAAGTTAACGACTAAGGTTAAGCTGCTAGCTCTGTCCGTAGCAGGCAGCGAGCTGTAATAGTAGACCAGGGTTTTTAATCACGTAGGGTTTAGTATAGAGATAGTCCCTACACTATTTTATAACAATCAGCAGATAGTAGGTATTGCTACTAAAGTAGTAGATAGACTACAGACTAGGCTACGTCATATAGACACTCATCAGATGTAGATTTGACAAGAAGTTGAAGCAGGAAGGTTACAGGTTAGCTGGAAGCCGACGAACCAGATGCCAGCAGACGGTCTTACAAAGGCACTGCCTAAGCAGAAGCACCTTACCTTTTTTAAAGCAGCTCGGTCTTACAGAGGTACCTAGACCAGTTGACTAGAAGGCAGCTTTGCTATTCACTGCAGCTGGGGGGGTGTGTTACGGCTAAGCTATTTATAGTTAGCCCCTTGGCAGGTCCAGGGATATATATGTAGCATGTCTCGCATTTCTAGTCAATAGACGCAGTTTTCCAACCCTCATCAGAGCCAGCCAGCTCTGACAAGTATAAATGCCCTTTTCCAAATCCTTCTGCTATATTTAGCCTCTTGTAGGAATGCCTAAAGGACGAAAGACATCGTTATCCCAATACCTCCCCTCATTACGATCTCCACAACGCCTCATTCTCCACTGCCGTAACTTATTCAACCAAAGACATCCGTGGCAAACCTCTCGCTTCCCAAACCCTCCACCCACTCCCTCGCCCTCTTCTCCCCAACATCCCTCCCCTGTTCGGCAGCCCTCTCCCTCGCGATCTTAACACATATCTCCCTCACACGCTCTCCCATCTCCCGCCCCCCGCAAACGAATAACTTGGCGCCTCTTTCAAAAAAATCCACAACGTCCTTCCTATCATGGTACAACCGATCTTGCACGTATTTGCAATTTTCGGACTCGGAAGGCGCACGCGAGAATGCGTAGCGGAGGGAGACGGCGCCAAGTTGTTGCCAGTGGGAGAGCATGGGGGCATAGAGGGAGTCGGTGGTGGGCGAGTGGCAGCCGTAGAAGAGAAGAGCGGGGGCAAGCGGCCGGCCGGCGCCCAGTTGGGCAGCGCGCTGTTGGATGAAGGCTCTAAACGGCGCAATACCTTTGCAAAGTTAATTAATACGACATACATACTTTTTCTATACATCTTTTGTGATCTAAGTGGGTTTTAGAGGGGTAGTTATTGCGGGCTGTCATACCTGTTCCGGCAGCGATCATGATGATAGGGATCTTTTTGGCATCTTTGGGGAGGTGGAAGGACTGGTGGGAGGGGCGGACGGTGACATATAGTTTGTCGCCGACAGAGAGGCTTGAGAGGTAGGTTGACGCTACGCCTATGAAGCGTCCTTGGCCGCTTAGCGCAGGTTGGTCGAGTACCGAGTAGGTCAGGGTTACATTGTTAGGGTTCCAGAGCGGGGAGGAGGATATGGAGTATTGGCGGACACGCATTGGTGGGAGCATTGTCAGAAAGGCGCCGAGGGGTAGCTGGGCGGATGGAAATCGTTCAAGGAGGTCGAGGATGGAGACGCGCTTGGCGGTTATTTTAGTGGCAAAAGCTGAGTATCCGAGATTGGTGAGCTGCTTCTTTGCGTCTTCATCTTGGGTAGCTTCTGCTAGAGCTACTATATTGCGTTTGCTGGCAGGCTGAGCGAGCTCGACGTAGGCTCCGAACACGTCTGTCGCGGCGATAGGCGTATTTGTAGGTAGTGTGGTAGGTCCTTGGCTGCTCAGGGTTAATATGCTGTCCCATGCCAGCCCAAAGTATCTCATTACACGGCCAATGTTCTCTTTCGGATTGAGAGGCAGGATGGCAAGATAATCTCCAGCAGAGTAAGTCATGTCGGAGGGTAGGCTGATTTCGATATGTCGCTTCTCATGAACTCCAGGGGCAGAGAGTATCTGGACATCTTCAACGCGAGCCTCTCTAACATCCTGGCGAAGAGTAGATGATCGCGGAGTCGACACTTCAACTTCTAAGGACGCCTCGTAGTTTGATCGAGCCGGAGATTCCGCTGAACCATACTTCTCACGCATAGCAGGCCAAAAAATTTGATCTTCCCAAGTCTCGAAGTCAGTAAATATATCCCCAGCTGCAGCATCACTTGTGCCAATTGGTGAGATTCGTGTACCGCCCCGTTCTTCCATCACATCGTTGAGCAGTCTCGGGATTCGATGGAAAGTCTTGGCCCAGTCCCGGTGGCCACAGCCAAACACAGCGTACGACACGCCCTCCAGCCCCGAGTCTTTCAGACCTTCAATCCAGTTGACAAAATGCGCTGCATTATCTGCTGGAGCTCCTTCATAAGATGCAGTTACAATCGCGACGGGCTTATCCTTGGGAAGCTTCTCTCTTACTGAATCTAGAGTATCGACGAGTTCAGCGTGGAAACCATGATTTTCTGCATCGCTCGCTAATCTGTTGGCTAGCGCTTCGCAAGTTCCAGTATTCGATCCATATAATATTACCATTGGTTTTCCCTGAGCGACCGGTTCTGTTGACGCCGCTACCTGTGGCGCTGATTTAGCTGCGCTGATTGTTGTCGAAGCTAGTGCATGTTCCAACGTTGTTGCCGTCATATGATTGCGGAGATGAGCATGCATATAAAAATTCTTGGGCTTGATAGTAAGTGTCTGCTTGATTTGAAGTTGGTATGATGGATCGTCCATGGAGAAATTGAAGTTTTGCAGAAGCATGGCAGTTACGAGCAATGCTTCCTGCCATGCGAACGGCCTTCCGATGCAGGCCCTCATGCCGTTGCCGAATGGCTTCCAACTATTTGGGTATTCTTGGTTGCGGCGCTCGAATTCGGCATCAAACATGCGCTCGGGACGGAATTCCTCGTTATCCTCACCATAGACGGCTGGATCACGATGGACCTTGGAAAACAGAGCGATAATTGGTGTGCCCTATTTGTGTCAGACTATGCTCATCTGGGAGTTTCGGAATTAGACGCACTTTGGTCACCTGATACTTGCCGCCAATAACTGTATCCTCTTTTGCCTGGAGACCAATTGAGGGGGCGGTTGGCTGAAGTCGGAGCGTCTCTCTCAATACCTAGGTATGTGAGTAATGAAGAACACTGAAATAATCGTACTCGACATACTGCATTCAAATATGGAAGCTTGCTAAGATGTTCCACGGTAATCGGTGCGTTTCCAATCACTTCGTCTACCTCCTGCTGAGCCTTGAGATACGCGCTTGGATTCTTTAGGAGGAAGTAAAACGCAAATGACAATAGTCCAGATGTTGTCTCGTGACCGGCAATTAGAAAAGTGATCATGTTATCCATGATATTCTCGTCAGTCATTTTCGCCCCGGTCTTCCGATCAACACCGTTTAGCATCGCGTTGAGTCTGAGCAAGAATTAGCTTAAGGAAAAGGGAGAAGATTAGAAGTTTGATCTTGCATGTCTTTCTTATAAGTCGGATTCCCCTTCCTCGCGTTGATGACTTCTCGGCTCGTTTGTTGGAGCAGCTCAATATCCTTCCAGTACTTCCGAGACTCTTCACGGTAGAACATTTGCGCTATCGCCCCACGCCTTGCACGGTCTCCGGACACCTTTAAGAAGTCGCCCATAGCTTTAATAAATGGGTGCAGGTCGTCTCTGTAATACGAATTAAATCGGTAATCCATGGCACAGAGAGCGATAGTGTCAAGAGTTAATCTAGTGAAGTCGTCTGTCACTTGAATCAGATGATCTGGTCCATGTCTAGCCCTGATCCTCAAGTTAAAAGGCAATCTCAAGTGAGCAATTTACAGCATACCATTTCATGACTAATTGGGATGCAATATCGTGCATCTCGTCGAACATGTTCCTTATAGCCAGTGGTCCAAAAACAGGAAGAAGCACACGATGTGCAATGCCCCAGTTATTCTCTTCGGGGCCATAGGCTGTAAATAGGCCATCGTGTGCGCCATTCCGCACTTCTTTTAGCGCTGCGGATACGATCTTTGAGAATCGTTCTTCGTTAGATACCTCGTTCATCAGCTCTTGTGATGCGATGACAATCCGCTGGTTGCCGCCAAGGTGGAATTGCCATATTGGGCCGTATATATCCGTCAGGTTGCATAACGATTGGATGGGATTTTCTGGGTTGATATCGGTTACGTTGCCCACGAAGGGGATACCTGGGGGCCCGGGAATAGGTTCAAACCCCATGGTAAAATATGAGAAAATGTTTTGACGAATTGGGAAGATTGAAGAACAAAAGCCTGGGCAAAAGTGATGATTTATATGGTACAAGTTATCCTCTACGCCGTTCGTGTTTTATCTCATTCTCGCCATCAGGGATGAATGGGCGGAAAGTCAGTTAGGCCGTTTCGCCGACGCCGAAGCAGGTGTCCTCCCGTGGCTCATGTGTTGATGGCCTTCGAGAAAATGCCTCGGTGGAATGCTGAATTGTGATTTTGCGGGACCCGGATTTGGCAATAGCTCCTTCGGCCGAGGTGCTTTTCCTACTGCCAAGATGGAATTGCTTCGGCAGATTTTTTGGGAGGACGGATGGTCGGAGATGGCGACTCCTATATTGTGAAACTTGCGAGGAATGAGAGCGTTGAAGGGTTCGCTGTCGAGCGTGGGAGGTGGAGCATCTCGACGTGTTAGTGAAGTCATCCCTGCATCGTGATTGGTCGGTCCACAGGACCTTCTAAACTTTGCGAGAAAAACAATGTCATAGCAGATATAGCCCGCATTCAACATCTCAAATACATTAGTGTATTATCTAGATACGACGAATGCTCGTTGCTCCCTGATCGCTATGCAGTGCTATTCCCAAAAATGTATCCCAATGCAGTATTTACTATACATCAAAGCCATAGAGAAAGACCCAGAATGCAGTTGCTCTCTTGCCAGTGGTATCATTATGCCTATCCCTTGCCCTCGCCCCGCATTATTATCACATACGCCCAGGCTGTCTCACTTTACAAACGCATGAAGATACCAGCCACAACTCCCATTCCAATTAGTATGCCAGGCACGCTCCATCGCCCTGCACCAGCCTGCATATTCTCGAAAAGCATGTCGTTGTTGACGTCATCATTGCTGTTTGATGTTCTTTGCGGTTCTTCTGCCGGTGCCGTTGGAGATTGAGATTGGTCTTGCGGGACTTGGGTGGATGCGGGCGCAGGAACTTCGGGGGTCTGGCTAGGTGATGCAGCCGCAGAGCTTGGTGCATCGGTACTGCTAGGTTCGGCTTCCACCATCGATGTGATTGTCTTGCCATAGTTAATCGTATTTGGTCCCACCACAACCGGGATAAACAGCTGAAGGGTATTTCCATCGTCGTCCATCGTCGTCCTTGTCAAGGTCGAGGTAACGATAGCTGTGATGGAGTCTCCTTCTCCCGACCTTGAATTAGATACTTCGGTCTTAGAGTGTTGGACTTCGCGAGTGGTGACAGGCTCAGGCCCTCCAGTCGCAGTGACGGCAACGTATGCACTGCTCACTACCTCGTCCGGGATCGGGTTGTCGGCCACGCTGCACCATAGTTCAAGGGGCGTGAGGAAGAAGACCTGGAGGGCGAGTTCGTTTGCGTCACAGTCCGAGACCATGCATGATATCGCGTCGGGGAGATACGAGTCCCCTTGACTCGCGTTGCAGATACCTAAAAGTCGAAAGATTAGCATCTGTGCGAGTCGCAGAGAGGAAATAAGCCAGATGGCGACTCACACTTACCTGAATCGCACCCATTGCCGGTGTTCTCTAGACATTCTTGCCAGCAGTCGTCGAGCGTATCGAGCAGATCGAAATGGGCCAAGGATGTGGGCGCAATTGCCAGGAGGGTTAACAACGCAGCCACAAGCGACGACAACATCTTCACTAGGAGGCGCGTAGAAAACGCACCACGGCGAAGAAGTTGGGTCGTGGAGAGAAGGAGTGAAGAGGGGCGGGCACTCTCACGATAATAGTAGGGCGTGGGACGAGCTGAGATCTATACGGTGGCTCACCGACCGTGCTGCGCCTCGTCCGCATTGATCGCCCGCGATCCAAATTTGTCACCGGCCAACCAGAGCGCGCCAAACACTGCGACACGGCAAACGGCACAATCGAATGGATCATGTTATTGTGGCAGGGCGGTTCTTTCGTGTTCAAGAGCTCGTCTGCGTTTCAGATGTTTCTTGGCGCTATGATATCGTCCAAATAGCCCTCGGATTGGCGGCATTGGAGAGACACATGCATAAAGAATGAAAGCCCGGTGGCCGCTTAAGTGGCATGGGCAAGTAGCCCAAAGGGCTCCCTTCGGTGTATATAGGTATGCGAGTGCTATCAAGGCTCGTAGTTAGAGCAGAATTAAACCAGCTCTACAAAATGACAATGCCCTGACGAAGCGATCACGTGACATCGCGTATCTTTAGCGTGTAGGCAACATGTCGGGGCGGTTCAACATCACAACCACTAGACACTTTCATCCTGTGCATGACCCTTATAAGGTGACCGGAAAGGAGGATATTCATCTCGGACATTCTTTTACTCGAACCGCGGACACTCGCTTAGCTAGTTCCTGCCATAAGGCGGTCCGCCCGGACCACCGAACCTTGTGCCAAAGCCCGATGGCGACGTCAGAATCTGACCATAACCCATTAACACCACCCCCTACGCTAGCTAAACGTGCTAGGAGGTAGATAATAAAGGCACCTAATGTACTACAGCAGCCCCCGATAATAAGAGTAGTAGTAAGCTGATTTATATAGACTAAGTATAGAGCTATAATACTACTATTATTATAGAATAAGAAACCTAATACTATATAGTAATATCTAGAGTAATATAAATTACTACTACCTTATATTAGGTATATATTAACCTCTTCTTAATAAGTTCTTAATAGTAGTAGTACTAGAATAGAAGAGCTAGCTAAACTTATTATAATATAATAGTATAGGTAAGATAATAGGTCTAAATATAGTATAAATCTACTTAGAGGTATATAGAAGTATATAGGGATTAGGGACCTAGAAATTCTATTAACACCTATAGGCCTTATATAAAAGGATATAGAAGAACTACTAAACTACTTATAAAGGAGTATATAACTATATACGGAAGGGAAAAAAGGTAGAGCTAGAAGTAGAATAAGATAAGTAAAAAGCTTTAAAATAAGATTATATATAAAACTTTTTATAAAACAATTTCTTTATATTATTATACTACCCCCCTTCTTATAGGCTGATAGTTTCTATCTATACTAGTTTAAGAGGGAATTAGAGCTATTACGGATAGGTTCTAGTATAAAGAAATTTCTTTAAAGTATTTATTAGTAAAAGCTAATATATATAATAATCTATAGAAATATATTTATATATTAATATAATATTAAGTAAGGTTTTTATAGTAAGTATAATTAACCTATATATTAGCTAGTAACTACTATTATAATAGTTTATTAATATTACAATTTTATCGCGTATAGTAATAAGTATTTACTAGCCTTAATATATTACTAGATTATTATTAACTAAGCTTTCTTAACTAAATAACAATTTCTACTCTATATATATTATTACATATCCCTAGAACCGTTAATTATTAAAGTATTACTAATACTTCTTAGAAAAAATTAATTAATATACTACTCTACCTACCTTTTAAAGCCTCTTTAAAAGCTTTCTAGATTATCTACTTTTAGACTATATATACGCTCGCCTGCGGATAGTATATAATATTTACCTTTTATAATAATGTAAAGAAATCGTTCTACAAAAAGCTTTATATATAACCTTATCTTAAAGCTTTTTGCTTATCTTATCCTACCCCCAGTTCTACCTCTTTTCCCTTCCGTATATAGTTGCATACTCCCTTATAAGTAGCTTAATAGTTCTTCTATATCCTTTTATATAAGGCTTATAGGTGTTAATAGAATTTCTAGGTCCCTAATCCCCTACATACTCCTATATACCTCTAAGTAGATTTATACTATATTTAGACCTATTATCTTACCTGTACTATTATATTATATAGAAGAACTTAATACTACTAGTAACAGCCTCTTTAATAATATTATATCGATTGTTTATTTAAATACGTCTAAGTCTAAAATACACCCGATTTAGTTTAGATTATAATACTTATATACTATTATATCAAATTATTTAGTTACCTAGATAGGATCTTAAAAACTTTCTATTAACTAAAACCTTTAGGTTTAGAACTTCCTATCTCCTACAATTAGAATTACCTTTAGAAAAGCTACGTAGAGTACGCCTAGGTAGAAACTTAGAGACTACTAATAACCTATTAGAATTAGAGGCAACCGCTGATATCTAACTATAATTTACCTTCTAATTCCTATACTAGAACTAATACACGCGTAAGTCGTAGTAAGAGTAAGCTTCTATCTATACGTATAGAACAACTATTACCTCCTATAGGGGGCCCTATAATAGACGGACCCCTCTCTATAAGGCCTATAATAAAGAACCTATCTAATTTAGAGGAAAATTAGAGTAAACTAACCCTTAAGGAATAAATCGCAATTTTATAAGAGGAGATTATATACTTAACACGATAGAGAATTATTAGTTCTAATTAACCTCTATAGACTACTAAATTAGAACTAATAATATACTAGGAAACTTTTATAACTTCCCTAGTAAGAAACCTCTTAGCTACTCTTAAGCCCTCTTAAACCTACCTTACTAAACGCATACTTAAGATCGAAAGCTTTATAGATAATAATAAACCTATATTTAAATAATAGCAAGCTTTAATTCTAGACCGATTTAAGATTAATATAGATTACTATTAGATAGAATATATATATATAGTATTAATATAAGGATATACCTCTAGTACTGCGAAAGGGTATCTAGAGCTAAAATACCTAGCTAAATCGGACTAGTATTAGTTTAAGAATACTAAAGAAATAATTTCGTTTCTACAATTATATTTTATTATAGATAATAAAGAGATAGAGGCGCGACAGGCGTTTTAGATCTTAAGGATAAATAAGAGAGAAGTATTCCTAACTTTTAAAGCTCGCTTTATTAATATAACTATTAGGGGATCCGTATCCTAATTTAAGTAGTTCTTCTACCTATAGGATAAGATTCTCCCCAGCCTAAGGATACTAAACCTTAGCTTTAAGCTTATATAGAAAGGCTCCTTTAATACTATAGTTGCCTACTTAATAGCCTATGATATAGAAAGGAGGAGCGTTCCTAACCTTCTAAAATAAACTACTAGCCTATAGGTTGCAGCTAAAATAAATTCGAATCGGTACTAGAAGGTTTTTAAGAGTTTATCTAAGGTAACCTACAATCTAATACTATCCTAATCTACCCTAGTATTAACACCTCGTTCTATTATAATCGTTTCTCAACTATCTAGTAAGACTCCCGCACCTGAAAGATATA
>ML986621.1:0-54053 GCA_010094045.1 Lojkania enalia
GAAAGAACTTAAGTTTTATAATATAGTTAATATAATTATATACTAAGACTAAAATCTAATTTCTATATATATACTTTAATAGTAAAAAGTAGTTTATATCTAGTAGCTGTAATAGGTATAATAAATAAGCTGGTATATAGAGTAAAATAATACTCTATTTCTTATAGAGTTTCTAGAAATTAAGCGAGTTATAGCTATTATAGCTATTAAAGATTAGTAGTCGACGCGTACCTATTATATAATCTTTTATATACCTATAAAAGTGCTTTAACTATTTAATATCGAGTTTATTTATTATCTAGCTGTTTTTATTAACTATAATAGCCTAGTTCTTAGATATATTATCGCTTTTATATTAGGTAGAGAGATAGTAGTAGCTAGTAATAATAATAAAGGGTAGGAGCGCCTAGCTAGTAGTATTAATCCCCTAAATTACTAAAATCTATTTATAATTACCTAATTAAATTACTTTTAGTTAATTATATCTCTCTATACCTATAATAACTAGTTATAATAAGATAATACCTATTTAAAAGCTAGATTTATTAAAGTTGTATATATCCTTATTTATAATACTATACTTCTCTTTAGTACGCTATATAAGTTTAAACTAGCCTTTAATTACCTTAAAATTTTTATATAGAGCTTTCTAGCGATTATAAGACTAATTTAAGCGTATCTTAAGCTTAGAAGTACGTCTAATAAAGTTTCTAGACTAATATATACTAATCTAGCCTATACCGTACTTAGTAAGTAAGCTATTAGTTATATCTTATATAGTAGCTAAAATAGGCGTAAATCCTCGCAAATCTAGGTTAAATATATATTAGATAATAACCTCCTCTTTAGGTTTTATTAGTCTCTTTAAATTAGGCTTATAATTACGCTGTAAGTAGATTCCAGTATATTATTAGTATATAGTTATTTAAATTATATTAAATATTAAAGTAGTATATCTTTCGCTATTTATTTAACCTCTTTTAGTAGTTAAGAGGGCTAAGTTTACTTAATTCTCGTTTTAGGCTATATTCTTATTATTTTGTTATTATATTATTATTAAAAGCTCAAGTATCGCGTTTTAGTAATAGAGTAGACTACTTACTTATATAGGCCGCTCGCTTATAAGGTATATTAGAAGGCTAGAATAATAGATTATTAAGTAAAGTCTAGTTAGGAAGTAATAGTAGTAGTAATATAGAAGAAGCTTCTTATATAAAACTTAAAGTAATAGTAGAAGACGCTTTAAACTTAGTAGACTTCTTCTTCTCTTCCTCTAACTTCTCTTACTCTTCTATTAACTTTACCTCTCGTTTCCTAAGATCTAAACTATACTCTTCTAGAGAATAGATACGTTTCTTAGCGCGTTTTAAGTAAGAAAAAACTATATAATAGTAATATATAGATTTCTTAAGGTAATAAATCTCCTCTTTTTTAATAGCTATAAAATCTTAATAGGTAGAAGTAGACTTCTTATAAGCCTTTAATATACTTGCTAAGAAATAGTAAAAGGTACCCTCAGTTAGAAAAAGATTATAAGATAAACTCTAAAAAAGATACTCTCTATATATAGAAAAAAGGGTAGTATTATTATAGTAGTTATAGTTTATAAACTAATAGTTTAAATAATAGTAAGAAGGATCTATTATAACACCTAATAAAAGAATTAAGTAACTAGTATAATAGTTATAGGTAGAGGTATTTTCGTATTAGACTTTTAATATAGTAGAAGGAAAAAAGAAAGAAGAATAGGGCTATACTTATAAGTTAAGTAGGATCTACTAGAATATATAAAGTACTAACTCTAGAATAGAAAAATATAGATATAGTATTATAATATACCTATATAGAATATATTAGAAGCTAGAATAAACTACTAAAGATAATAGAATACTATACCTAAATAGAATAGGTAAGATAATAGATTAAAGAGCTTTAGGATAAACCTATAAAAAGGGGAGTAGGTATTATAAATATAGAATACTAAAAAGTACTACTTCTATAGCTAAAGCTTAATCTAATATTAACTACTATATAGGTTGATTTAGACGAGAACTAATAAGATAATAATAGATAGAAGTATATTAGGGACTAATTATTAGATAGTAAGTAGTAGGACTATAGAAACTAGAGAGATAATTAGCTAGATAATAAGGTATAATATAACCTATATACATAATAATAGTAGAAGTATTAGATATAGTAGAATAGACCTAATAAACCTAATAGACCTAATAAGCTAAGCTTAGCGGTCTTAGACCTAACTATATAAGACGGAGGATTTTCTTAAAAGATTAGATCCTATATAATTATTCTTATAGATTTATTTTATTACTATATTAGACTTCTAAGAATATATTTGTTATATTTAAAAAACTAGGTAATTATACTACTCTCTCTTTACTAAAACTACTACCTCTAACTAATCTAATATAAATAAGGCTCTGGTATATATATAACTATAATAGCGGTTATTATATATACTAGTAGTATATAGGTTAGTAATACTATAGTAAGATTAGATGTAACGCTTATATATACTAAAAAGATAGTAGGGAAAATTCTAAATTAGATAAAAGTATATTATATATAGAATTTCTTATTAGTATTAAGTAAATTAACTTTTTATATATAGTATTTATTATACTAAAAAAAAGTAGCCGCTTTAATAGTTTAGCCGCTTCGATAGTAAAATATATTATCTATTATCTAGGATAATAGAGTTTATAAGTTAATTATAAGAAGCTAAATAGTTTATAAAGTTTAATATAAGAGAAGAATATTACTAAATTTAGATAAAAGAGAGCTATAAATAGAAAATAGTATTTAAAATAAGAGAAGATCTTTTTAAATATCTAGTAATACTATTTAGACTTATAAATATACTAGTAACCTTTTAAATAGTTATAAATAATATATTAAAAGAACACTTAAATATATTTATAATAGTATATTTAGATAATATTTTAGTTTATATAAATAGATTATTAAGAAAGTATAAAAAAATATATTAGAAAAGTATTAGTAAAACTATAAGAGTATAAATTACTAATAACTCTAGAAAAATATAAGTTTTATAAAATAAAAATAGAGTTTCTAAAATTTTAGATATTTAGAGATAGTATTAAAATAGAATAAGAAAAGGTTAAAATAATACTAGAATAGCTAGTATCTATTTTAGTTAAATAATTTTAATCCTTTTTAAACTTTACGAATTTCTATAGAAAATTTATAAGCAGGTATTCTAGAGTAATAGTACCCTTAATAGAAATTACTAAAAAAGAAAAAAGGTTTAAATAGTAAGAAGTATAGTAAAAAACTTTTCAAGAATTAAAAGCCTACTTTATCTTAGTATTAATATTAAAGATACTAGATTTAGAAAAGTAATTTTAAGTAGAAATTAATACTTTAGATAAAATAATAGGCGCTTATTTAAGTTAGTAAAATAAAGATAGAAAGTAAAAGCTATAAGCCTACTTTTTAAGAAAAATAAAACTAGAAGAACTTAACTATAATATATATAATAAAGAGTTATTAGTAATTATTAAAATATTAAAAGAATAGTAAATATATCTAGTAGAAATTAAATATTTATTTAAAGTCTAAATAGATTATATAAATCTTATATATTTTATAATAACTAAAAAACTTATAAAAAGATAAATATAATAGATAGAATAATTAGTAGACTATAATTTTAAAATAATATAACGTACCTTATAAATAAGCGGCCTATATAAGCGAGTAGTCTACTCTATTATTAAAATATAATACCTAAGCTTTTAATAATAATATAATAATAAAATAATAAGAATATAGCCTAAGATAAGAATTAAGTAAACTTAGCCTTCTTAACTATTAAAAGAAGCTAAATAAATAGTAAAAGATATATTACTTTAATATTTAATATAATTTAAATAACTATATATTAATAATATACTAGAATCTACTTATAGTATAATTATAAGCCTAATTTAAAGAGACTAATGAAACTTAAAGAGAAGGTTATTATTTAATATATACTTAACCTGGATTTGTAAAGATTTATACCTACTTTAGCTACTATATAAGATATAGCTAATAGTTTATTTACTAAGCATAGTATAGGCTAGATTAGTATATATTAGTTTAGAAACTTTATTCGACGTACTTCTAAGTTTAAAATACGTCTAAATTAGCTTTATAATTATTAGAGAGTTTTATATAAAGATCTTAAGGTAATTAAAGACTAGTTTAAGCTTATATAGTATACTAAAGAGAAGTATAATATTATAAATAAGAATATATATAACTTTAACAAATCTAGCTTTTAAATAGATATTATTTTATTATAACTAGTTATTATAAATATAGAAAGATATAATTAACTAAAAGTAATTTAATTAGATAATTATAAATAAATTTTAGTAATTTAAAAGATTAATACTATTAGCTAAATACTTCTACTCTTTATTATTATTACTAGCTACTACTATCTTTCTACCTAGTATAAAAGTAATAATATATCTAAAAACTAGGCTATTATAGTTAATAAAAATAGCTAGATAATAAATAAACTTAGTATTAAGTAGTTAAAATACTTTTATAAGTATATAAAAGATCGTATAATAGATATATATTAACTACTAATCTTTAATAACTATAATAGTTATAACTTACTTAATTTCTAAAAACTCTATAATAAATAGAGTATTATTCTACTCTATATACTAGCTTATTTATTACACCTATTATAGCTACTAGATATAAACTACTTTTTACTATTAAATTATATATATAGAAATTAGATCTTAGTCTTAATATATAATTATATTAACTATATTATAAAATTTAAGTTCTTTCTAACCTTTAAAGCTACTTTTAATATATTAATTATAAAGGATAATATCTATATAAGCTTTTAAAGAGCTAGTCTAATCTTATTTAATCTAGAAGTAGTACTTTTAAAACTTAATATAAAGCTTTATATACTAATATTACTAGTATAAAATAATACCCTATAGAAAGTAAAAATACTAAGTAATAAGAGCGAGCTAAAAACTTAATTAATATTAATTTATAATTAGATTTAAAGGGATATAAGTTTTTTACTAGCTTCTATTATTAAGAAGCTAAATTAGTTTAAGAAAGGTTCTATAAAAATAATATATTAGATCGGGTTAATATATAATAAAATTGTTAGCCTTTAAGAAGTAAATAATATAGTAATAAAATAGTAATAGTAGAAAAAAAGGCGGATTTAAGTATAAAGAACCCTAATAAAAGTATAAGAAGAGATAATTATTACTAAAAAGGATAATAAAGAGGAAATTTAGACTATAATTAAATATAAGTAGATAGTATAAAGTATATTATAGCTACTATAGTAAAACTAGATATAATTTTTATATATATTAGAAGGATATAAAAGTTTTTATAAAATAATTAACGTAAAGTACTACCGAGCTAGTTATACTACTAAACCAGCCACTTTTTCTTAGTATAGCAACTTTTCCGTATACAACGCTATGTCTTAATAACACGAAGCTAATCTATCTAATTAAGAAGGTAGAATTGAACTTACCCTTTAGGCCTATATTTTAGGCTAATTTTAAAGCGTGCGACGCGCTGTAGCAGCTTTTAATATATAATACTAGCAGCTTTCTAACCAGTTTTATAGAATTACCTTTTAATCTTAAACTTAACTAAATTATATAAAGCTTATAGCAACTAAAAAGTAGATAATTATACAATATATCCTTAACCTTAATTTACGAGGATTTACGCCGCGGCTTTATAAGGTAGTAGATATAGCAGATAAACTATTATATACGCGGGGTAAAATATCTATAGATAAGAATTAGTCTAAACGATTTATATTACGTATAAATAAACTTAAAATAGTTTTTAATTAAGTAAAGAACTATTAGAGGATATTATAAAAAGATCTAGAGGTTATTAACGCGTGGTTTAAGCTCGTATAAGAGATAGTAGCTAAATATAGTATCTATAAAGATAATATCTATAACTTTAATAAGATAGGCTTCTAGATAGGTATAATTAGCTCTATAAAAGTTGTTATAGGTTTAGAATACTATATAAGATCTATACTTATTCAGCTAGGTGATCGAAAGTAGGTTATAGTAATCTAGAGTATCTATACTACTAGGTATATAACCCTACTATTTATTATCTATAAAGGACGCGTCTATATTTTAGTATAGTATAAGGAGATAGATATACCGTATAACTAGAAGCTCTTAGTTTCTAAGAATAGATAGATAAATAATAAGCTTAGTTTTAAGTAGTTAAAGTACTTTAACGCGTATATAAAGACGCGTTAAATAGAGTTATATAGGCTACTTATTTTTAATAACTATAAGAGCTATCTAAACTAGGATTTTAAAGATTATTACCTCATACGAAAGATCCTC
Organism: Lojkania enalia; assembly: GCA_010094045.1. NCBI lineage: Eukaryota > Fungi > Ascomycota > Dothideomycetes > Pleosporales > Lojkania > Lojkania enalia. Next base: position 6,411 of record ML986621.1, read on the forward strand.
ACCCTCTATATACTAGCACATTTATTATATATCCTACAGCTACTTAATATAGTATACTTCTTACTATTAAAGCTAAAGTACTCCCAGCGTGTATAAGACTTAGTATACTAATACATCTACTATATTAATAAGAAAGGCTTCCTACCAGCCTTTAGAGACGCGTTTTTTAATATATTTATATATAAGAACTATAAAAAGACTTTTAAAGTATTTAAACTAGTTCCTATTAATATATAAGTTGTTTTTAAGCGCCTTAAAATCCGGTTGCGTATACTACTAGAAATACTTCTACTAGAAACACTATAGTAGTTAAAAATACTAAGTAATATACAAGAATTCGGGTTATAATTAACTCTTATATAGAGGTCCTTCGTACGATTACTAAAAGAAGCTAAAGAAGGCTTCTTATAGCTAATAAAAGGAGCTAAATTGATGCTGCATTAAAACGCTCTTATAAACTACTAGATTATAGAGCTTAAAGAGTAATTAGAGGTTATAATAAAGCGTAAAACACATAAATAGAAGCGAATCTAGTATAGTAGTATAATAGAGTATAGTAAGGAAGCTTCGTATAGAGCTATTAAAGTATCTACAGCTCCTTAGCGATCTAAAAAGGCTCGTGGTAGTAGTAGTAAGAAACCAGCTTAACCTAGTTAACGGTACTATAGAAACTATAGAAAGACTAGATATAATGCTTATACATGCTAAAAAGATATAGAAGCTTCTTCTAAATCTAGTTTAAGTATCTTATATACAGGTTCTCTTATAGATAGTAAGTAAATCAAGGTCTTATATATAGTGTTAGTAGTACTAAGAAAAAGTAGCCGGCTTCGTAGTATAGCCGGCTCGGTGGTACTTTACGTTATATAAGTTATAAATTGCTATTATATTATTTAATTATTAAGTTATATATATATAAAAGTTAAAAAAGTTAATAGAATAGACTACTTACTTATATAAGCTACTTACTTATAAGGTATATTACTAAAAAGGGTTAGAAAATATAGTTATAAATATACTAAGTTATAAAGTTAAATATATAATTAAAGAAAGGTATATAAGAGATATAATTTTAAAATAGAAATTAGATATATTTCTTATATATAACTACTTATAAGTTACTTAAATTATAAAACTAACTATATTAGATTAAATTTAGAAGTAAAAGTTAAAAAATATATAAAGAGTAGAGTAATATCTAATAAATAGTAAGAAAGTAAAAATAATTAAAAAAGCAACTTAAAAATAACTATATATATATCTATATATATAATAATAGATAATAAAAGAATTATATAAATTACTAGAATAGAAATATTTAAGAGTAGTAGAAATAGAGTAAAAGTTAAAGAAGAGTTTTACTTTTACTAATATAAGAAGAGAAGTATAAAATATATTCTATAAGTATTTAGAATATAGAAAGAATAAGACTAGAAGATATAAACTTTATAAATTCTTATAATTATTAAAAGTATTTAAAAGACTATAAGAATAGATTATAATTAATTTTATAATTAAGTTACTAGAATTAGTAGAACTAAAGTTAAAATAAAAATATAATACGATTATAAATATAATAAACTAACTAATAAAATATAACGTAAAACACTACTAAGCCGGCTATACTACTAAGCTAGCTATACTACTAAGCCGGCTACTTTTTCTTAGTACTACTAATACTATGTATAAGACCTTAATTTACTTACTATCTATAAGAGAACCTGCGTATAAAATATTTAGACTAGATTTAAAAGAAGCTTCTATATCTTTTTAGCACGTACGAGTATTATATCTAATCTTTCTATAGTTCTTATAGTACCGTTAACTAGGTTGAGCTGGTTCCTTACTACTACTACTACAAGCCTTCTTAGATCGCTAAGAAGCTGTAGATACCTTAGCAGCTCTATATAAAACTCCCTTACTATACTCTATTATACTATTATACTAGATTCGCTTCTATTTATATGTTTTATACTTTGTTATAACCTCTAATTACTCTTTAAGTTCTGTAATCTAGTAGTTTATAAGAGCGTTTTAATACAGTATTAATTTAGCTCCTTTTATTAGCTGTAAGAAGCCTTCTTTAGCTTCTTTTAGTAATCGTATAAAGGACCTCTATATAAGAGTTAATTATAACCTAAATTCTTATATATTACTTAGTATTTTTAACTATTATAGTATTTCTAGTAGGGGTACTTCTAGTAGTATATATAACCGGACTTTAAGGCGTTTAAGAATAATTTATATATTAATAGAAACTAGTTTAAATGTTTTAAAAGCCTTTTTATAGTTCTTATATATAAATATATTAAAAAACGCGTCTCTAAAGGCTGGTAGAAAGCCTTTCTTATTAATATAGTAGACGCGTTGGTATACTAAGTCTTATATATACTAGGAGTACTTTAACTTTAATAGTAAGAAGTATATTATATTAAGTAGCTGTAGGATATATAATAAATGTGCTAGTATATAGAGGGTAAGGATCTTTCGTATAAGGTAATAATCCTTAAAATCCTAGTTTAGATAGCTCTTATAACTATTAAGAATAAGTAGCCTATATAACTCTACCTAATACGTCTTTATATGCGCGTTAAAGTGCTTTAACTATTTAAGACTAAGCTTATTATTTGTCTATCTATTCTTAGAAACTGAAAGCTTCTAGTTGTACGGTATATCTATCTTCTTATACTATACTAAAATATAGACGCGTCCTTTATAGATAATAAATAGTAGAGTTGTATACCCAGTAGCGCAGATACTCTAGATTACTATAACCTACTCTCGATTATCTAGCTAAATAAGCGTAGGTCTTATACAACATTCTAAACCTATAACAACTTTTATAGAACTAATTATACCTATCTAGAAGCCTATCTTATTAAAGTTATAGATATTATCTTTATAGATACTATACTTAGCTACTATCTCTTATATAAGCTTAAACTATGCGTTAATAACCTCTAGATCTTCTTATAATATCTTCTAACAGTCCTTTACTTAATTAAAAACTATTTTAAGCTTATTTATACGCGATATAAATCGTTTAGACTAGTTCTTACCTATAAGTATCCTACCCCGCGTACGTAATAGTTTATCTGCTATATCTACTACCTTATAAAGCCGCGGTGCAAATCCTCGCAAATTAAGGTTAAGAATATATTATACAATCGTCTACTCTTTAGTTGTTATAAGCTTTATATAATTTAGTTGAGTTTAAGGTTGAAAGGTAATTCTATAAAGCTAGTTAGAGAGCTGCTAGTATTATACGTTAAAAGCCGCTGCAGCGCGTTACACGCTTTAAAATTAGCCTAAAGTATAGGCTTAAAAGGTAAGTTCAATTCTACCTTCTTAATTAGATAGATTAGCTTTATATTGTTAAGACATAGCGTTGTATATAGAAAAGTTGCTATACTAAGAAAAAGTGGCCGGCTTAATAGTATAGCCGGCTTAATAGTACTTTATATTATATATTTTAAACTAGTATTAAAAATAATAATAGTATCTAAACTAGTATATAAATTATTATATATAGTATTTATAAAATATAGAGTTTTAAAGTATATTACTTTAGATAGAAATAAATTATTTATATCTAAATACTAGTAGAGATAAATAGAAAAGATAAGAATTTAATAATAAATATTAACTAGTTTTTACCTATAAATAGATAGTTAAATAAAATAAACTAACTAGAATTTAGAAACGTATTTAAAGATATATATTAATAAATAATAAAATAATTAGGTTAAATTATTACCTATAGTATAAATAGCCTATAATAGAATAATTTAAAGTACTATAGAAACTATACTTTTTAAAGCTAACTATAAATAGAAAACTATTATATATTAAGAATAGAATAAAAAGAAATTTCTAGTCCTACTAGTAAACTAGAAAGCTAAAGAAATAAAGAAAATCTATAATTAACTTAAGGAAAAGATTTAGTTAAAAAACTTTAAAATAGTAGAATAGGCTAATAAATTAAAAATTAAAAAATTAACTTTTAAAAGAGAGAGTAAAGTTTTCTTATTAATAAAAAATTTAAAGACTAAAAAACTTATAAAAAAGTTAGATTATAAAAGAATAGAACTATTTTTAATTAAAAAATAGATTAGTTTATAAATTTTATACTAAAACTACTAAATAATATAAAAATATATCTAGTATTTTATAAGATAAAATTAAAACTAGTACTAGATAATATACTACTATAAGAAACTATTAATATAGAACTAGAATAGAAATATAAAGTAGAATATATACTAGTAAAAAAGTAGTTTAGATATTAGTAGAAGTATCTAGTAAAATAGAAAAGATATCTATAGAAAAAAAGTTTATAGAAACTAGTATAGAATCTAACTAACTATATTATAAAGTTAAAGGAGTTTTACTAGAAAGCTAAAATAATAGATTATTAAAAAGAGTCTAGTTAAAAAATAATAGTAGTAGTAATATAGAAGAAACCTTTTATATAAAACTTAGAGTAGTAGTAGAAAGTACTTTAGATCTAATAGATATCCTCTCCTCTTCTTCTAACTTCTCTTACTCTTCTATTAATTTTACCTCTTATTTTCTAAGATTTAAACTATACTCTTCTAGAGAATAGATATATTTCTTAATATATTCTAAATAAAAAAGAGCTGCTTAATAGTAATATATAAATTTCTTAAAATAATAAATCTCCTCCTTTTTAATAGTTATAAAATCTTAATAAATAGAAGTAGACTTTTTATAAGTTTTTAATATATTTACTAAAAAATAGTAAAGGGTATCTTTAGTTAAAGAAAGATTATAAAATAAACTCTAAGAAAAATACTCTCTATATATAGAAGAAAGAGTAGTATTATTATAATAGTTATAGTTTATAGACTAATAGTTTAAATAATAGTAAAATAGATCTATTATAATACCTAGTAAAAGAATTAAGTAACTAGTATAATAATTATAGGTAGAAGTATTTTCGTATTAAACCTGTAGTATAGAAGAAAGAGAAAAGAAAGAAGAATAGAGCTATACTTATAAGTTAAGTAAGACCTACTAAAATATATAAAGTACTAACCCTAGAATAGAAAAATATAGATATAGTACTATAGTATACTTATATAAAATATATTAGAAGCTAAAATAAGTTATTAGAGATAGTAGAATACTATACCTAAATAGAATAGATTAGATAATAGATTAAAAAGCTTTAAGATAAATCTATAAAAGAGAAAGTAAATATTATAAATATAGAATACTAAAAGGTACTATCTTTATAACTAAAGCTTAATTTAATATTAGCTATTAAATAGGTTAATTTAAATAAGAGCTAATAAAGGAATAATAGATAGATATATATTAGAAACTAATTATTAGATAGTAAATAGTAGGACTATCGAAACTAGAGAGATAATTAACTAGATAATAAAATATAGTATAATCTATATATATAATAATAATAATAGAAGTATTAGATATAGTAAAATAGACTTAATAGACTTAATAAATCTAATAAACTAGGTTTAGTAGTTTTAAACTTATTTATATAAGATAGAAAATCTTTTTAATAGATTAAATTCTATATAGTTATTCTTATAAATTTATTTTATTATTATATTAGACTTTTAAGAATATATTTATTATATTTAAAAAACTAGTAAACCTAATATTCTCTCTTTACTAAAGCTCCTACCTCTAATTAATCTAATATAAATAAGGTTCTAGTATATATATAACTATAATAGTAGTTATTATATATACTAGTAGTATATAAGTTAATAATAATTATATATAATATATGGATTTTAAATATTATATAAAAGAATAGCTAAAGAGTAAACTATATATAAGATAAGTAGAAAGATAAAGAGAAAGAAAAAGATATATATATATAGAAGTAAGCGTATTATATATAAGTATATAATAATATAGAAACTATAGTAGAATTAGATATAATATATAAATATATTAAATAGATAAATCTACTTCTTTTAAGTTAAATATAAGTACTTAGTATATATTTTTTAGATAATTCTAATAATAGTTTAGCTAGTTAAAGTTAGTATTAGAAGCATAACTCTATACTATTATACTATTACAACTAAAAGGTATAAATTATTAATATTACCGATTATAGGTATAGAATAGTATATATACCCTTATATAAGGTAGAGAAACAACTCTAATAAGATATATAATTATCTGAAAATGGTAAACAAGGCCGTATAGTAGCACCTAGATTACCTCCTCAAATTATTGAGAAGGTAGAGGCCATTAATATTGATATATCATCTATAGAGGGCGTAGTGTCTACACTAGGCCCTGCCACGCGCACCCGCAAAGTACGTCTCCCACAGAAGTTTTGCATGTAATTTATCATCGTCAATCAATCAATCAGGCCTTCAAAGGTCCTCCACCAAAAAATCTCGTGATAATACAATATATATACGACTCTACAGCTTCAAAAGTTGTGGGTGTGGGCATCCAGAAACCGTGCACGAGGTGGGACCGTGCACGAGGTGGCTAGCCCTCTGTAGGAGACGCTTCATCATTTGTGGCGCGGCAAGTGGAGCCACAGCCACAGCCAGCTGCCAGCCCAGCCGACCACAACTAGGAACGCCTCTACGTCCATTCATTTCCGCCCTCACCACCGCTACGCTTTCCTCCTGCCGCTGTTCTCCAGCCCTTTAGATACTCGATTTACCGTATATACCGCACCGCTCTTCTGATTTCTCATCCGTGCAGTCATCACCATGTCGTGGACCGGTATGTTTCTGGACCCCGGACCTGCATTCCTGCACACCCGGATCTTAACACCGACTAGGCTTCAAGAAGAGCATTGACCGGGCAACTACCCAGGTCCTCATGAAGACGGGCCAAGTTGAGCGCACAAATGACCGCGACTTCGAGACCGAACTCCGGTAAGAACTCCCCCGCATCTGCCACCCCCTAGAAGACAACCCCCCCCAACAACACTTTAGACGCTACCGCACCATGGAAACCGCCGCGAACAAACTCCAAAAAGAAGCGAAAGGCTACCTAGACTCGCTCCGCGCTATGACGGCCTCCCAAATGCGCATCGCCGAAACAATCGACGCATTCTACGGCGACGCAGGCACCAAGGACGGCGTCTCTCGTTCCTACAAACAAGCCGTGACGGACCTAGACGCCGAGACAATAAAAGCCTTAGACGGCCCCTACCGCTCCACCGTGCTAGATCCCATCCAGCGATTCTGTTCCTACTTCCCCGACATCAACGCCTGCATAACAAAGCGAGAGCACAAGCAAATGGACTACGACCGCATGCGCGCACAGGTCAAGAAGCTGACCGACAAGCCCGATAAGGACGTCACAAAGCTTCCTCGTGCGGAGAAGGACGCGCAGATGGCGAAGGCGGCGTACGATCAATTGAACGATACGCTGACGACAGAGTTGCCGCAGCTGATTGATTTGCGAGTTCCGTATTTGGATCCTAGTTTTGAGGCATTGGTCAAGATCCAATTGAGATTCTGTGCTGAGGCGTATAGTAGGATGGCGCAGGTGCAGCAATATTTGGATGCAAATACAAGGGACCAGTATGCGCAAGGGGAACTGGATGCGAGGGTCGAGGAAGTGTTGCAGGAGATACGGGATCTCAGCATTGCAGGGACAGTCTAATGTTGTACATGGCAAGGTCAGCTTTGATGTGGTTTGGTATCTCGAATTCGAGTGTATTGTTTTGGCATTAAATGGTATGGAAATGGACGGGTAGGAGGTAATCAATCACGGCCACATGTCGGGTAAAGGCTTGTTCTGCATATTCACCAGGCTTTGAATACAACACTCTTTCCATGTAATATTGAACTGTATACTGAAAAAACTACACATATGATAGAATATGACGCGGCATAAACAAAACAAGCTTAAAAAAAAAAAGGGAATATACTCGAACCGATGAAAAGCGCAATGATGGCCATGCGGATAACAAAGGGAAAGGGGCAAGGCACACCGCTGCGCCTAAATGTTCTCCAAACGCCTACCAATGCATGCCAGCGCGAACCATGTCCGAAACCCGAGATCCCTTGATCCACTGACAGGACCACTGAGACCTAAACGCCACGCTTCGAAGACTCCTACCGAAATGAAGGGAAATGACGAAAAGGAAAAAAAAAAAGTGCTATGCCGGAATATCCGTCTCTTCCATAGTAATTGATGATATATACGAGTGCCTTGGATGTCATTCTCTTCGTGTATTTTATGCATGATTTAGCTGTTGAGGCCAAATCGTCGTTGAGGGAGGTGCGGGGTATGCAAACACATCAACTTGCTTCTACCGTTACTTCTCGTCCTCATCGTCGTCGTCGTCGTCCTCATCGTCGTCGTCGTCCTCATCTATTTCATCACTGTCAAGCTCAAGCTCCTCATCAGAATCGCTTCCCCCAAAGCTCTCAACGTCGCTGTCTTCCCAGCTCATATCGAAATCTCCCTCATCCTTCTTCGTTTGGAAAGCAGTCTCATGGGTAGGCATCACAAAGCCAGGCGGAATGTCCTGCTTTGAAGCTTCGAGATCCTTTTTGACCAGCTCTTTGTACTGAGCTGTGTTGTTTCGCAACATCACACCAGCATCTACATTGGCGGGTGAGGAGACTTCGGCATCATCAAGTAGGGAGAGAACAGAGATTAGGACGGATTCGACACGTTGAACAGGCGACCAGCGTTCGGCGGCAGATTCGCCAGACATTTCATCCTCGCCAGGGGCATGGAGGATAGATATGCAGAGGCGGCCATCAGGGTATACGTTCGGGTGGTAGAGCGGTCGGATGAACTTGAAGTCTACAATCACGTTAGACAAGACATTAGGAGGTGGAGCCAAAGGGTAGGAGCGGACCTGGTGGCTGGTACGGGTAGTTCTTCGGAAAGGTCATCTTCGCCTTGAAGTAGCCACCGTAATAGAGGGACTCTGGGTTGAGCACGATGAGCGCAACGCTCCATTCGAAAACGTTGTCGCTTATGAGCTGGCCGGGAGTTAGCATGTCGTTCTACGCCTAGGGAGAAAGCTGGCGGATCAGACTCCTATAGACGTACCTCTATGTGGGTCCACGTCTCCTTCATGAGAGTCTTGTACTCATTCATGAGTAGCCGTTCCGCCGACATGCTGCCCGCCTAATGGTTTGGCTGCCCAGGCGCTAGCCTTCAGTTGTAGAGGGTTATTGAGTAGAGGTTGGCTGGGTTGTTGGTAGAGCAGGCTGCAGCACAAAGATCGTAGAGGCTGTTCGTTTTGTAGGAGAGGGCGCGGGTGAATGCGGGGGTTAATGAAAGGTCTGGTGTTTGAGGGACGGTGCCTCGACGGCGAGAGGTTTGACGGTGCATGACCAAGGCAAGTTCCCACCCGAACTCCAGACCAGGGGATCAGCAGCCGCAGTCGCACGGCCCACCACCGCCTAGTCCGTCGGGCTTAGGTATCGGAAGCAGCCTAATTCACGCCCTCCCTTCCGAGATCACATTCACTGCAGACGACCATGGTCTGCTTAGTGAATACATAAGTAAAGATTTCTTCTAGTGCATCTAACGGAGAGGGAAGCGAAGACGCACGTCTACGAGGCCGCAGATCGCCTCGGGACATCAGGTGAAGAACGAGCTGGATGCGGCTCGACATACCGATTTCGGAATGCGGAATTAGTGGACGGGGGGCGCCGATGAGGGAAAAGGTTCCAAGGCCCAATACTATGTTCAAGATACGCTCGCTGTTGCGGCGATTTCTGTGAAAATAGCGCAACATGCGAACGCTCATTGTCGAAAGGAAAGAAATCACAGGGATATCGCATTTGACACATTTCGTATGCAAATATTGTATCCTAGCAAGTACGAATGCTTTTTATTTATATTTTTAATGAAACAAGAATCCTACATATTACAAAGAACAGATGCCGCGAGCAGCTCATTCGCGTCTTAACTCTTCGCTGAACTATTACTGCACGCTGAAACGTGAAACGAAATAACATAAAACGACATGATCAACACAATTCGAGGATATTGATTTCCTTCAATGACCAGTTCCTTAAAGAGATTACAAAGTTGCTTCCAAAAGATAGGAAGACGCATTCAGCTACAAATATCTTCATCTCAAATATACCTTAGCCTCCTGGCAATGATCAGGCAGACGGTAACAAACAACGCGATAGTACCAAGGATTCCGAAGAACCAGCCTAACGAGTCCGATTCTTGACCGGGAACATGAACATTCATGCCAAAAAGGCCGCAGATCAGGTTCAACGGAACAAGGATCGTAGCAATCACAGTAACCTTGCCGAGCGTGACGTTGGACTGATTTCCTTGAATGACTTGGTCGACCGAGATCTGCGCGAGATAGTTGGAATGGCTCCTGCTGAGCATCTTCTCGAAGTGCCCCAAATTGGACATCATCGTAACAACGTGATCTTGGATATCAGAAAGATATAGGCCGACGTCGCCACGTGGAGCAACATTGTAGTTTTCGTTGCAGCGCTTCGCGAATCCTTTAATGACATCTGCTTTTCCGCCCAAGAGCCGAATCATAGTCATGACCTTTTTGCGGCATTCGCCAATGGCACGGAGGATTTCGCGGGAATCCTCGATGCGAGCTGTGAACACTTGGTCTTCAATGGCATCAGTTTCATGTTCAATTGAACGTAGGACGGGCGCGAAACTATCGACAATATCATCGATCAGTGCGTAGCAAATCCAGTCGCTGCTTAGATTGATGTAGTCCCTGAGTCGTCCGATACGCTTGCGAACATTGGCTGAATGGGGGCTCTCGACGAAGGTAAATGTCAACAGGCATTCTTTGAACACAATGGCGTAGAAATTGATAGGTTCAAGATAGTCTTCGGATTCCTTATCCACTTGGTAGAAAGAACGAAAGCAGACGAAGTAGTACTGGTGGAACAATTCCACTTTTTCACGGGTCTCTTGTGTGCAAATGTCCTCTCGGGTGAGAGGATGGACACCGAAAGCTTTGCAAATAGCGAAGACCTCTTCTTCGGTTGGATTTACCATATCTAACCACCAGACACCACCATCTGGTTGTAGCTCGAAAAGATCGCGAAAGCGCTCGCCTGGCATCAGAAGGCCACCAAGCTCGGCTGCATGAATAGTGTCATCGAGCTCTGAGGAGAAGAAGGTCCAGCGATTTAGCATAACATCAGCAAGACTCGTGTGCTTGTCGGAATTGATAATGTGCGAAAGACCTCCCTCTGCAAGCTTTTCGTCCATAGTAGTGTCTTTCAGAGTTGCCGCGTCGGCATCTGGCTTTAGAACACCCGAATTGCTCGTCTTTGGTCGGAGATCGAGAAAGACCTTGGATTTCGCAAAAGTACTTGTGCTTGGCTTGTGCCGCAGAGGGTGAGCGATTGGTGTTTTTTCCTGTTCTTCAGCTACGAATTCCTCCAATTCTTCAAAATCGATCTTGGACGTCTTGCCCGGATCCTGTTCCACTGGAAAGCATACGTCCTCCTCAGCGGAGCTGTGGGTAGAAGCAACCTCGAGATGGACCTCATCCGGGCGTTCGTCACTGATGGTTGGCCTTCTTCGAGTGCCACCTGAGATTGTCCGGTGGATTGCAAGCTCTAGCTCCGATGGCGCTCGGCTATTGATAGTACCAGCCCGCTCACGTCGGCGTGGATCCGCAAAAGCATCGACAGAATTTGGGGGAGATACGGATCGGGATGTGGTCGAAGATGCCCTAGATCTGGACAAGCGTTCAACTGCAGGGTCGCGGGGTCGTCTAAAAGTGTTCCGGCGACCCATAGTATGAGCAATGGATCCCCTTCTTGCGTATTCTGGAGATAGATGCGAGCCGTCATCGTCTACAACTGCATTTTCGAAATCACGGGCTGTAAAATCCTGCGACTCCAAAGCCTCATTGACTTGAAGTCGAAGGTTCGGCCTATCTGGTAAAGGCTGAATGCTTGCAAATGTGGGCCGTCGGGATCCCGGCTTGGACCCTTCATTGTCAGCTCGGGGCATCGATGCCGGCTGGTTACGATGGTCATCGAGGTCAGACACCGGCGTGCTGAACCTTGTTTGGGATTTCTCGGACCTCGGAGTGTCAGACATGTTGGCAGCCTAGGAGGCGATGAGTGGGACTTCGAGTATCTACGCCGAGACGCCAATCAAGTCAATTTGAAAAGTTCGAGATCAATGGCTTCTTGCGGCAGCGCAAGAGTATCGGCGTTTCCGGTGAGACGCCTATGAGCGCTCACCTCGCTGGTGCGCTCAACTTGAATGGAGGCTTCGCGTAGGGGCTTTCACCCTACACTCAGCCGTAGCAAGGGATATACCGATTTGCTGTTCTCCCAGCACTCGTCTCCCGGAAAGGAGATGGCGTTTGCGTGTTAACAGTACACCGCGATAGTGACAGAAACCCAACTCAGGATCAGTTATGGAGGCTTCTTGTAGTCGCCTCCGTAGACCCACGCCTTTGGGCCGAGAAGAGGACGAACGAAGGAAAACTTGTGGATGTTGAGGCCCGCCAACTTGATGGATTTATTTATTCAGGACGCCGTAGCGCCGAGGAGCGTGTTTGGGGTGGGAGGACGACCGAAAGATAAGAACTTGTGGGGTCGACCAGTCACAGTCGATGATGCAGTGGTGTGGTCTGCTTAATCCAAAGTCAGCGATGCTCCCAGAGAGTCCAATGGCGGGGTCTACAGGGAGGGATGAATGGGTAGAAATGGGTAGAAAGATGCGTACAAATACCCAGAACAGAGTGTGGTTTCGAGATGGGTTGCTGATTCCAAAGTCCAAAAGGACAGTGTTGTGGTGTAAGAAGGAGAGTGCTTTGGGCGTGGGAAAAGCGTAGGTCGGGCAGGGTACCGATGTTGGTACCTGAGTCAGCTGGTGAAGGCTTTTCTTTCACATTCATAGCCGGGCGCCCAGAGGCGGCACTTTACTGCGCTATTATTATTCCCTGCTGTGCTGCGGTGCTGTAAACACTGGATCACAGTCTAGAATGTGTGTAGGCGCTACCTGTTTATCGAAGCATCAGGTGGCCCGAATGGATTTCCCGCGCGGGCTAGTCCACAGTACTTTGACGTTACGAAGTGACTGGCCAGGGAGAGACCAGTTGCGGCGGTGATGCCACGGACAGCGATCCAGATCCGTGGCTGATGCTCCTACTCCCCTGCAGCTCGGCCCGAGACAACCTATCTTGGCGCAATTGGCGTGAATGCCACATCTACGTACATGTTTAGTACACATCTACCTAGTTAAGTGGCAGTATCCAGCACTGCGCCTTTAGACGTTACCGTTACCGTTACCGTTCCCGTTCCCGTTCCCAATCCACGAGCACACACATCACCGCTAGCCAACCGCAATACCTCTACCGCCATGGCAGACCAACTGCTTGAGCAGGTGCGCGACGCCGTCGAGGGCCAAATTGTGCGTCTGCGATGCCCATACAATTCATCCATCTATTGCTAATTCCGATAGGACTTTGAGGGCCAGCGCCTAGCTGAGTTGGTCACCACTGTCCTTCTTGGCGCAGCCGGAGTACGCTTTACCCGCTACTTCTCATCTGCGGAGTGCTTACCCTGCTAGATTGTTGCCTTCTTGGTGGGTTACATGGCCCAGGACATCAAGTTCACTCTCTACATCGGCCTCGGCGGCACCGCTCTCACCTTCCTGGCCGTTGTCCCGCCATGGCCTTTCTACAAGAAGAACCCAGAGCCATGGCTGCCACCGCATGCTGCTATCTCGGGGGTGAGCATTGACGTGGATGGGAAGAAAGTGGGATAGTCTGAACGGGATCACCTATTTACAGGAGCTATGGAGCAACGAAGTAGTGGCGCATGCATGGATTCATTCACCTGATTGAAGAGTTATGTGGCTATCTTATGGAGTAATGAAATGCACTCCCGCGGTGAGTGGCATCGTCGAACATAGTTGTGGCCGTGCCTCCTAATGCATAGCGTCAATCCTAATACGACGCCTAATGGCTCTAAAAAGTAGCGATACATTTCTTCGCCCTGTTCTCCAAGTCTATGTTCGCATGTTGCGAGTATAATTCCTATATGAGATGGCCGGGCCGCTGGATATCAAGGCGCTTATCGACCGTACTTCTGGAACTCCCAGTCTCGGTTGTCTAGTGGGCAGACCTGCCGTGTCTTAAGCCATCGAGAGATGCAGTGGAAATGGAAGGCGTGCTAGATTCTTTGTTAGCTGAAGCTCTGAAAGCGGCTCCATGTCATACATTGCAGATTCCCCAAGCGACAGTGCACTCCTCGCTCGTGGCGGAAGCCTGGTTTGCCTGACACTCGATGCCTGCTTCCTGTCAGCAATGCTGATTGCTCTGAGCATGTTCCGGGGTGGACATACAGAGATCCATGATGTGATTGCGGCAGATTGCGCAGTTGTCGACGACGATATCCCAGGCCCAGAGAGCGACAGCATTCCACTACCATATATTAGCTTCCAACGGGTTATGTGGCAGCTCCTCTAGGTGAGCATACCTTCTTAACTTCGAAGCGCTTCTTGTCGCCTTCTACACTTGCACCAGCCTTAGTTACCTTGGCCTTTGGCGCTGGGACATCTGCCATGTCTACATCGACCATGGCTGTAGGAGATGCGTGAATAGCAAGGGTTTTCGGTTCGTAGTGCGGGGCAATGAAGGTTGATCGGGATACAACTTGAGTGACAAGGTCGGCGTGAAAAGGCGTAGGTTACGTTTTGCGTGCGTGTTATGGTTGTAGTCGTGTTGGCGGTGGGAGTGAAGTGGTGAATGCGCAAGGCTCCAATAGAAGCTGCTCGAGCGGGTTAGCAGTGGTGTGCCTGGGTGCCTGAGTGCCTGGGAAGCGTCCACCGTCCACAAGGTGCCAAGTCCCGCGACTTCCCTTCGCTGCATAATACGGATGGAGGGGTTCATCAATTACTTGCTGGACGCATTCACTGTGAATACCTAGCACATAAAAACCTCTAGCGAACCAGTCCCGTTGCTCTTGCTCGCGAATCCTTGGGGAAACGGTGCCTGTATCCTAGACTCCCATCATCTACTCCTACCACTCCTGTCGTGCGCTCTGAATTAGCTCTGCCTTGCGCCGTCACTGTCGCCGCAATCGTTGGAACGCTACCACCAGGTCTTGGCGGCATCGGTGCGCCAGACAAACAAGTCCCGGCACTCGTCCACCTCCGCGCAGCTAAGTTACCACTCTCGCCATCACCATCCACTGACCCTGTCTCTCTCACCCATCCACGTTCTTTCAGCGTTGCAACCGCAGATTATACGACGGTCCGCTTCTATTCTTAATCCGCCAGAGACTGGACATGCGGTCTTCAATCCACAGCACTCTACTAGTCGAATACCGCCAGCACACCCGCAGCCATACAGCCTTGACATCTTCCCGATCGTCACAACCACTCGCCTTCGCCAGGAGCATCCGACGACGGCCCTCTAGATAGCTCGCAAAGCGCAACATAGTCTGAGCACATTGCGCCACTACATGTCGAGCCCGCACAACACGCCTCCGAGGGCAACTCGGTTAAAGCACCAGCACTCCAAGAGCGCAACACAGGCGCAGCCCCACAATAACGGCAAGCAGTCGCAGCGACGGTACAAGGGCAATCGCGTCAATAGTGGGAGTGGCGACAATAATGTGCAATACCGGAACGGCCGTGCTGATGGAAATCAGTTGCTGGCCCCCCAGGACAATGCCTTCAACGACAGCGCCGTGCTGTCGAGCGAAGAAGTACTCCTCTCCAGCGGACCTCGTAATACGAAGAAACACACACAGTCCCAGCCATCATCTGACCGTATCTTCTCACCCACAAACATACCTGTTGCCTCCTTGACGGACTCCGAAGCCGCGCCTAATAACCCCTCTGCTACACCCGCCAAGGCCCAAGCATATGCTGGCCCTACATTCCATGCTTCCCCAGCCCCGTCCGCCCTGCCAATACCTAAATTTTTGTCAAAATCAGTTCCCGCAAAGTCTCAGCCCGGACCTCCCACACCACCTGAAGAGGGCTCTGATTGTTCGTCATCGCCAACGCCCTCACCCCCGTCCCCCTCCTACGCGCCCGTACTACTTTCCACTCGTTATGGAGATTCTCCCTTAGACGTGTTGTTTAGGGCCGATCGAGCAGAAAAAGCTAGGAATGTAAATGACAGCCCCGCTTCGCCGGCTCTATCGAATTCTCCCAATGGATATTCAGGCAAGGATAGGCCCGCGCACACAAAGCAGTATTCTCAGAGTTCGTTGAATACAGTCTTCTCGGCAGAGCTAGACACCGAGAGCAAGGTGCCACTTCCATCCCCGCCATCCGCTTCGCCAATCGGTCAACGTTCTATCACGGCGCCGTCAAAGATACCACAAGTCCACTGCTCGAGGAGTGACCCAGCGATCCAAGACCTTTTGAATAGGCTTGTTTCATCACAAATGAAACCGGAAGCTACGACACCACCAAAATCCGTCGAGCGAATCCCATCGGAGCCCTCCTCCCGGAATCATACTCCTTCACCATTTGACGATGGCAAGTCCGCTTTTCGTAGTGCCTCCGGCCCTGCAACTCCAGCTCCACTAGCACAAGAGTCACCTAATTTTTATTATGGAAATCGAAATCTTACCCCACTATTTAAAGGCGCAAAATCCGAGTCGGCGAAGCGAAACTCTGGACTTCGGACCGAAATCACAGCGGATTCACCCATTATGCTACGGGACGGCTTTCCACCTGTGAACGCTACGAGAAACATGGATGCAAACTCTGTGTCTCGCGCGTACTTAGGCAATGTTGTTGCCCCAAATGATCGGCGAGGATCACTTCCTCATATCCAACCCTACAAGGAGATGCCAAACAATCGAAAGGGTAGGACTCTCGGACGAGCCTTCCATCCCCGACCCGATTCTTATCCTAATGGTAATATTAAGCTTAACAGGAATAGCAAACCGGCTACAGTTCCTAAATCTTCTATGAGCAGCATGGCTTTCATTCCTTCATCAGTACAGGCCAAGAAGCATTCTACATCTACTAGCAATTCTACACCTACGAAGTCACCTCCGGATACGTCGTCTATGGAATCTATGGAACAGGACTTGAAGCGGTTGCTCAATTTAACTGTCCCTAGAGACGTGACCGAAATTCGGTAGCCTTGCTATTCTGTCATGTGGAACTCTCTGCGTTGAATTTGTGTATCCGTTTTTTTTTTTTTTTTTTTTTTTTTTTTTCCTTCGTCAATATCTTCATTTTGTGTATATGGTCAATGAGGTCATGTCACTTATGCCGGCTACATATCTTTCCCTCTGTCTGAGTCATTTTCCTGGCGTTTCCCGCTTGCGACCGGCGTATCGCAGTGGGTGGTGGAAACTGTGTCCTGGCGTGTCCCTTCGGGTAGATAAGACTAGGTCATGGGTTGGCATTAGTCCGATGACTTCCACACATGTTAATAGCTAAGGTAGAGGAAGGATATCTGATGGGTCATCTCAAATATTTCTTAGTAGCTTCAATGCCTAGTTGATAGTCGGCTTTCGATTTCATCTCATTTTCAGGGGTCTATCAACGAAGGCTCGGGAAAGTCAGATCCTGTCTACTTGCTGTCAATCTTTTAAGATCTAGGTACAGTCGTTTGCAACTATTACCCTCATTCACCACTATACCACATATAAAAATAAATAAAAATAAAAATGGTTTAGTACTCACTTCGCTGCGAGGCAAGGAGTATTAAAGCCTAATGTCTTATTTCTTATGCTAGATGTGATGACATCTTGTCTCGGGCACGGCCACTGGGACTCAACCCGGCATAGTATGGGTATGAAGGCATGTGTTGAGTAGGCTAGGTTTCGAGTTGGTCTTATATGAACCGTACAACTAGCCATTATAAATATACTCCATACATGCTGTATGGGTTATCGAACAATTAGCTAAACGATTACTTGTTTAAACAGCGTTGTCACGTTGACCCTACCAGCGCCGTAGAAGGGTTCCCCCTGTAGCCTGAATTGTATCACCACCTGCTAAGTCCATTTGAGCTCTTGCACTAATATACAACCTCTTACGGGGGTGTAGACGAATTATCCTAGCAATCAGGCTATGTCCTGCAAACGAACTCCACACATGCAATGCTAATTCATAATAAAACATCTCTTACTCATACACTCATTTATGCATCAGGATATCCAACGTATACACCTCTCACGCGGACCCATCCGCGATATTCTGTAATAACTTTTGTGCCCTGTGTGCGGCAAACACCATTTCCTTCTCCTCCGGAACCGTCATCTTCCTCAGCACGTATTTACTTACGACCGCCGGATCTCTAGTTTCGGGCCGACCAATCCCAACGCCTACTCTCCACCACTTAACTTTATTGCCTAGGGCTGCTTGTATCGATTTCAGCCCGTTGTGGCCCCGCGGAGACGACGCTCCGTCCTTTACACGGACGAGTCCAAAGTCGGCTTCAAGCTCGTCGTGCACAACAACCAACCTAGGCTCCCAACCCCTCCGCTTCGTCTCAATCTGAAACTGTGTCCACGCCTTCTTGACAGCCTGACCACTGACGTTCATCAGGCTCAGACTCTGCCAGAGCGTAAAATCGTCTTGGCCATCGCCTGGCTCCAAGTCTCGGGAGCCGAGGCGGCTATACCCGAAGATGGAACCGCGCCATCGTGTCGTTATAGGGCGCGCGATGAGACCGGAGAGTCCTTTTTGAAAGGGTTGATAGATACCGCGGCTTTGGAGTACAGAGAGGATTGTATGGCCGGCGGAATGGAGGGTGTTTGCGTATTGCGCGCCGGGGTTGCCGATTGAGCAGACGAGGAGGGGGTAATATTGAACTAACGGCATGTGGCCTGCTAGGGCTACAGGTACGGAGAGGGTGGTGGAAGTTGGAGAATTGATCTTTTGCTTGCATGCGTTGTTCGACGGTCTTTTTGAGCGTATGGAAGGGTTGTTGGAAGCCGTTGACTCGGTCGTGCGAGGTAGCGACGTGGAATTATCTAGGTTCTTTAATCGTCGCTTCTCCTTGCGACTTAAAGGCGATGCTACCTCAATACCCTCCTCTTCCTGTTGCGTTGATTTTTCGCTTTTGTTTGGGGTGATATTTTCCGCATTAGAGTCAGACCTCGTCGGGATCTGCGCAGGGCTGAGCACGTGATCACGTGCCTGCGTGTTCCGAGGCATCTCGAAAGCTGCTTAGATATGTCAAGTTGTGGATATTGAAGAACAACATGGCTAGTGCTCAGCCGAAATCTTTAGAAAAAATCTGAACAGATCTTGAATCTATATGCACAACGTGGAATGACTGTGCTACGGTTCATCACCCCTAAGGGATTGCGAATGGTGCAGCCACGGTGGGAGTCATACTCGCATTTGTAATGGCGCAGAGAGAAGAGGACAGCTTGTTAGTGCATGTTGTTTTTAAATTGCTATGATTCATACTCGAGTAGAGAAATGTTAGACACTTCATTTTACAAGCTTTGACTATATTGTAGTTTCGCATCTGAGAAACTATCGTTAGAGTATATAGTTGACTGAAAGGGCAGGACCTCTTGGCGTGCATCACCAACTAAGAGTCGGAACGACCTACCATCCCAAGACGCACTCATTCTCACGAAACGACAAAGTCTTTAAGAGTCCGCGTTCTAACTACGTCTTCTTCGCTAGTGGATAGAATTCCACTGCTACACTTCCCCAACCTGTCTTCGAGTTTGGGAATATTCCACAATGGCAGATAGACCGTCGACGCCACCACGAGCAACCCACTCAGGGGGCCATCTTCCTCTAAATCCGCTGACCGCTGAGCAAGTCCGAAGAATTGTACATTATTCAATCCGTCTATATTAGCATATCATTTAGCGCTGACCCATTTGATTAGGAGGAGGCCCGTCTAAAGGCTAAAGCCGCTGCCCAATCCAAACCCGTCCCGTCCCCAGTCGCAGGTCATAAACGTCCCTACACCTCAATAAACACGTCTAATACCCCCTCGAACCTCCGTGACGCAACATCTGCCCACTTCCCCCCAGCGCGCGACCGAAATAACTTCATACAACCCAAGGATAATGACCTCATTCGGCCAGCAAAGAACTTCGGGCGCTCGGAATATATCGAATATGACTTCTCAAAAATGACAGATACAAAGGGTGGGTTTTTGAGTACGACAGATGACCCACATAACAAAGCAATGTGGAATGGCCGAGGAAAGGGAGAAGAGAAGCCTGAGGGCATGACATTAGCAGATTGGGAGCGCGAGCGGCTTCGTAAGAAACTTAGGGAAAATAGAGCAGGGCCTTATGAACCCGGTATATCGATTCTCAATTCTATAGATCGGAGAGATCCGGAAGAAGAAGAAGAGATAGCAGGAGGCGAAGAATTTAAAGGCAAATACGGCGACGGGAAACGCGACATCAACGGCAAATGCCGGGAATGTGGTGCATTGGAAATTGACTGGAGATGGCAGGATGTATTTTCTATTTCCATTTGCAATTCCTGTAAAGACCAGTATCCGGATAAATATTCGCTTCTTACCAAAACCGAGGCCAGGGACGACTACCTTTTAACAGATCCAGAGCTTAAAGATGAAGAATTATTGCCACACTTAGAGCGCCCAAACCCCCATAAAACTAATTGGAATAATATGCAGCTCTTTCTGAGACTGCAAGTCGAAGCGTATGCGTTTTCAGATAGGAAATGGGGCAGTCCTGAGGCGCTAGATGCAGAATATGAGAAAAGGATAAAAATATCGAAGGCTAGGAAAGAAAAAAAATTTAAGAATAAATTAGAGGATCTGAAGAAGCGGACGCGGGTTGAAGCATATAAACGTGCAAAGTCCAGCGGTGGAGATGTCAATTTTGGAGATAGAATAAGAGGGATAGGTGATAAGCACATTCATGAATGGGGAAGGAGTGTATTGAACCCAGAGACAGCAATGATGAGGAAGAGATGCGAGGACTGTGGGATGGAAGTTGAGGAGTTGGAATTCTAAATCAAGGTACTCGTTGAGTAACGTTTCACGGTTGGACATGAAGGTATGAAACAAAGGCTGCACGTAAGATATTTGGATAGAAATAGGTATCATAGCCCTCAAAAGCCACTAATGATAGCCCGTTAAGCCTCTATTCAGGCCCCGGTCTTGTAACCTGAAATGCCTTCGCGAAGAGCATACCCATAAACTCCATCAACAATGCCAATACAGGACATTAAAACGGCGGCTTGGTCATAAAAGGACGGCGTTGGTAAAATCCCATCCGGGTAAACTATAGTACGCTGCTCTGTCGCCTCATTTCAACCTCTTTTGCTTCCTCTCCATCAGTCTCCTTCTAGCCTGTTCCTTCCTATCCACGGGTAGCTCAACTCTGTCCCTTCTAGCCAATGATGAATCCTCGATTTGCTGAGATGCGGTTTTTGATATGTGGAACTCCGGCTCTTCGACTAGCGGCTTTTCAGTGAGCGTGCCAATATTCTCAGGGCAGTTGTCCTTTGTGGGCTGAGAGATAGTTTTTGTGGTTCGGTGCGGAGTTGGTTTGCTACGTTGCATGTATTTGGTCGGCTCTTTATAGAAGGCACCGCTAGAGATCGGTAGAGCTATTTTATCAATCTGCGGGAGCGGGCTGTTGTCTAAGTTCTGCATCCATGGGTCGGGAGATGATTGGGGGAGGGGACTAGACAAAAGATATGCCGTCGTATTGAGTGGGATATTTTCCCTGTTTGTAATCCCCTGACGGATACTCAAAGGAAAACTAGAACTGTGCTCTGGGCGAAGTGGTGGAAAGGTTGAGTTGGGGGAGTCCTTCGATGGTGGAACGGTGGAGAACGCCGACTTCGAAAGTGGTTCTCCAGCTTCAAGAGACTCGGTCCCTGTCTCAGAAATGGCGGAGCGAGATGTTAAAGTAACAGATAGGGCCCCTGGTAGTGTCTGATGACGGGTGTGACGAGGCTTTGGTGGAGAGTTTTCTTTGTTTGCAGTTCGAGGCTGGGTTGGCTCGATTGACCTGCCGAAGATGACAGCCGGTGGCTCCATGACGCTACGTGGGCGGCATACGGTAGTCTTATCCTCCTCTAGATGGAAATGTTTAGTGTCTCTACTATCTTCATAGATTTGGAAGGACGTCTTGCTCTCCTGAACCTCGGAAAAAGATACGAGGGACTTTTCCAAGACCGCTACACGGTTTTTCAGAGCGGTTATTTCCATACTGGCCGCAGCGTTCTCTGCCATTGCTTGCCGTAGCCGTTCCTGGTATTCTCTGTTCTGCCCTGCAAGCTCCCTTTCTCGGTTTCTGAAGCGCTTCCGCTCTTCTGCTAGCCTTGTCGCTAGCTCTGTCATCTCACCGTCTTTCCTCTTTGCGAAATTCTTCGCGACTTGCTGCTTCGTAACAAGCTTCTTTATTTCCTTCTCACTGCGCTCTGCGTATGACTCATATTGCTGTTTCCAATATTTTCCGGATTCTGACCGCGGGGAGCCCATATCAATGGTAATATCGCTGTCATCCCTCGCCTTCGGCCCCTGGCCTGCTTTGAGTTGGGTAGTCTTTCGTGCGTCATAGAGTGCAGCCGTGGGCCTGGCACAGAGCATCTTATCCTTCTCCGTGTCCACTTTCGGCTCAGTGTCGAACGTCCAAGGGCTAGGGAATTTCCCTGGACAATCCCCCGGTATACCGCTACCTCCTACATTGGAGCGTTTGCTCTCATTGTCGACCACCTGTGAGCCAAAAGAAACTGTCTTTCTTCCTTTAGCCGCGGTACCTGGTGTCATAAGTATTCCCGGCTTCGATGGCGATGAAGGCGGAGCTAACTCTACTGGCACCGAGAGCTCTGCACTCCTCGAGTTTGCTACGTTGATCTTAGACCTCTTCTCGAGCTTCTTCGCTCCACCGTTTGTGTCTTCAGCTGTTGGGGTACCGAAGATTGCGTGCTTGAAGGCATTCACAGCAAATTGATGTGCCGGCGTGTCAGGAGGTTCTATGAAGGTCGTGTCATATGCAGGATCTTCACACGTATCAGTATATTAATTAGTGGTGTTATTTTGTCCTCTGCCCACCAGGTTGGAGTTCTTCAATAACATTTGTGATGCGGGGGCCAGTGATCCAGGAAAACATGGCGAGCAATGTTAGACTGTTCTGATATAGAGAGTGCACTGAGGGTCCCAAATGGTATATGGACAACAGTGTCCACGTAGTGCCGAAGTAGTTGTTTACACACGAGAAACGATCGTGGAGGTGAGTCCTCGCTGGAATGTGGACCGGAGCGGGCAGGCAAGTATTTCTGGGCTTTCCATAAGGGTGCGTGACAAATCTCCTGCTCGAAAATCCGCGTCAAAGGGCGGGCGCAAGGAGAAATGTTCGGTCGCAGATGTCACTATCGCCGTCGATTGCTTCTCGGGAAGTAGTCGCGTCCCTGGAACGAAAGTGGCCTAGGCCGACTAGTGAACGCACGGACCGCGACATCATACCTAGGTGAACCGTCAGTTCGTCGCGAGCACTATAAAGCCGCCACCATTCACTGCTCTACCCGTAATCTTTGTTTATACAGGATCAAATTATGTATGTAGTGTAAAGGGCAGCAGCTTCGGCTGCGTGTCAATGCCAACCTTCCCGTTGGCATGTTATTCACCCACGACACAGCCCAACATGGCACCAGCGAAGACACCCCGAAAGAAAAACCACCCAAATGTATCTACACGGCAAAACGTCCCTTCCAGCTTCGGAACACTTCCTGCTCAAGAATCCCCCTTGGCGCACCCACCACTCTCATTGCTGCCAGTTGACACTTACGCCGAAGCACAAGAAGACGAGCGAGAAGCCTTGAAAGCCATTTTTATGGAGGATTTCGAAGAAGTGGAAGCCAAAGGAGCATGGAGTGTATGTACCCAATTTGATTTGGTTTCCTTTCCTCGCGCACATCTAAGATGGCGTCCCGGTTAGCAACTCCAGCTATGCGACTTAAATACGGGCATACAACTATCAAAAGTCGGAAACTAACAATCTCTCAAGAAAACAACGGATCGTGCTTTGCGCTTGAAATTGAAAGCCTATTCAAGCGAAGATATCTCTGTTACTCTAAATGCGAAGCTTACTGCAACCTACCCGAAGTCGCTACCTACTCTAACTTTGGAGGATACAGGCAAACTACGACAAAAGACCCTCAATAAACTTCAAGTGCTTCTCAAAACTAAACCAAATGAACTAGTTGGTGAGGTAATGATCTATGAGTTGGCTACTTTGATTCAAGAGATTCTTGAAGATGAAGTGGTCTTTCGCGAGAATGATGGCACCTTTGAAAATCTTGAAGCCGAGAGAGCTGCCGAAGAAGCTGCCGCTGCAGAGGTTGCAAGGCAACACGAGCAAGAACTCCAGAGAAAGAGAGACGAGGAGAAAGCTGAAGAGGAGCGTATTTTGCAGCAGATGGTAAACGATGAAATACGACGCAAAGAACAAATGGCGAAGAAGAAAGGCAGACCTGCAGGGATAGCTCCGACCTCCTACTTTCTAGATAAGAAATCGAATAATCAGGTCTCCTTTGACAGGGCGGTTGAGCTACAGCATGAAGGGAAGACCATTGAGTGTACAGCTGTCGAAGGTCTCCTTCCGTTTCGTACGGGGCTGGTGACAGATGTGTTCCTAGTAAAGCCTGTCGAAAGCCCCAACACGGTTACCCTCGTGTTGAAACGAGCCCACGTAGGCGGCGCAAAATCATCTGACAATGCACAGCTAAAGAAGGCTATCATGGATTTTGAAGAAGAAATGGAAGACATTAAACGCTTGCGCCAATCCAATATCATGAGCGTATTCGACTTCAAAATAGAGCCCATCCACGATTCCGGGTGGGACATCAATATTCTCGTGGAATTTGCTAGTAAAGGATCTCTCGGCGAGAAACTCGAGGATGATGATCACATTGCTGTGGCGAAAGTCCGATCATGGACAATCGATCTTCTTGAGGCACTTGACTTTTATCACCGCAATGGTGTAGTCCACAAGCGAATACACCCTAATAATATCCTTTTCCGTAAGTCTTCGACGGGTAGCATGTCTGTCAAACTAGCCGATGCTGCGTTTCAGGAAAGCCTATATCATCTCAAAGACCTAAGTCGCGACGAGCAGCACTTCACAACATCTAGGTCAGCTTTTTGGATTCCCACTGAGCTTGCCCAAGATGCTCGGCGGACTAGGAAAACCGATGTATGGGATCTCGGGGTCGTCTTTATCCAGATGTTGTTTGGGATTGAAACGCCTCACAAATACAATTCTCCCAAGGACCTCTCAGACGCACTTCGCTGCTCTGACTCCTTGCAAGAAATAATGCATAAATTCTTCAAGCCCGATCCGAAGAAACGACCTTCAGCATTCGACCTCATACCATGCGAATTCTTGAGGGATGATGTGCCCGTCTATGATGAGCCACCGACGCCTATACAGTCTAGAATGTCTTCCTCTTCTCTTCCATTACATCGGTTGCGTCGTGAGTCTTCTGCAGGCCTGGGCAGCTCCTTTTCTCGGTACGCAAGCGACTGGGTCGAGGCAGGACGCCTCGGAAAAGGCGGATATGGGGAAGTCGTTAAAGCCCGCAACAAGGTTGATGGCCGCATCTATGCCATAAAAAAAATCAAACAGAAATCCGCCTCCGCGCTCACTGAAGTTTTGTCAGAAGTCATGCTCCTATCTCGCCTGAACCACCCATGCGTTGTACGTTACTACACTGCATGGCCGGAGGAAGAATTAGTCAATTTGTCAGAGAATGAAGAAGACACAGCGATAGCATTCACAGCAGAACAGTCTGATTCTAACTCCGATGTATCTCCGCGTGACATCGGAGAAGGAGCAGAGTTCGGTCGAAGCACGGGAGGGCTTGATTTTATTAGTTCTAGTGGGTATCCAAAGATAGAATTCGGTTCCGATTGGGGATCTGAAGAAGAGGGCGATGGCCATGTTGTGTTTGGCTCCGATTCCGAGGACGAGCAGGCAGGGACTTCCATCGGCTCTCACTCTCCTCTAGTGAAAAAACGTACGACATCTAGCTCCTACCCGGTACGTTCGACAAAGACAATACTCTACATTCAAATGGAGTTTTGTGAAAAGCAAACACTTCGCGACCTGATTCGAAGAGATCTATATGATGATCCTGATGAATACTGGAGGATATTCCGCCAGATCTTGGAAGGTCTCGCTCATATTCACAGCCATGGCATAATTCACAGGGATCTAAAGCCAGACAATATCTTCATCGATGTTGCAAAGATTCCTAAAATTGGTGATTTTGGCCTCGCTACGAGCGGTCAATACCAGCGCACAGATCACAAAGTATCCTCTAATAGTCATGTTGATGGAGACATGACGCGCAGCATTGGCACTGCTCTTTATGTCGCACCGGAGCTCCGCTCTAATGCTACCGGGAGTTATACCGATAAGGTTGATATGTATTCAATGGGTATTATATTCTTCGAGATGTGTTATCCTTTGAAAACGGCGATGGAGCGAGACCAAGTCATAAGACAACTACGAGAGAGGAAACATACCCTTCCAGCAGAATTTGACACTTCCGAAAAATCACTTCAAGGTAGCATCATCTCTTCTCTTATCAGCCATCGACCCAGTGAGCGACCAAGCTGCGCAGAGCTGCTACGTGGTGGAAAGGTCCCGCTACAAATAGAAGATGAGGCCATCAAGGAAGCTTTAAAAGCCCTAGCAGATAGGAACTCTCCGCACTACTCCAAGATGATGGCAGCTCTGTTTTCTCAGAAACCTGATACACAAGCAAAGGATTTTGCTTGGGATATGGGGGTAGGCGCAAGTACTCAAGGCATCAGAGCAAACGATATTCTCTTGCAATCTCTTGTTAAGGATCGTTTAACCATGGTTTTCCGCGGTCATGGTGCTGTCGAAGTTCAACGACAACCGTTACTACCGTGGTCCGATCACTACGCCAACAATGCTGTTGTGAAACTCTTCGATCCGTCTGGTACTCTTGTACAATTACCATATGACCTAACATTGCCATACGCGAGAAGTATTGGCAGAGGAGCGCCATTCATAGAAAAGTCATTCGTGATAGGATCCGTTTATCGCGACAACTACACAGGAGGAGCTCCTCGTAGCAGCGGCGAAGCTGACTTCGACATCATGTCTTACGACACATTAGACCTTGCGCTGAAAGAAGCCGAGGTGATTAAGGTCATTGATGAGGTTATCGATGCGTTTCCGTCGCTTGCATCTGTTCAGATGTGCTTCCACTTGAATCATGCTGACTTGCTGGATATCATCATGGACTACTGTAGAATCAGTGCCCCTCAACGTCCCGCTGTAAAGGAAGTCCTAAGCAAACTAAACATCCAGAAATTTAACTGGCAGAATATTCGGAATGATTTACGAGCCCCCGAGATCGGCATTTCGTCCACTTCGTTAGATGATCTTGCGCAGTTTGATTGGAGAGACACGCCAGAGAAGGCATTTTCGAAGGTCCGTCGAATACTTGAAGGCACCAAGTATCATGACCAAACCCATGCTATTTTTGCTCACCTTAATTCCGTTGTAAGCTATATGAAACTTTGGAACGTTCAGCGCAAAGTGTACGTCAATCCGCTGGGTACACTTAACGAAAAATTTTACTCGGGAGGAATCCTTTTCCAGTGCCTCTTCGACGCAAAACAGCGAGACGTGCTCGCTGCAGGTGGTCGATATGATCGATTGATTGAAGAGTATAGACCTAAGGGACCTGGACATGGCCATCCTACGGCTAGCTATCATGCTGTTGGAATGAATCTCGGCTGGGATCGACTGGTGAACTCGATGGTTCGTTATCTGAAGAAGCCACAAAAATCTGCATTTCTCAAGAAGCAGGCTGAGGAAGATACTCCAGCCATTTCATGGATGCCTCGTCGGTGTGATTGTCTTGTGGCAAGCTTCGACTCCAAAGTGCTAAGATCGACCGGTGTCAAGATAGTGGCCGATCTCATATTTCATGGCTACACTGCAGAACTTGCAATCGATGCTCATTCTATCGAAGACCTTCTCAGGAATTACCGAGATGATCGGCATAGCTGGGTGATCATCATCAAGCACGGCGTTGCAAGTGACAAGCCTGATCTCAAAGTAAAAAGCATTGGCAAGAAAGAGGATACCGACCTTCGCTCCGGCGATCTATTGAACTACTTGCGCAACGAGATTCGAGACCGCGAGGCACGAGAAGGAAGTGCTGCGCAACGCTTATCACGCGTCGCATCGGCACCCACCGCTTCTTCATCGAACGCCAAAGCAAACGTCGACGTCCTGATCGCTCAACATCGCTCCAAGAAGATGAATAAATGGAGCATCGTCGAAGCTGCCCAAACACGATCTACGGAACTCCTTTCCTCGTTCCAAAACGGTCCTATCGCTGCCATAGAAACAAAAGATGAGATCATGCATCTTATTCGAGAAACGAGGCTGAGTGATCCGGATGGTTGGCGAAAGGCAATTCAAAGCTTACCGCTCGCTGACCGGAAATATTTGCAAGAATTGCATGATCTATTACTGGGCTATGCGGCTCATTGGAAGGAGACTCGGGCTGACGGCGCCGGGAGGAGCGGCGAGGGTGGGAAGGCTTTTGTGTATAATTTCAGGACTGGGGTTTGCTTACTCTATGATCTAGAGAGTTGAGGCACGGAGAGGAAACGGGTCGCACGATTGCGAACTCTCTCAAGCGCTGGTAATTACGAAAGGCTTCTCGAAAGTCACTAATGATCTTTGAGGAAGATCCCTTGCTCAGATAGTTTGGAGGGTATCCTTTGAGTGGAGAATTCGTCATGCGATGTATCGCTTCATACAGCCTCCTATATCTACGTTTTGTCTAGGCACCATAACGCCTAGACACCCATTTGATATTATCAGATGTCGCTCACATAAATCGTGAAGCCCCTTGTCATTCTCGCACTTGGAGGTTACCATCCCCTCTTAGCCAGCTTCTCACCTTCGCCCATAGCCCCAGTATTGATACCCACCATCGCCTCGCCAAGGTCTATAGAGACTTCCATCAGCACTTTCGGGTCTTTATAATGCGTAACAGCCTGGACAATTGCCTTGGCCCTCTTTGCCGCATTACCGCTCTTGAATATACCTGAGCCAACGAAGACACCATCACACCCCAATTGCATCATCAACGCGGCGTCGGCCGGCGTCGCGACACCACCCGCCGCAAAATTGACAACAGGCAGTCTCCCCAACTTTGCCGTTTCTTTTAATAGCTCATATGGAGCTCCTATTTCCTTGGCGTATACACGGAGTTCCTCGTCCGCCATGCCTTTCGCGCGAGCGACTTCTGCATTGACAGTTCGCATGTGGCGTACAGCTTCAATGACATCGCCAGTACCCGCCTCGCCTTTTGTACGGATCATAGCGGCGCCTTCAGAGATGCGGCGGAGGGCTTCGCCGAGATTCCGGCAGCCACAGACGAAGGGGACGCGAAACGGATGTTTGGAGACGTGGTGGACGGCATCGGCGGGAGTAAGAACCTCAGATTCGTCGATATAATCTACGCCAAGGGCTTCAAGGATCTAAATTCAATCGCGTTAGATTTGTGCTTGTCAGATATAAGAGCTGCTGTGAGACTTGATTGCTCTCCATAGATGGCCATTGTGCTGTTAAAGCATTGCACACAAGGGGATGTGAGAATGTATCATACCTGGCACTCAACAAAGTGTCCAATCCGCGCCTTTGCCATTACGGGAATTGTAACTGACTCCATGATCTCTTTGATCATTTTGGGATCACTCATTCTTGCCACACCACCTTGGGCTCGAATATCTGCGGGCACACGCTCGAGTGCCATCACGGCCGCGGCACCGGCCTCTTCTGCTATGCGTGCCTATGATCCTGGTTGACTTTCTTATATAATTGTGCAATTGGAATATATTGCGGCCGTGGCGCGCTGGCATTTTGGAGGGCATACCTGTTCAGCATTGACGACATCCATGATGACGCCACCCTTCAACATCCTCGCCAACCCAGCCTTGACGGCAAAATTTGTCTCGCCGTCCTGGGCGCCATGGCCGTTTGTAGTGGGGAGTTCAGTCGCCATTGTCAAAAGACTCGATCTGATGGCGTGCGAGAGTAGTATGCGAGGAACGAAGAAAGAAAGGGACCGTGGCAAGGAAAGTTCAGAAGTGAATAAAACAAAGGGAAGGCGAGTAATTATACAGGCAGAAGATTAGATTGAAAAAAGAAATAATCGCGAGGGCGTGACTCAAAGGTCAAATGGACCGAGAGAATTACTGAAACGGTAAAGTCTAAGTCGAAAGTTCTTAGTAGCAAGTCACGCACACGCCCTTCGTAGACGCGGGGCTAGATTTCACCCCGCTATCCCAGGCTAGCCCCACTGGGACATGGCGTGCCGGGGGAGGTCCCGTGAATTGCCGCCTTCGCGCCTAGCCTGCTTTGTGGGGTGCTACGTGAATTTGGAGCTGTTAGGTACGAGTATCCCAAGTTGAATATATGGATGTTAATGCAAGTCACGTTGACATTTCTGCAATTGCATTGCATTGCCTGTTGCCCAGGGTATCTTCAATGCCTCACTACACTCAAGGAGAAATAGCTGCGCGGTCAACATCCCTAAACTACCCGCCCGCTGAACTGCCATGCTGCCCTAAAAAACCGAAATCAAAAGAAGACAAATGCGGGACACGAAGAGCGCCATCGTTATCTAGTAGGGCGCGGTCTCGCGTTTCAGCCATTCTAAAGTGAGACTATCGTTCTCGAAGAACTTGCTCGTTTTGTCGAACACCTCTTTGTGGTACTCGTTGATAAACTTCTTCTCATCTTCTGTAAGCAGACTCAGATCGACCAGATTCCTGCAGTGCGGGACCATGGTAACGTGCTCGAAGCCAAGATACGGTTTGTCGCCAAACTGATGGTTGGTCTCGACCTGTTTTACCATGACCATGTTTTCGATGCGAATGCCGAACTTGCCGTCCTCGTAGTAGCCGGGCTCGTCGGAAACAACGTTGCCGACCGATAGCGACACTTCCGAGTATTGTACGCGCGTGCCGATCCCAATCGGACCCTCATGTACGTTTAGGAACGATCCAACACCATGGCCGGTCCCATGACGGTAGTCGAGACCTTCATCCCAAAGAAATTGACGAGCCATCGTATCGAGAGCAAACCCCGTAGTGCCCTTTGGGAAGCGAACTCGCTCCAGAGCAATATTACCCTTTAGAACGAGCGTGTAGGCCTTCTTTTCCATCTCACTTGGTTTGCCAAAGTGTAATGTTCGTGTGGTGTCCGTCGTACCATCTAGGTATTGCGCCCCTGAGTCGCATAAATAGATAGCCTTCGGATCAATCACGGAACAAATCCCTTTCTCCGGCTTATAGTGGATCACAGCTGCGTTTGGGCCAGTTGATGATATTGTGTCGAAAGACAGGCCTTTGAAGTGCTCGTGTTTAGATCGGATAGCGGACAGCTTTTCGGCACCATCGACTTCATCAAGGGTTGCCTCCTTATTGAGGAGTTGATCCTCCAACCAGGCAAAATATTCAGTGAGCGCCGCACCGTCACGAATATGGCACTTTCTCATACCCTCAAGCTCGACTTCATTCTTGATAGCTTTGGAGTCAGCGACGGGACTTCGCACCTCGCTCACACGTTCCTCACCGCCGAGAGCTTGATTCAGGGCCCATGATGATCGAGTAGAGGTAAGAAATTTTAGCTTCTCTTCCGTCTCGCCGCTTGTTTGTGCCAACTTCGCGCTTAGGGCAGTGATATCTTCAAATATAGCATTGTAGGGCCTAACTATGACCTTGTCTCCTAAGTGATCTTTGACCTCCTGACTGAGCTTGCTTTCGTCGACATAGAGTGTTGCAGCGGCGGGTGTGACTACGGCGTAAGAAAAGAAAACGGGATTGTAGGGAATGCTGTGAATTATCAGTCTTACAGATACCTAAAAGGAATCACTCGACGTACTCGCTGCCACGCAGATTGTACAGCCATGCGACCTCATCGAGCATCGACACGACGAACCCTAGGCTTTTGCGCTTCTCAAGCTCTTTCCTCAACTCCTCTAGCTTATCTCCGAAGCTCTTGCCAGAGTATTCAATTTGCTGGACATGAACAGGCTGGCTAGGGCGCGGTGGTCTGTTGCTTCCCCATACTAGGTCCACAAGGTTCTCATTAATAGCTTTGTACTCTCCGCCCTTCCTCTTGATTTTCTCGGCGAGCTTCCGGGCATCGGCCGCAGTGACTACGCTCGGGTCAACACCAACGACTTTGCTGCCCTGGACTTGGTCGACCGTCCACTCTTGGATCGTGGGCACGTCTTGCAGTCCTTGCTTCAGCAGCTCCCAGTTGTCATCAAGCTGTTTTTCGGCTTGATTGAAATAGCGCCCGTCAGTTGACAAGGCCGCTTTCTCTAGCGTAATGACTGCATATCCAGCTGATCCAGAAAATCCGCTTATGAACTCTGGAATCTGTTAGGACGTCGGAAATATCGGGAGTTAGGGTGCTATCTGACCTCGTCGCCCGTCGCAAGGTGCAATATACTCTGACTGATGGCTATCTTCGGAGGGGACCACTGTCGCTCCGTCAGATCAATGCCCTACAAGAGAGATCATGCTTGGATTGTGTACTGTAAACATCGACTTTATGCTCGGCCATGAGCCTACGGAGCTCGGCGAGCCGCTCGGAGGTGTTGACTTTTTCCATGTCTAGGGCGGCACGGAGGACACGAGAGGAATGAAGGGCTCTGAACGCAGAATGTGACGGCCTAGGGGCTACATAGGCCGTAGTGGTTGCGTGGGTGCGCAAAAGAAAGCGCGGGAGGAGCATGTATGCCGCTGTATCTAATGGATGTCTCTGCATGAACCCCCGCGGCTGCTGCACGACACACCAGGGGCCGCGACTAGCGCGTCAGAGGCTGGGCAGCGGCTAGGCAGTGGGCACGTGCCGTCAAGTATACCCGATCTTGGTACCTACTCTGCCATCCAACGCTAGGTCCCGGCACCACCTGCGACAGTCTGGGCCATCCTCCAGGAACACTGCCACAGCCAGTGCGTGTTGTCTCCAAATGCGATGAACATGCACAAGATATCGTACGCATTATTCCCAACTGCGCTTGAGCCCTGTGGTAGGTAAGTGCGATTATGACGGAGCGAGCTTAGGCAAACATAAAAAGAGCCCCAGTCGCTGCCGTGTTAGCCTTGCGTCGAGTATAAAAATCCACCGTCACTAACACGTAGCGCGGGGGAGCATGCTTCACCTAGGCTAATCCGCAGCGTCGTCATCAACAAGAAGCCACCGCAACATCAACCAGAAAGGTAAGTTGGCTACAACTGTTGCACTCTCTTCTACTCCACCATCACCATGTCATTCATCCCTCCTCCATCCTCCATGTCGCTCCCGCCTTTAGTTGCTCCTTTCATTCCACTCACATGGCTTCGACAACTATTGTCAGAACGATCGACAGTCCGGCATACCTCAGAGTGGGCCCACGACAAGGCTACATCCAGAATGCACTCGTGCTATGTGCTGCATCCACTTCATCCGCTGACTCCTGCTCGAATAGTGGACAATACCAGGACCATTTCGCCACGATGGCAGAGGCTCCAGCGCAGCAGACCCCGAGCTTTCCGTTGAGCCTAGAGGAGATAGAAGGGCTTGTGAAAACCCTATATGACCCTGGACATGCTAAAAAGGTTCAAGAAACGGAGGCCACCTTGAGGGTACTGCAGCGCTCCCCACAAGGCTGGGAAATTGGAGATGCTCTAATGAACAGTACTGACGAAAATGTCCGTTTCTTTGGTGCTCTTACATTTACCGTGAAGCTAAACGCCGATTCGTAAGCGCACATGCTATAGAACGATGTACACGGGTTCTAACTGTCTACTAGGGCAGGACTAAGTGAAGGAGATTCTCAACAACTCCTTTCCAAGCTTATTGTAAGTAGAATATCGCTATATCATTCGTCGAGCTGATTATGTGTAGCATCATCTTCTTTCTCACCCAGCATCATCAGTAGCTACGCGGAAGCTCTGCTCTACTCTTGCACAGTATTTTTGCAAGCCAATATCAACCTGGACCCAGTGTGTGCGGAGTTTAGCTGTTTCATTCGTACAACAGCAGACTATATTGGATGCATCGCTGGACCAATATTCGTCAACATGGGATATACTCCCTCAGATATCCGACGAGCAGCTCATAAACCTGTTGGAATTCTCCATGAATTTGGCCGACGAGGCCAAGAAGCTCTCCAATTCTCCAGAGTATGTATGTAAGGCCTACTATAAGAGTTCTACTAAGTATAGGGCAGTCTCGAAACACGAGAGCGTATGATTGTAAATGTGGATAGTGTGGAAGTCTTGCTTCATGTTGCCTTCGGCCGTGGTATAAAATACCTCTCTACTCCAATCAAAGACAGCCGATATGACCAGCTTTCGCAACTCGGAGAAAAGATTTGTGTAGCTTCTTGGAAGTGTTTCCTAGTGAGTGCTATAGAAATCAGATACAAAACACAGCTAACAAGACCAGGGCTGGATATTCTACGCCCAATCCGAGTTCAAGGATGTCCCAGAGAAGCTACAACATCTTCGATCGGTTACTGAAATGGCATTAGCATGCCTGGAATATCATATTGATGATGCCATGGAGCTGGTTGCAGATTTACTCGAAAACCACCCTAAATTCCTCGAGCCCAAGCAGCAGGTTCTGCTTTGGTCCGCCATCACGAGCCCTTGGGGCATTGAGATATTGAAAAACCTTGATGCCGAGACTGCGTCACTTGCAAGAATAATTGTTGCCTACGGTCAAATTCTACTAGAATCAAAACAGCTCTATCAGGAACCAGACAATTCACATTACGAGCAAGTAATATGTAAGTGACCTTTTCGTCCTATGAGGTATTAAATAGAAAGCTAGACATTTGAAATGTTCAGCCTCATCTGCGAATCTTAACTAACGTGATATAGCTGTTCTTCATGAGCTCCTCAAATATCCTGACACGGTCGGCCTAGAGGACGAGGTCGCTCCTGTTGTTCTCGATTTTTGGAACAGCTACGTTAGTAATATTGCTGAGGAGTGTTTTCAGTTTACAGAGGATAATACCAAACCTGCCTGGTTGCAGAAGGCAAAGAGTAATGTGTTCTTGGCCGTTTCCGAGCTCTTGCAGAAGATCATCTTTCCTCCGCCTGCAGTCATGAAGGGATGGGATGCAGACGCAAAAAAGACGTTTAAGGTGTTTCGCATTGACGTCCGAGATATCATTCAAGAAGCATATGAAGTGCTGCGCGATGCAATGTTGGATCAGTTCATCGACTTTTCTTTGCGGGCCCTCGAGTCGGCCAACTGGTTGGAGCTCGAAGCTGGCATTTTCTGCTTAAATTCCATTTCTGAATCATTGGCCGAACCTTCGGATGTTCAGCTCCGTCAGCTGTTTGAGCAGTCGCTTTTCTCTATCATAGCCGGGAATCCTAATATCCCTGCAGTTACGCGTAGGACAGCTGTCGAGATGGTCGCCGCTTTCAACAGTTTCTTTCTCCGGCATCCCGAATTACTTCCGCAGGTTTTACCATTCCTCTTGAGTGCCTTGGCACAGCCTTCTTTAGCTCACGGTGCGGCAAAATCATTTGCATCGCTCTGTTCAGAATGTCGCAAATCACTTACTAGCGAGCTCCCCTCATTCTTTCAGATGTATCAAGAGTTCTCTAGCTATCAAACAGCTGAAGAGTTCACCAAGAGCAAAGTCCTAGAAGGCATCGCTGCAATAGTGCAGGCACTTAACTCTGACGAGAAGAGACAGGCAGGCCTTCAGCAGCTCTTCCAATTTGTGGCCCATGATGCCATGCAAGCCATCAATATTACCAAAGAAGGGCATGATGCTGAGCAAGGTCAGGTTCTAGCATTGACAACACTGAAATGTCTTGCGTGCATTGGCAAATCGCTTCAGGCGTCGGATGAAGAGGTCATCGATCTTGAGACTGAGCAAACTCCATCAGAGTATTGGACTCAGGGACCCGGGAAAGAAATTCAGAATCAGATCGTTAACTTTGTGAATTACCTGACCCAGGTCTTCCCGGGCAATTCCGACATCATCGAAACTGCATGCAACGTATTGCGGGCAGGCTTCAAGGAAGCAGTACCTGGACCATTTGTACTTCCACCTTCAGCGCCCATCGATTTTATTGCGAAAACAAACATGCATACCCCAAGACTACCGTATGTGCTAGACACAGCATGCTGCTGGATATCCTCTCATAAACTCAACAAGACGGGAGAGTATCAGGTACAAGCTCAACGTCTTCTTTGCTACATACTTAGCATAATGCAAGCTATGGAGAATCCTCGCAATGATCCTGAAGTTGCGGTCGGTTGTATTGAACTTATCCAAAAGTTCATCAACACAAATGCTCAGATCTTGACCGCCGAGCGTCCAGAAATACTCAGCGGAATGTTCGATTTCTCGGTTGAATGCATCAAGTCACCCGAAGTGCTCCCGAAGCGTGCCGCGGCTCAGCTGTGGAAGGACATTTTCGAATTGACTGGAAAGACAACAAACCAGGACCGCAGCACCGGTCAAGAGATCGTAAACCATTTCGGTCAAGCCGTGACTTTTGCATTGATGTACAATCTATGTGGCGAGGTTGACGGGACCAGCTTAGATCATATTGTTGTTCCTCTTCGCAAACTCATTCTGTCTGATCGTAACGCAAGGTTCTACATTACGAACGCATTGGCCGAGCAGCCACTGATCCTTCGCATCAAAGAGGATGCCGCTACCGAGGGGATTGTAAGGAAATTCATTGAGGGTCTTGTGAGGTATACTTCTCTGAGGCACGTGTATGAGAACAATACATCTAACACATGGATAGGAATGCTAGGGCGTCGACAGCCTTCAAGGAGACATGCAAGGAGTTTTGGCAACGATGCAGACAGATTCAAATGCAGTTTGCACCACAGATGATGCATCCCGGGCATCGTTTCGCTCAAGGACACTCTTCGCCGCCAGCAGCCACCTTTTGAGGGCGGCGTGTGGTTGCTCGTTGTTAGTCTATGATCTAAACTGCCCAACTATTTCCGGTTTCCAATTCTAGAATTTCGCGAAGGAAGCCAGCGCAAATGTTAGTCCGAATGATAGCTTAAAGGACACATTATCTTGTATCGAGGTTCGGACATTTGTTCGCTTAAACAAGCGCTGGAGATACGAATACGGTACGACATGAATACCCCTAGACTCAAGGAACTGCATTTGTCAGCATCTCTCTCTCTACCTTTTGCTCATAGCTTGGAATAGATAGGACGCTGGAGGCACTCGTTGATGGCGTATGAAGAGAGGTGCATAGTGAGGATGATCATATCCCAAGGCGTAGATGAATGAATATAAGCAACATACTTGCACACATGCAATGCCCAACCCTATTAACAGCGCCAAAGGCTTGCTGAATACACTAACTCCCAGTCCACATAGCACGCCGAGTATACTGCCAAGACTTATCTGTCGTACCGCGCATGAATTCGGAACTCCATACGTTGTGATGACGGGTTTTTGCGCACTCCACGCGTAGTTACTTTTCAGATCTGACGTGATCTTGATAAGAGGGTCGGGAGCATCGCATCGTACAGGCTGCTTGTTGTATACATGGTGCACGAGCACGGGTGTGCTGAGAGTCAATGGCACGGACAGCAACAGGCCGCGCCGGAGTCCTGGGACGAGAAAAGCCATGTTTGAGGGGTTTGGAGCCATCAAAGGGAGGATTAGGGGCCGGCGAAGCTGCATAAGAGGACCTCGCGGGGGGTGAAAGGGCTCAATAGCATGCGAAACGGAGGATTGTCAATGAAACAGCAGGTCTTGATGAGGGTGAGGTTGGTTCTTGCTGATGTCATTGGCCGAGGCGCATCTTGTAGCTAGGCTGTAACGGGAATCAAGCTCGGACCCCAGGTGTTCTATCCCCATGTTGACTCTGAGGACCCGAGTGGCCTCCATCAATTCTTGATACCACGTCGCGGTAGCTACGAGCGCTATGGCTGCGAGATAGCAGTTTCCTTTAATTGTGTGGAACAAATCATGATAATCTTTCCCCCCACTATTCGCTTCAGTGTCCCTATACCTAGGTAGGTCTACACGGCCGATACTCTTCTAGTTTCTGTCGCATATCACCCAATCGCTCGAAATGGCGCGCTTACAGGTTTCTCTTCTCGCCCTCGCGAATCTACTCATTCCCGTTGCCATCCTCGTCTTCGCCACCGGCTTCTTCCCCTATAAGCCCTTTATGCCAGGGCTTGCAACATATGAAGATCTAGGATGGGAGGGAAAGATGGCATGGACGAAGGAGCCAGACCCCAAGTTTGACAAACTCGTGTTCATGGTTGTAGATGCGTTGAGAAGCGATTTTGTATTCAGCAAGGAAAGTGGCATGGCGTTTGTGCAGAGGTAGGATCCTTTCTTGTATACCCCTGAGTCGATTTAGCCACTACGGAATACTGATACGAAAAAAGCCTCATTCGCTCCGGCTCAGCAATACCGTTCACCGCCCATGCTACATCTCCGACCATCACTATGCCCCGCGTGAAGGCTATTACCACAGGTTCAATCCCGTCCTTTCTCGACGTGATACTAAACTTCGCCGAAAGCGATACAACTTCCACTCTAGCGACACAGGACACATGGCTTGCGCAATTGAAAGCAAGGGAAGGCGGGAAATTGGTCATGTACGGTGATGATACCTGGTTGAAGCTATTTCCAGGTTTCTTTGAGCGTGCGGATGGAACGAGTAGCTTTTTTGTTTCGGTTAGTAGTTCCTAATCCCAGGCCATTTACAGGCGTACGTAGAGAATACAATATTAAACATCTGTTAGGATTTCACAGAAGTTGACAACAACGTTACACGGCATGTCCCTGATGAATTACTGAATAGCGACTGGGATGCCATGATTATGCACTATTTAGGCTTAGATCATATTGGGCATAAGACTGGCCCCAAAGGTCCAAATATGGTTCCTAAGCAGAAAGAGATGGACGGTATTGTTCGTCAGATTTACGAAGCAATTGAGAACGAGGAACATCTTCTAAATACACTATTTGTGCTCTGTGGCGATCATGGGATGAACGACGGAGGAAATCATGGAGGTTCCACGCCCGGGGAGACGTCGCCTGCCCTAGTGTTCATGTCGCCTAAGATCAAGAAGATCACAGAAGCTATGGAGCGCAAGTCTCCAATTGAGCCAAAAGCCAATTTTGAGTATTATAGGATAATTGAGCAGAGCGATATCGCGCCGACGCTTGCGGGCTTGATGGGATATCCTGTTCCTAAAAATAACCTGGGTGTCTTCATTGAAGAGTTTCTTGACCTTTGGGACGACGGTAAGCCACAGAACAAGCCCCTCGATTCGTCCAGGCTAACTCTTTGGTAGCAGCTGACCGGGTCAGGTTACTACTTCATAACGCAAGGCAGATTAAAAAGATCGTAGAAGCTACATTTCCAAATTTGAGCTTTAGCGATGAGTTTGTGGAGGATATGCATTGTGAGGGTAGCCTAAATAGTGGACAGGAGCTAGCATGTAAATGGCAGGATATTGTGCGAGCTATGTCGTCTGTTGCGAGCTTACATCCTCAGATCAGGGTCGAGTATATCTACAATGTAAGTATGGCACTGTAAATTAGCTGAATCACATGCTGATTAGTTGTACAGTTCTGCCGTACCGCTCAAAATGTCATGAGCAGCACAGCATCGAACTACAATGTCTCACGCCTCGTGCTCGGAACATCACTTGCCTTCCTCTCTTTTGCCTTCACTCTAGCCTCCCTTTACCGAAGACTACGGGACGTATCCGCATCCGGCATCTTCTACACTCTGACCCTCGTTCTCTACTGCATTTTAATGTTCGCATCATCTTACGTCGAAGAAGAGCACAATTTCTGGTACTGGGCAACTTCACTGTGGTTCTTCTATCTCTTTATCTCTGACTCCCGAGAACAATGGTTTAAGAACTTCATCTTTCATCCTGCCATAATGCTCCTTTTCTTGCATCGCATCGCCCGCCGCTGGAACCAAACAGGTCAGAAATATGCGGGCGCAGATGATATTGCGCACTCGATTATTTTTCTTGGGCGCAATAGTATTGTGCTTTGGAGCCTGGTAGGAGCTACGTATATGGACATTGTTCTACGATTAGCTCAACACGTTGCCCGCTCGCTAG
The DNA here is from genome assembly GCA_010094045.1 of Lojkania enalia. Classification (NCBI taxonomy): domain Eukaryota; kingdom Fungi; phylum Ascomycota; class Dothideomycetes; order Pleosporales; genus Lojkania; species Lojkania enalia. Next base: position 46,484 of record ML986621.1, read on the forward strand.
CTACTTTTATCTCTGATCAATCTGTTGGAGAAGCCGAATCTACAGAAGGGCACCGATTCATGGCCACAATTGCTATTTTGCCATTGGGAATCACAGCATTCGTGTTCAAGATGGCGTTCACAGCAAGAGATGCCCCAGAGTTAGTGCTAGGGCTAAACGAAGAATTGCTAGCATGGCTAGATAGCACGGCTCTAGTTGAAATGGCAAGAATGGTGTTTGGCGGGATTGCATTAACTGCGAGTTGGATTGCGTCTGCGGAATGGAAGAGGGCTGTGAACAAGAAGAAAGGGCGGGGGAACGGCGGTAGGTTATATTTCAATCCCGCTTTGGCACCCTAGAATGGAGGATGGCTAACACTTTTTAGACTTTGCAATTGCTCTATTTGACTTGGCTATCCTCTTCCTTATGACGCAAACAAAAGCACAGAACATCCCCCTCTACCTCCTCTTCCGCGTGCAGCTCTTCTTCCTCAGTAAGTCGCGTTCCCTTTCAACCATATCTATCCGCGATTCCAACGTACAGCTTGTAGGATATCTTAACCTGACCCCGCTTGCCATAACTCTAACAACCCTTCTCTTGACGCAATCCGCATTCTTCATCCTCGGAAACTCCAACGCAATATCTTCAATTGACCTCTCGAACTCCTACAACGGTGTCTCAGGCTTCAATATCACAGTTGTTGGCACCCTCGTCTTTCTGTCTAATTGGGCAGGGCCGGTATATTGGTCCTTAGCCGGCATCACATTACTTGGTAGCCACGGAAAGACGCAGAGATACATCGACGAGGGGGAGTTGGATAACAGGGACTGGATTAAAAAGGAGAGAGAACACTTGGATCGACTAGTCAGGCAAGAGAAGAGGGAAGGGGAAATGCGTAGTGGATGGGCAGGTTGGGAGGAACATGTGGCGCTTTTGACATTGTTTGTCGGGGCGAGTCTGGTAAGTGTGATGACGGCTTGTACCGTGTTGAGACAACACTTGTTCGTTTGGAGTGTCTTTAGTCCAAAGTTTTTATATGGTATGGCGTGGAGTGTGGCGTGGCATTTTGGGATTACGGTAGGGCTGGGAGCATTGTGGTGGTGGGTGGGTGGGTGGTGAGGGTCCTTTCAGGCATGAGACCCATTGCATTGCATTCCTATAGTTGTTTGCATTTGTAAATTATCACACGACGATGACTGGGTCTGCTTCCTCGGTGCTCTACTTCATCGTTGCGAAGCCAGCGTATCCTTCCGTGTTCCCTCCTTTTCGACTGAAGCATATTTTCAGCTAGGCCGCATCATCTAGATACTGTCAAAAAAGTGGAAGAAACCCTAGTTATCCTGCCACAGACCCCCTTTCCCCTTTTCCCATCGCTATCCATGTTACACGTCTCTCCGATCCCGTCGCTGTCCCTCACCAGTGTCCACTTGTGCTTCTCGTCCTCCTACTTCTCCGTCTTGCTCAAGCGCTCCGCTGGCGTCTGCTCAGATGCGCTGTCCGCATTGCTCGTTCCTCTTGCGAGAGTGATATATGAATAATTCTCATTAGCTTCAATAATCTGGAAGAGTGGTTGGGATTGATGGGTGCGGGGAGGGCTGGCCTGCGGTTGAGAAGTTATGCTTGGCGTGCTTGCCGGGTTACGAGCTAGCACCATTCGACTCGTTGCCTCCCACATAAACTTGGTAATTTCCGAGCCCAGAGAAGGTGGATTTGGTGACCGGGGCAGGACTAATATAGGTGACAAGCTTGTTGTTGTAGCTGGGACGGGGTCTATGTCAAGTGTGCTTGATACGGCGATTGGCCTGGAGATCGAAGGGTATTTTTGGCTACTGAAGAAGCGAGATTCTAGGCAAGCAAGAATATGTAAGAGGATATAAGACGCGAATACACATGTTCTTATGTTTGAGTGGGGTTTTCAACTGCATACTATCCAACTGTTCTAGGCTTCTTCGTAGCGGATTGATCTAGGAGATCTTCTATGAGCCCTCAAAAAAATTGGAATAGGTGGCTAACCTTTTGGTTGATTATTGTTTAGATGAATGGGACTAGGACAATTTTAAGTGGGGAGGTCACGTAAACTTTCTCCTGAAGGATCGAAATGGAGTTTTCTTGCTGGTACCGCTTTCCTGTCACTGGCAGGTCCGGAGGCATGGGGCTCATTATATTAGGTCCTCGTGCCGAATGGAAGCGACCCTGTAAAGCCAGTGTCAGTACACTTAAATTGCGATTTGGAGTGAGTCACCAGTGGTAGAATACACATAGGTACGCGACGGAAGAGGGCAAATGGCAAATGGCTACTATATCCTCGCTTTTAAAAACCGTCCTATACGCTTAATTGACTGCACTGTGCTTCTGTAATTCTATTTTCGGCTCTAGTATCTGTGTGAATTAGGTAGTTAGAGTATGTAGTGGATAGTTCGTGATACGAGAAGGAATTTGCAGTACGTGGCCGACATGGATTTATTTCACTGTCGCACTTTCTACCAAATCCTACTTCTTTAGGCGTCTGCTGTGAAAGTTAAAAGTAGCTTGAGATCATGCTCGTAGTGATAGTGATAGCGACTACTATGGCCGTGATAGACCAAGTACTGGTAATGGGGACTTGGAGATGAACCATAGATATTTGCCCTCAAGTAAAGCATAGAGAGTCACGTTGAAAACTTAATTGCAGAAATAAAAATAGGTTAGACATCAATTCTTCACAGCCTCGGGAGGACATATCCACTTGGAAAGAATGTTCAATCAATATATATATATATATATATATATATAGATTTGTTATGTTTTAAGTTAATACACTAAAGATAAATCCCAAGCTATATTTTAGACTCAAGTTCCCATATTGCAGCTCTTGAACACGAGATATTCAGATTTAAAAACAAATGGAGAACGTTAGAGCTTAGTGCCTACCGACTTGAAACTCGAGAAACCTCGGATATTACCTGGGTAATTTTTTTAATCACCACTTTTGGCGATCTTCTATATACATTTTCTGTAACTGGCTGTATTCAAACTTTAGGGCCCATTCCAAGATTCATGATCCGTAGCAAAGTGATGTGATATACATAAAGAACTCAATAAGATGTGAGAGGAGAATATGCGAAGGACGTCTTAGACGCTTGCAGTCATACGAACCTATCGAGCAGGTGTGGGGTATTATGGTTTTATCTGTAGACTTTGAAGCTTCGTGATAGAGCGGTTGTCGGAGAAACGATGGGTCAATAGAGACGCAAACAACAGACGAGGATTAGCCGCGAGGAAGTAAATGATGGTGTTCGCAGTTCCAAAGGGCCACTGGCCTTTACAGTCTTCTAGATACCGTCATACAATGCGCTCGTCAATCGGCATAAGGAGCGGATGAAGAGCGAAGTAGGATCTTGGCGCTGACGGGTCCATGCAGTGCTAACCCCAAGTCATCACCAAAAATGAGAAAAGTGGACTTAGTTTTTGATTGAGCCGTTACTAGATACCTAGCACACTGATTGCCCATCACTGTCTCTAATTGCGTCCGCCTTTTCCAAGGGTTGGCTGTGCTCGAAACCACCCCCGAAGCGAAGTGTCGTGTGGGACTGGGTCATGCAAAATAGAAATAGAAAACCGACAAGACCGTGATGAAGACCCCCAAACACCGTTCGCAAAAGACCAGTTCCCTAGCAGACGCGGCTAGCGTAATGACCCGCGGGATCGCGGGTCATATAAAACTCATAACGGATGCATGATCAGGAAAGGGTGCCGAGACACTTAATAGTGACTTAGCGATCCTCGGCCCACTCGTTCTCGCGGCGGATCTGATCTTCCTCCTCGGGTGTGAAGTCATTCTGGATGTTGAATGTCTTGCGGATCTCGTCAGGGGACTTGCCCTTGATCATATTGGCGACAGTCTTGCAGCCAACATCAAGGAGCGCCTTGATGTCGAGGTAGTTGGCAGCCTACGCGCACATTAGCATATTGCAGGTCAACCACAGTAGGCAGTGGAAAAGTATACCAAAATGATCTCGAAGAGCATCTCCTGGTCGACCTGCATAAACTTCTGGTCCCACTCGTCGATGTCGGTCGACTTCTTGCGGGAGTCCGAATCATCGTCCTGGGAGGCGGGGGGGTCTTTGCGGTGGTGGTCGCACCATTCGAGGACCTTCTTCATGACGGCCTCGTTGACCTATGGCGTGGCGTTAGCTTGGACTGGAGGACGGAAGAAGCGGGAGTGAGCACGCACGTTGGGGATGGGGATGGCCTCGCCAGTCTCGCCGCCGAGATCTTCGAGCAAGTTCTTGATGAGGATCGAGCGCTCGGCGACCTCGCGCTCGACCGTCAGATCGGCATTGTCGGAGGTGGTGAGGACAATCTTCTTGGTGCCTTCTGCGGATGCGGAAGCCATGTCGACGGTGGAGGTGGGTGAGAGATGCGGGGTCGAGGATCGGGGGCGGATGCGACGAAGCAGGTGGGAGGAGCGTTGAACTGGAGCTTTGTGTGTGGGTATGGAAGAGAATGGGCCGGGTGGGGGCGGGCGCTATATATGTGTGTGGACAGTGGCCGATGATTCCTACGTTTGCGAGGGTTAATGTGAAGGCAGCGATGTCGACAAGCTGCGCCCGCACGAGAGGCGAGGCTAAGTCAGGCGCCAGTCAGCCGCAAGTGGACTAGCGCTCAGGCTCCAACAAAGACCTCCCAGCTCGGGGGTTGCTCTCCACTGGAGCCTTACTTTCAAAGCCATTCCTGCCATTCCCGCCATTCCCACCACGGCTTTGCTCCCCCTAGTGCGCTACTGCGGCAATCAGTTGCCTCCTGTTACGCTTGAGGCAGTGGAACCACGGAACCAACGTGGCATGGCTAGCATTTGCCCTCCGAACGAGAAGGGTCGTTGAAAAAAGGGAGCGGGCGTCATGCTCATATTCCTCGCCTCTCATCCTGGCACAATGCCGTATGTTGGCCATGATGTCAATTGTTCCCCGGTCCTGATTCGACGTGATATGGACCGAGTTTGGCAGCACCGAGTTTGGCAGCACCGAGAATCGGGGGGCGTAATATTATTCAACAACCACAGTGTGAATAAATGCATGCTACTCGCCACCATACCCGGCCAGACACCGGGGGCAGCTGCCAGCAAACTATAGACTCGGCCTCGAGGTAGACGTCAGCTGGGTAAGGTATATGTACTGCACCTTAGCCATCATCCATCCCTACCTAGGTCGGGTACATAGTTCAGGTGTACCTTTCTAGCCGCTTTGGGCAGTTGGGCAGGTCCGGATCACGGGACCGCGCATACGCCAAGGCCGGCCTGGTACGCATCGAGCAAAAGGCCAGGGCAGTACCCATCATCATTTGCGGCTATATATCGTCGTCTTAGCACGCCGTCTGACGGATGGCCTCTACCTCTCTGCTTTTCTTTCTTCTTCAAGATGTAACTAATCTTCCCCCGCGCTCGTTATCTTGCACTGCTGCGAATCAGCGGCTTCTCCTTTCCGTACCCCTTGTAGGTACATGGGCAGCGTGGTTGCGGCACCACCATCGACTCGGACTTGCGTTTGATCACGCCGCTTGGTAACAGGCTATTGCCTGGTGATCGCAGTGTGCAATCGACGCTCCGGACGACACCATGCGCCTGCCCGACACTTGCTGCAACAGACCCGGATTCCCTCTGTAGCTAGTATGTGGCGGAGAACGTATTTCTTCCTCCTTCTCGTGCGCATCTACTTTGCGTTGTCGCCCAGCTATCTGCACCCGGACGAAAATTTCCAGGGCCCCGAGGTCATTGCGGGTAAGGATACATTCCAGTGCGCCCACGCCTGCCATGTGCCTGCGACTGACAGACTCTTGCCCCTAGGACGCGTCTTCTCCTACCCCGTCCACGAAACCTGGGAGTTCACCTCCGAGAACCCCATCCGCAGCACCTTCCCGCTATGGCTCGCCTACGGTTGGCCCATGTATCTCCTGCGCTGGCTCTGGGAAGGCTTTGGGCATGACGAGGTCTCGCCGTCGGTCGTATACTGGACGCTGCGCGTGCTGATGCTCGCCTTGAGCCTAGTCCTGGGCGACGGAGCAATTCATGAGCTTGTGCAGTCTACGACGCGTGCCCGGCGCGTCGCTGTGCTCGTCGCATCCTCATACGTCACCTGGACGTTCCAAACGCACACCTTCTCGAATAGCTTGGAAACGCTGCTGGTGAGCTGGAGCCTGGTGCGAATTCGCCGGATCGTCGAAGACAAGGTACGCCTCCTACGTCTGCATCAGAATGCGCCTCCGATCCTAGCTCTTGCAGTAACACGATACACAGAAGCACTCCGGCGTCTTGGCCTCGTCCATCCTGGGTATCTTGGTAGTCATCGGTATATTCAACCGCATTACCTTCCCGGCATATCTTCTGTTCCCCTCCTTAAGCCTCATTCCTCATTTTCGGCGCAAGTATGTTTGCTCTGATCGTCCCAATCCCGACAGCATTAACTTATAAATTAGGCCCTTCTCCCTCATATTCATCACCTTTTTTGCTCTTATCACAATGTTTATAGCCATCTGCATTGACACTGCATTTTATACCCCAGGCGAATTCGCCTTCTCGGCCGTCTTCCGGCATCCAGTCATCACGCCGCTCAACAACTTTAGATATAACAAAGACTCGGCCAATCTCGCGAAACATGGCTTACATCCGCCCTACCAACATTTCCTCATCAACCTACCACAGCTACTTGGCCCAGCATTTCCGCTCCTTTTCCTCCTCCGCCGCCGGCACTTTAGTCCGCAACTACTATCAGCAATATCGGGGATCGCACTCTTGAGCGTCATCCCTCATCAAGAGGCGCGTTTTCTGGTCCCAGCATTGCCACTGATTCTCGCCTCTATTCGCGTCCCACGATCGCATGTCAAGCTTTGGGTGACACTGTGGATAATGTTTAATGCTGCCCTGGGAACCCTAATGGGCGTCTACCACCAGGGTGGTATCGTCCCCGTTCAAATGCATATCGCCAAGACCAACGAGTCTGTCTCCCATGCTTACTGGTGGAAAACGTATAGCCCACCGACCTGGCTTCTAAATGGCAAGAATGAAGAGCTCAAGACAGTGGACCTGATGGGTATGCCGGGTCCCAAGATGCTCGAGAATGTGAAGAGTAGCCTACCTCCATGCCGAACACGGAAGCCCCCCACAGTTAATCATTCAGCGACGTATCTTGTTGCCCCACGAAGTGCTTACTTCCTGAAAGAGCAGGCACTAAATAAAGAAATTATCCTAGACGAAGTGTGGAGCTATAAAAAGCACTTAAATCTGGATGACATGGACTTTGCCGATGACGGAGTCTGGAAGACCCTCAGGAGGGTTGTAGGAGACAGGGGCCTGGTCATTTGGCGAATAAGTCGAAACTGTTGGGCGACTGAATAGTGAATTTTTTATTTTTATTTTTATTTTTATTTTTATATTTTCTAGAATGGCCTAATAAATTAGGCTCTATTGTTTTTCCTTTGGGATCTTGGGGCTTGGAGTTTTTCTAGATTAGGTGTTATTTTGGCATACCTTCGACTCTTGATACCCTCATTAACATGGTTCGATAATCCTAGATCAAAAATTTTTAATTTTTATTTAATTTTTTTTTTTTTTTTTTTT
>ML986621.1:54094-269860 GCA_010094045.1 Lojkania enalia
AATTTTTAATTTTTATTTAATTTTTTTTTTTTTTATTTAATCGCACCTGATCTCCTACCATTTCTCCGTCCATATACAGAAGACGCCCATATTTGCACCAATAGTTACAATAATTGTACACTGATTTACAAAGCCCCGCCTAACACCCTTACAAGCCACATGCTCAACTTAACACCAATACTAACTTTCCTATCCGGCTTCTCAAACTCGCTCTCATTGACTCGCTTGGCATACTCTCCCAACCACTTCACCTCCTCACCTAACCTCTTCCTCAACCCGGTGTCCAACGTGGCAATGATAACGTTGGCTTCCAGATCCAACTCATAAGAGCGTTTGGTATAGTTGGACGACCCAACAACTGCGATACTAGGATCCTGTTCCCTATCTAATCGATCCGAAACTTCGGGCGACGTGGGGAAGGTGATCCACAGTCCTTTCGCATGATACGTCCACCCACCCTCCTCGCTAATCTTCCCTCTTTTCCACTCTTTCAACGCGATGCTCTCGTCTAGGCCCTCGTATCGTACGCGTTTGAGGAATTGCTTAGCGAGATGCGTGTATGCGTCTGGTAACATACCGCTTACGCCCTTGCTGCCGAAGAATCCGTTGGCGTGTGGATGGGCAGTTAGGACGGTGCCCGAGCGCGGGCGGGTGGAGAGGAGAAGACGGCGGAACGAGGGCGTCATGTTGAAGTAGCCCGCTGTGAAGGTCCAGATTGAGGGGTAGAAAGGGGGGCGTGAGAGGGAGGTTAGGAGGGTTGTTAGGGCGGGGAGTTCTGTGGAGGTGTCTAGGAGTGGGACGAGAGAGAGGACAGGGTAGATGTGAGTGTTTGATTCAAGAGGAGGTGTTGGAGATGTGGGTGTAGCTGAAGGAGTGAGGAGGTGTGAGAGGTGATTTGAGGCGGAAGCTTTGAATTGAGCAGGAGAGTCTAAGGGGGAAGGGGCCGGGTTATTGGTCGGCCATGTCATTGTGTACCCGGCGGGCTCAGGTGAAGGTTGGATGGAGAAGCTTAGATCGCAGACGCCAGAATGGATTTTTGAGAAGTAGGATGTCAGGGCTGCGGATGAGAAGAGATGGTAGCGGTCTTGCCGGTTGGTGAAGTAATCGGAGCTTAGGTTGGCGCCGGAAATGATGATCTCGTTGTCGATGCCGTAGAGCTTCATGTGTTGTAGTCCCCATCCCTCATTAATCCTTTTGGGGACAATTCTCTTTCGTATTCCGGTGAGATTTGGTGTGTGGAACATACGTACTTCAACCCTGTCTCCAAATTCGGAGATTAGGGGGACAAGAAGTGAAGCGCATGATTGCTTGGGTGTTTCTCGGGTTCCTCGGAGAGCGTCGGTGAGGATGGAGACTCGGAGTTTAGGGTTATTTTGGAGGGCGGAACGGATCGTAGAGATCAGTTCGTGCTCAGTTTTCCCGATATAAAGGGTACTGAGGTAGATCTGGTTCTGGGCCTTCGAGATTTTAGACTACGAGTGGTCAGTTAAGGATCCATTTAGGTAAGTTTAATGGGCAGGAAAAGGGGATATGGAGCCAACTCAAGCTATAGAAAGACCACAGATTGTATACTGCAATCAACGGATTTGATACATCGACAATAATTACGGGGGAAGTGCAAGAAAATCTAAGGGGAAGATGATGTGGGAACTAACTAGAAGAAATCGAAATATCAAGAGGGAGACTTTAGACGACTAGAGTAATTTGAAAGGATTTCCCAGAGTATAAAGAAGAAGAGCTTTGAAAAGTAATCCTGAACCGTTGCAATAAGGCACTGCAAAGGATAAAGCATGTGAAAAGTACAAACCTTGAGTGTTTCATAGAATTCGGCTGGAGTCTTAATAATTTGAATCTGTTCAGGGGCGATCTCAAACCTGGGAGCTATCCTATCCAAGTCTACTGTGATTGCAGCAAGCATTGAGGCTTGCGAATGGGATGCAGGAGAAGGTGTTGGTGCTGCATTTCCTGTTAAATATCTCCTTGAAACTCGACAAGGATGACTGGCCGATTGCATCATCCGTGTTAAACGACTTCTCGGGCATTGAGATCTTATTGAGTTTCGTATTATCATTGTGATTTTGATAGACGCATGAACGTTGTACTATCTCTCTCCGAAAGCTTTAGTTGTTGAAGTTGAAAGCGGCAAGGACTATGGTGCTTATACTAATTAGGGTTAGTGTTCCATGCTTGGCTCATCTTCACCTCACGAACCTAGGCTCGAAGCTCACCTCCACCGAACAACGCCGTAGCAATGTCGACCCTTCTCAGGACATTGCGGAATCTCCGTAGGATAGGACTCAAGGTATGTATACTCGCAATCTCCCTTTTGCTCGGCGCCTCTAATTGACTTCTCTTTGTAGGATTTCGGCCACCAAATGCAGGTACGTAACTCATTACGTGCCCCGGTGTTTTCACGGGCTTTACTGATAATCGTTGCTCGGGGTTATAGTATATTGGTACGTCTTATTACAATGGCACAGTTCGGGATGGCGGGCTTACTCGGCGCAGGCGATACCAAGGCTGGTGCACTTATTGGAATGGACAAGTACGGCAACAAATACTACGAGAACTTGGAAGAAGAGCTGCCCCGTGAGTTGAAAGTACCTGCACTCCATATCGAATAATCGATTAATATCTTACAACAGTGAGGACTCGATGGGTGGATTACAAGGACAAGGAATATGATCCGTGAGTGGTTATGGCATGCGCCGTTTAGAGCGGGTGGTTGACATGAAAAGCAGATCTCAGATTGAGCCCGGATGGTATAACTCCTTCTATCTAACTGATCTCCTTGATAATTCCTAATATCTTGAAGGCATGCCTGGATGTCGTACATGGTCGACAAGGCCCCGCCGGCCGACCCTATCCTCCAGCGACAAGTGCGCGAGTGGGAGCCAAAGGAGCATAGGCCGACGTTGACGTGGAGTCGATCGGGATACAAACCGTACAGCACGTACGTCCAGATCCTGTGTACAATCTTTCGGGCGAAGACTAACCGAAGTCTAGGACGAAGAACAATTATTCTCCATGGGTGCCAGTAGTAAAGCCCCGACAGTGAGCACTTCCTTCTATATATAGTCAATGTACATAAAACCGAATCATTGATTTCAAATGCAATATGCAAAACAAAAACCCCGATTTCGCGACCGCGAGTATGAATTTCCATTATACTTATTGGCATTGTTTGACGGTTGTCTAATCCTTCCATAGCCTGCCTTGATTTGATATCGGCACTTGGGATAACTTTTTGGGTTGAGGGCCTGTCTGGGTTCTGGCTTTAGATTTGAATCGTGTAGTTAAGCTATCGCCGATTAAGGGACACTTAGATGAGATGCTTATTGTCAGCTGAAACAGTGCGAATATCGGAGCTCATTGAAGCGATTATTGCGATAGCAGAGAGTTGCATGCTGATCACCACCTCATATCTCTGCTTTGATCTGTTTTCTGCCGAGACCGCTTCCAGGAGCGAGGTAACCCGTCTCCGAAGTCGCGCCTCCCGCTCCCATATTGCAGGTCGCATATGCAAACATAGGCTCGATCACCCTCTCTAACGAAGTCTGTTTGTTAGGATGTTGAATAGACGAGAAAGCCGGGTAGTGGGAGTACTAATCCGGCATACGCTATTCGTGCAGGGTGACCTACTTGCATATTCAGACGTGTTTGCGCGGCGTACTACTAAACGCCATGCAGGACGGACAGCTCGCTGGATCAGCCTCACGGAGCGAAATATGTGTGCCCTTTGACAGCGGGTGGCGCACTTGGCCACGATCGCGTTGGGATCTCGGGCATCTCGGGCATCTCGGGCACCTCGGTCGGTCTGTTCGCGTGGTAAGCTTCGAAGGGGTGCCTTGCTTGCGCGCAGCTGATTTGGAGCACGGGACGAGAACCGCGATCTGCACGGTGCAGCAGCATCGCCATACTGCGGGTACCGAAACTGAAGGGCGGACGGTACACTCCGGGATAGAGCGATAACGGGTTCTGGTTTTCTGCGCAGACGCAGACGCAGACGCAGGCGCCGTCGAGTTTGTTTGTCTACATACTAATACTACTAAGTTGCAATAGACGTATCAAAGAGCACCAATTAGCAGGGGATGTTCCCGTGTGCGCCAGCCAGGCCTGCAGCTGCACAGCTGTGCAGCTCAGGGCTCTCTCGAGAGGCTAGTCATTGCTGCTGCGGGGGGTCCTCTGAGGGAGAGCGGTGAAAGGATGGGCTGTGAGGAGCACAGGGCTACCTGCTCGTCCCAGCAGGTCCAGGTGCCCGTGAGGCGAAATGAACTACGGAGGCGACTCCAGCGCCGTTCCCGTTGCCATGGGACGAGGCGCTGCCAGACGGAAGACGATGGTGGTGGTGGTAGCACGACATCACCCATCAGATAGATTGCTTTATCAGATGGGGCCCCAGTAGTAATAGTAGTAGTAGTGGTGGTAACAATGCAGAGGTTCGGTTAATGGGTGCAGGCGCGACCACAGACTATTACATCACGAGCTCCCTGCCGTGCGTCGGTTGAATCAGTCGTCGCGCGTGGCTCATCATCGGTGCGCCGCTGCGACTAAGTGGAGCCCAAGTCCTTGCCTCCGCCGTCTACCGCATACAAACAATCTTGCAATCTCAACCTTCCTCCCCGGCCTTTGTCATATACTTTGTGTTTACCATCTCCCGCGCTCACAAGCCCTCTCCGTCGCCCTCTGGCAAATGCCCGCCCCCCCGCCCCTCTCATGATTGATTGCGCCACGACAGACCTATGAGATTCCCCGCCGCTGTGAGGAGGCTCGAGTTGGTAGGACATGTTCGCCCGGTGCGAAGGCCCTGTATGGGACATCGATGATTTTTCACGATGCTTTGAGCAAAAGTAAGTGCAAGCCTGTCCTTTACCCTCTACCCCCTTACCGCGCACTCGATGGTGCTTTTGCAAAAGCTTGGTGTTGCGGCGAGTTCCATGATGCCATTGGCTAGGGCAGCTAGGACGTTTGTACACAAGGCACCACACGGCGTCTGACCTCACCGCCCGTCCGGTGTCACTTATAACCCTTCTGCTGACCGACGTTTTCCAGCTATCTCCAGGCATTATTCCCCGTCGTCGTTTGCGGGGCTTCGCTCCTTTACCTCTTGCTGCAGCTATACCAGGCCCGGGAAGCATCCACTCGCTCCTACGCATACACTGCCATTGACGAGGCGCAACATGTCTGGTCACGACAGATACGTCAATACAGCGATGATACCGATACCGACACTGAAGATGAGTTCGACCGCAACGAGCACTTGGCGCTTCATCCCACCATCAGTCGTCAAACCCAGTCTACCGTCGCCATCGACCGTCCCAGAGGAGAGGTTGCTGTGGTAGTCCTGGAAGAGGTAGCAGTGTTGGCAGAACTGGGAGTACATGTTGCCGCATGCTTTATGGGGACATGGGGTCGCAAGAGTCGACCGGCGGCTATTACGAGTATTGCTGTCTGGGCTTATATTGCTATATTGGCGTCTCTGCGGCTGCTTTTCTCGAGCACCAGTAAATGGTCGTTTCCAAGGTTGTGGTACCACACGGCGTTTATCTATGGTTTCCAATGGTGTTTTACTGTTCTTATATTCCGTTCCGCCATCATTCATCCGCACTCTACTCTCGCCCAAAAGTTTGCAATTGTTGACATTTCTTTAACAACACTACTTTTACTCATTGCTTTGACATCGCGCAAAGGGAACAAGGCAGTCGAACTGGAATACGAGGAGGATATCGAGCCTGCGCGAGAACCTACCGCCAGCGTCCTCTCTCTGGCGACGTTCGCATGGGTAGACCCTATTGTATGGAAAGGCTACAGGAAGACGTACGAACTCTCCGACGTGTGGAACCTGGCCCCGAAAGACAAAGCTGCGGCAGTAATTGCCAATTATCGACAGGTGAAGAAGACATCCGCGCTCGCTTGGCACCTCCTCGGCTACTTCAAACGCGCACTCCTGATTCAAGCTGCTTGGGCTGCCTTGTCTGGATTCTTGACTTTTGCGCCGACGCTCCTTCTGAAAGCCATTCTAGAATATGTCGAGGCCCCTCGACTCACTCCAGTCAATGCTGCATGGTTCTACGTCATCCTTCTTTTTGCGTCCGGATGTGCGTCCGCACTCGCTGATGGCCAGGCGTTGTGGATAGGCCGTAAAATCTGTATTCGGTTACGTGCTGTCATAATTGGTGAAATCTATGCAAAGGCATTGAAGCGCAAGGTAGCAGCTAGCTCAGACAAGGTTCTCGGTGCAGATAAGAAGCGGTCCAAGGAAGACGAGCCTAAGGGAATCAAGAGGATTATGACGTTTGGACGGAAAAAGAAGAAGAAGGCAACTGAGGGGCCTAAGCAAGAAGACAAGAACCCTGAGGCGGATACCCAAGTCACCACCGGTGCAATCATTAATCTTATGGCGGTGGATGCCTTCAAGGTCAGCGAAATATGCGCATATCTTCACTTCCTTTGGGCCAATACTCCGGTTCAAGTGGTTGTCGCTATTGCACTACTCTACAAAATTCTCGGATACAGTTCGATTGCGGGTATTGGAATGATGATTATCCTTTTACCGATTAATCTATACGTTTCTAAACAGTTTGCAAGGATACAGAAGCTCATTCTGGCTGCGACGGACGCACGGATCCACACCACGAACGAAGTTCTCAGCAATATTCGCATTATCAAGTATTTTGCCTGGGAACAACGTTTCATTGGACAAGTTAACGACAAGCGATATTCAGAGCTGAAAAATCTCAGACAAAGATACGTTCTATGGGCTATTGCAGCAACCATCTGGTCCGGCTCGCCTATTTTAATTACGTTCCTTTCATTTCTGGTCTACACACAGGTCGAGAAGAAAGCACTTATCCCCTCGATTGCTTTTACCGCCCTCTCTCTGTTTCAGATTCTCCGCATTCCTCTCGATCAACTTGCGGACATGGTTGCGCACGTTCAGGAATCGAAGGTATCGGTCGATCGTATCGAGGAGTATTTGAGTGAGCCGGAAACAGAGAAGTACTCGCAGCTAGTAACACATGAGGACGACGAGAGCGGGGATCCCATCATTGGTTTCGAGAATGGTACCTTTAGCTGGGGCGGGAAGGACCTGCATGACAAAGCCGCTGCGGAAGCGTTCAAGCTAATGGATCTGAATATCAAATTTAAGGTAGGGTGGCTTAACGTCGTGGTGGGGCCTACAGGTTCTGGAAAAACTTCGCTCCTTATGGCTCTACTTGGAGAGATGACCAAGCTCAAAGGAAGCATATATCTACCTGGGGGCCGCAGCCGAGAAGACCTGAAAGCGGATCCGATGACGGGTCTTACGGAGAGCGTCGCTTATTGTGCGCAACAGGCTTGGCTCGCAAATGGCACAATCGAAGAGAATATCTTATTTGCAAGCCGCCGGGACGAGACGCGTTATAAGCAAGTCATAGTGGCTTGCTCACTTCAAAGGGATCTTGAAATTCTCGATAATGGAGATCAAACTCTAGTGGGTGAGAAAGGCGTTACTCTATCCGGAGGTCAAAAACAACGCATTTCATTAGCACGTGCGCTGTACAGCAACGCCCGCCACGTCCTTCTAGATGACGTGCTCAGCGCTGTCGATTCCCATACCGCGAAGTGGATTTTCGATGAGGCTCTCAATGGAGCTTTGATGCGCGGTCGTACCTGTATACTCGTAACTCACAACGTGAGCCTATGCCTTCCGCATTCCGAGTATGCCGTTGTTCTTGACAACGGCAGGGTAACTGCGCAAGGGACCGCTATAGAAGTCATCGACTCCGGAAAGCTCACTGAAGATCTTTCCAAATCACGCCCAGTCTCACGAGGGCCATCGAGAGTCCCATCACGTGTACCGTCCGACGTCGGCGGCGAGGAAGCAAACGGAGAAATTAGACGTGCGAATGGAACGACCAATGGCAATGCAAATGGCTCGGTAAACCCCAAGAAAACCAATGCTTATGAGGAAACCAAAGCTGAAGGTGGCGTCAAACTCAGCATCATTTTCATGTACCTCAAGGCTATGGGTCCTTGGTATTACTGGGTAGGAGCAGCAGTCGCTTTTGCCGCGCAGCAAATCTCTTCCGTTGCCACGAACGTATGGATCCGGGCATGGGCAAACGCGTATGCGGATAGGCAGCCCCAAGTGATGAGTGCTCACAGCCGATCACCTATTACTCACGCAGCTACTCTGAATGGTCTCGGAACCTGCCTCACCAGTGGTACCTGCAATTGGAATTTGCCTTTCCTTACGCAGCCTCCAGAAGAACACTACACCTACAATTCCATGCAAACCAGTTTCAATCCCTCCGAGTCGGATGTCAATGCTGGATACTACCTTGGTGTTTACGCTGTTCTCGGGGTAATCTTCATGTTCATCACGTTCCTTAGAGAAGGTTTCCTTTTCGGGGGTTCTCTCGCGGCATCTCGAAGGATTCATGAGAGGCTCATTCAGGCCATCACGCATGCGAAATTCCGCTTCTTTGACCAGACTCCCCTCGGCCAGCTCATGAATCGGTTCTCTAAAGACATTGAATCAGTTGATCAAGAAGTAGCTCCAGTAGCGATTGGCGTGGTTCATTGCCTCGCATCTATCGTCACCATCGTGATTCTAATTTCGGTCATTACTCCTGGCTTCTTAATTGCCGGCATGTTTATCACGGTTCTTTACACGCTTATTGGACGTTTCTATATCAGTTCCTCACGAGATCTCAAGCGCCTAGAGTCGGTGCATAGAAGCCCGCTTTACCAACAATTCGGCGAGACCTTGTCCGGTATGACAACAATCCGAGCATATGGAGATGAAAGACGCTTCATTCGCGAGAACCTCGCGAAGATCAACACGCAACATCGCCCTTTCATCTACTTGTGGGCAGCGAACCGATGGCTAGCTTTCCGAGTGGATGTTGTTGGCGCTCTTGTTTCGTTCTTTGCTGGTGTATTTGTGGTTCTGAGTGTCGGTCGCATCGATGCCGGCGCTGCTGGACTTGCTTTAACATACGCCGTTACGTTTACAGAGAACGTTCTATGGTTCGTCCGGCTTTATTCAGCCAATGAGCAGAATATGAACTCTGTCGAACGTATCAAGGAGTATCTCGACGTTGATCAAGAAGCCGCCGCAATTGTTCCTGAAAATAGGCCACCTACTAATTGGCCAAATCAAGGTTCCGTGGAGTTTATCAGCTACAGTACGAGGTATAGGACTGAATTCGACTTAGTTCTCAAAAACATAAGCTTTAAGATACTTCCTGGAGAAAAGGTCGGGGTCGTGGGACGCACTGGTGCAGGCAAAAGTTCGCTTGCTTTGGCTCTATTCCGGGCCCTGGAGGCAGAAACAGGGAAGATCCTCATTGACGACATCGACATCGGGTTGATTGGTCTGCAGGACCTGCGGGAAAATATCGTCATGGTACCGCAAGGTAAGATGATTTACCGAGAGAACTAAGTTCGTACTGACGTGCGACAGATCCAACACTGTTCTCAGGCACAATTCGAAGCAATCTTGATCCTTTTGGCCTGTTCACTGATGAAGAGATCTTTACAGTACTTCGCGAAGTACATCTGATCTCAACAATATCAAGCACAACGTCGCGATCAGCTACTCCTGAAGAGCCAAGGACGCCTGAAGCAATTGAAATACCCGACCCCGCCACAGGCGCCATGACTAGCGACGTGGCTGGTAGCTATTCTGCTTCAACTGTAAACCCTAGCTCGATCATAACCAATATGATACTCGGTGAGGCAGGAGAGGACACGGTTCTGATAATGCCAAACGGAACTGCGACGAACACTAATAGGGTCGTGGATGTAGACGTCGCCATGCAGGCGGACAACAAGAACCCCTTTCGAAATCTCAATTCACCAGTAGCCGAGTCCGGAACGAACCTCTCCCAGGGCCAACGGCAACTTCTGTGCCTTGCCAGAGCATTATTGAAGGCGCCAAAGGTCTTGTTAATGGATGAGGCGACGGCTTCAATTGACTATGCGACTGATGCGAAGATTCAAGAAACGATACGGGAGATCAAAAATACTACCATCACTATTGCACATCGACTTCAGACTATCATCGACTACGACAAAGTCCTTATACTAGACAAGGGCGAGGTTGTTGAATTCGGTGATCCGTGGAACCTGATCCGCAGCGACGGTGGCTCCTTTCGCAGCATGTGCGAGACCAGTGGTGAAATGGAGAGTCTCTTGAAGGAGGCCGAGAAAGCGCATCAGGCGAGACATAAGACTGCGCCGTCTACCTC
The DNA here is from genome assembly GCA_010094045.1 of Lojkania enalia. Classification (NCBI taxonomy): domain Eukaryota; kingdom Fungi; phylum Ascomycota; class Dothideomycetes; order Pleosporales; genus Lojkania; species Lojkania enalia. The sequence continues at coordinate 64,333 of ML986621.1, forward strand.
AAGCGAGTAGCACCCGCAATTGTTAATAGAAATGGAGTGGAGGCTCACATAACCCTATCCCTTTCCTTTCTTGTACAGATTATTATTTTTGAAGGGGCGTTTGTTTTACATTGATGGTGAGCATGGCAAGCGAATAAGTAGATTATCATACATAGCATAGAGTGTCAGCAGAATAGGTTGTTGTAAAGGAGTTGCATAGCTGAGGTTTTTCTTTTGTTGAAGGGCTACTTTCTGTTTCTGGATATGTGAAGGCCTGGTAGAAAGGAGCGTTGAGATTGGGCTCACTGGCATTGGTAGAATAGCATAAGGATAATAGATATCCTGTGGATATGTGTTTATTTTTGATAATATCATCGTGTGGTGCTACTCGTTATCTATTCTGAATCTCTAATTATCACAAAGCAACTAGTTTTAGAATTGAGGGGAGAAAACTACCACCTTCAGTCTTTGACATCTGACCGGAAAGAGGGATCCTCTACGAAACTCGATTTCCGGTCTATTCTGGAAATACGAAAGGCCATTCTTGCAGAACACACATAATAGGAACCATGAATCATAGATTAAAAAAATATATATATAGACAATAGAACGAAATATTTCAAGGCATATGAAAGAAAGACCCTGCAAGGCACGTAGAACGTATGTATCTATTATTACACATGCAAGATTGATCGGCAGACTCGCGATACGGTTCAGACATAGTGATACATCTTAATTACCAGTCCAGAAAAAGATTGCAGCCGATTCAAGATAGGCGGTTGCGATTACAGCAAGAGGAAAAAGTCTTACACTAAGAAGACTAGTGTCTACTAGGATGGGCAAAAATTATCAGTGCAGTCTGTGTGGATCGAACACACGACCTTCAGATATGCTAAGGCATATTACTGACTAAATAACTTCAGTCTGACGCTCTCCCAGCTGAGCTAAGACTGCTAGATGTTGATATAATTATTAAAATAATATATATAGATATTTAAAATTTTCAAATTCACAAAATATGAGCGATCCAAACCCAGATGCGGGGCTTAAAGTTTCCCGGGAATCTGGTAGGGTTTACCCCGGGCCAACGCCAATGCAGCGTCAATCCCTGACCAATCCTCTACGGGACACCAACAGAAACTCAATGCCGTTCGTTCTGCACCAAACAATTTCTCAAAATCGCAAACTATTATCTGCAATGGAAGCCTGCCTATCTCTAAATCTGATATCATAGATGGCCTTGCCTTAATTCGATTGTCTCTTGAATTGGCTGGTGCAATCAATGCACGTCAAAATCCAATCGCTGAGTTTCCTATCTTCTTCAAAGCTTATTTTTTCAAAAAAAAAAAAAAAAAAAAAAAAAGGGTATTAGGGGAAAGGGGGAGAACTTACCACTTCCAGGACTCCTCAAACTCAATTCCACCACCATCAAACTACACGAAAATTACACTAAGCCTCAAAACCCTATCTCCTAAACTACTGCAAAACTTCAACTTCGGCCCTTTTTCTTTCTACGTTTCGTCCGGCGACGCATAATCAAACTCGTACGGCGAATTATACCTACCCATTTTACTCTTCGGATACTTTGGTCCACCATTTCGCGAGTCCTTTACCGTTTCTCCTTTTCCGGCATTTTTGAAACATAAGACAATCGTAAGGATGAGTAGAGGGGCGACGACGAATGCGCCGATGGCTATGCCCACAATAGCGGTGGGGCCGAGGTATGGGCCCTTGTGTGTTGATGTGGTTTTGTTCCTTTCTCGGATCGACGTGATGCTGTATTCTTGTAATAGAGTAATATTTGCCTTGCGAGATGATGTAATGATGTCCTTGTAGTGAGTTGGCACGTTGATGTGGGGTGATGGGAATGGGATGACTATGCGTATTTTGTTTCTTAATGGACCACGGGGAAGATGATTGTGGAAATCTATATATTCTGTCCTATCGCTGGCCCTAACCCCTCGTGACTCGACGTCTCGGTATTAAGTGTAGAGGGCACAGTGACTAACATGGAGAGGATGAGTGAGTGAGTTGCTACTCGAGGAGTAGCGGTTCCAGAGTCGTTTGTAGAGAGTAGTAATATCTGTCCTGATGTAGATTTCTGTTCGCAAACTCTTTATAATGTGTCGAGAACTTATTATTGTTAGTCTTCGGTATGTAAATATTCTTTTATTGTGGAGCTGGTTGAGACTTACAGTATTCTAAGACCTGGAGGGTCTCCTCGCCGTCCATACATTGTTTGCATTGCTCTAGCATTTTTCCACGTTATCCATGAAGGCCACGTTCTACCAGTTTCAGCCAGTACTGTAACTGAGCGTCCGATTTTCTAAAGGTAATGCGATAGGGATCCGTAGTAGGAAGAAAGGAAAGGAGAGGGAAACACGTGAATTGCTTCAGTTAAGACGGTTCTAACTTAATGGCGCTTCTACAAATCTCTTGGATTTTCCGTTGCGAAAGGATATGCATTAGTTATGAGCAAGTGAAGTGTTCAAAGTTGACAGTTTGATAATAGTCGAAGGTCTGGGTGGACCGTGCAATGTAGAGTCCATATTGACTGTTTCGTACTTTCGCCATATGACTCATTAGCCACTGTACTAACACTTGATTCCTTGAGTAGCACTCGCGTAACCAAAAAAGTTAGCATTACACAAAAAACAATTACAATCGTTCTTGCGAACCAGGTACATCGGAAGTGGTAGGGAAATGTTGTACTGGAATCCCTAGAGTATGCTTAGCACACTATCTGGAGAGTGAAATCGAAGGAGGAGCAAAACGGTAAGTCATCAGGTATGTTACGTCTATATGAGGGAGTCACAATGGTGGCCTTTTCAAACATAAAAGCTAAGTTCACATTCAAATAATGCATACCGTGAACTGTTTTACATGAGGGGGGCTAGACGTTTCACTGCCATTATTAATTGCTAGTAAAAGAAGTTCTAGGCATCTATCCCAGCCGACTTCTAAGATCTATATATGCTAGTATTGCTGATATCCACTTCATGAATTGCTAACGTTCTCTGCCCAGCCTACCCACCTTCGAACCACTTCATCGATTGCTTTGACTTCTTCGCGAACCGCCTCGACCTCAAACCACTCCCGATGTTCTTTGCCACAAGCTTCGCAGTTCTTCTTGACACGCTGATCGGCTAATTCAATATGAATAAGTCGCTCAACCCGATGAACATGCGGTACTTTTCGCACGCCTTCGGAAACTTGTCGCCCAGGATCGGAAGGTCGCTGATTCTGATAAGAGGGTCGTCGGGAGTTTGCCGGTGAGCCTTGAGGTGATGGCAATGGCGTAGAGGGCACATATGGATAAAACCGCACCAATGAAAGGCTGTATCCGCACTGACGAGTCCACTCATTCATGCGACGGTGGACATTGGACGCTCGGCCGATCTTGAGTAATATAGTATCCTTAGAGGGACTTGAAGTTCCACGCTGTTCAGCCTTTCCTCCAGAGGTGTTAGGGCGCTGCGGGCGCCGCACGGAGTATTGTCTTAGAACATCTGACGTTCGTCGGCCTTGTTCAGGTCTACTTGGCGGAGCAAGTAAGGTTGAAGCCGTTGAGGAGGGTGGTGGACCGGCGGCTTCGGAGGTAAGCCAAAATATATAAATGTATCCTTCATCATCGTGAGGGGAGATGGGTTTCGAGAGTTCGGTGAGAAGAAGAGACGTTGTTTGGGGAGAGAGGCTCTTTGGTATGTGCGCGAGGAGATTTAAAGTTTCAGAAGCTGGTTGTTGGGAGTTCCTATTGATGGGCCTAGAAGGCTTCTCTCCTAAGGGCTTGCGCGCTGGTATGCTATTGTTGGATCGTGAAGCTGATAACTGATTCGGGGAAGCATTGCTGGATCGAGCATGTCCTTGGCTGATCCTTTGTGGTGCCTCTGACATTGGCGCCTGTATTGGATTCACCGTGGGACGTACTTGGCCCTCGATTCTCTTCTTGTGTCTCACCACTTCAACATAATCATCATCTGCCGGTCCCAGGCAACATAACAATGCCCAAAAACTACGTCTTTTCGGCGGTTGTGGACGACTGGACACGGGTCTTTGAGACGGGCGCTTTTGTTCCGTGATTAGATCACTTGGAACTGACATTAGCGGCCCATAGACACGGTCCCATGTTGGAGGTCGATTGACTCTACGGGGAGGTCTGGCGGATGAATTTTCTTTTACTCTTTGCCCTTCCTTCTTCCTCTGTGTATTGGCTTGTGGAGAGTCCTCACCCCCGAGAACGCCCAACCGCGCGACTAGCGTGTCGATGCTACTCCTCTCTTGCAATGGGTATATCCGAGTATCCTGCCTCTCGGGCGCCGTAGCATTTGTTGCTGCTAGTTGTTCAGCTTGGTCCTTGTGCTGCCAGCAGAAGAATGCAGCAAGCCCTTCTTTGTTATCTTTATAATCTTCACTGACTACTGGCATGACAGCCAGGACTCCATTATTCCGGGAATTCTTTGCGTTAGCGATGCTTCGTCGACATGGTCTTCCAGAGGAAGTGATGCCTTTACATGTCGTGGCAGGATTTTTCGAGTCCGATCGCGGGAGAAGAGACTCTGGCGTATGCCCAATGAATGGCGGCATAGTGGAAAGAGACTGGATTCTGTATCTAGGAGGGCGGATTATTGAATTATATGCAACTGCTGCTTGGATTGCTCGAAGGCGATGTACTGCTAGCTCCCTTTCGGAATTGTGTATCTAGAACCGCATCGTGGTAGTAGAATGAAATAGTAGGGAAGCGGCATGAGGGATGGAGCCCTGACATTATGAGGCTGTGTGAAGGCGCTTGGGTAGGTGTTTGATCAAGTTTGGGGGAGAATTGAGATGGCGGGGGACAGAAGTTCGTGGCAAGTGAGGCTGGATCGTGGCGGTGCTCGTGGCTGATGGCTCGGCAAAATGATGGCCCGGGACAACTGTCTATATTCTTCCTACTTAGAACTTCAAAAATAATCTTCTATGTAGGCTTGATCTAATATAAATCCAATAGAATGTATTAGTATTTCCTTATTATATGCTTCATACCATTGTAAGGGTGTTTGTAGCTAAGTAGTTATTTATTTTAACAAGTTTCTCTATGGGGTTGATCCGTAGCCATGTTCGTTGAACTACGGTACGATTGAAGATCTCAGGTTTTAGGCCCTTGAATCCTAAGCGGAAGTGGGTGGGATTGCTAGATTTACTCATTGAGATTTTTTTTTAGGCCAGATATCATCCTGCAACGGGCAGGATAGATCGTGGCATTTCGGACGAGTCGACAATTCAGTGAGGTGCAGGGGTTGCCTAACGCTCTCATCCTTCAATCTCCTATGCGCATTCGCCGTCTTGGAATGCTAGCAAGGTATTCAAGTGTTGTGTTATAACTACCTCAATTCTGAAAAATAACTAGTACAGTCGCGAGAGCAATGGGCTCGTTTCTGTCTACAAACGAGTTCCCCGTCGATGGGCGTGTACGTCGCCTTACCCCTATCTCGCGTTCCGACCTTCCATCTATCTCATCGATAGAGCTAAACAGTTTCCGCATAGACAATCCTCATCACAGGCGGCTCGAAAGGTCTTGGCCAAGCGTCCGCTAAACAACTAGCAGCAAAGGGAGCCAACATCGTCATCGTCGCGCGCGGCGAGGGGAGCTTAGCCGAAGCCATTGCATCAATCTCTGTAAAAAGAAATCCCCGCCATCATGGCCGTTGCACCAGAATTGAAGAGTGTGACTGACATTTGGTAGAAAAAAGCTCGCGACTCCACAAAGCAGCGCTTTCATTCCATCATTGCTGATGTATCGATAACGGATGAATGCGCACGTGTGGTCAAAGAGACCATCACATGGAATAATGGTTCACCGCCCGATATCGTATGGTGCTGTAGCGGCAGTGCGCATCCAAGTCTATTCATTGACACGCCAGTCGACCAATTTCAGAGAATGATGGATAGCAATTACTTCTCCTGTGTGTACATGGCGCACGCGGTGCTCAACATATGGCTACGGCCGACTGTCGACCCTGAGCAGCCTAAAGCGGAATCAGTTCCCCCGCCAGCGCGCCATATTGTCTTCACAGGTTCATTTGTATCATTTTTTAGCTTTGCAGGATTTACGCCGTATTGCCCTTCCAAAGCCGCCATCAGGTCTCTTTCGGATTCACTGTCGCAGGAGATGAATCTCTACGCTGCGGCGCATCCGAATCTGCCTCGTGTGCGCGTACATACGGTCTTCCCGGCCACGATGCCAACGCAGTCACTGGATGACGAGAACCGTGTGAAGACAGACTTGACGAAGTCTCTAGAGGAAGGAGACCAAGTACTGCAACCAGACGAGTGTGCACGGCGCGCAATTCGGGGGCTGGAGAATGGGGAAGAGCTGGTGCCTACAAGCACGATCATTAGACTGGTGATGGCGAGTGTGATGGGAGGTAGCGTGCGAGGGGGGTTCTGGAAGGGACTAGCGGATACGCTGGTGGGATGGGTAACGCTCGTTGTCATGATGTTTATAAGGTGGGACATGGATAAAAAGGTTGCCAAATGGGGGAAGCAGTACGGCCCAAGTGGCATGACGGAGAAGGAATAATCGATTCGAGTACTCTTTCTGTTATTGCTAATGGGAAAGAAGGTACTAAGGTCTTCAAATTTGGTTGCTCTATATTTTATTAGATACTTGTTGTCGAAGGTGTACTAAGAGCAATGGGGTATAATAAAGCAGACGTCCATCACATTCACTATTTTGTGGGACATTCGCATGGGATTAATACTACAAGTGAAATATGCTTCCTTCAAGTAATATTAATGGAGTTCTCCTTAGTGCTAGCGTTCTACGCTATCAACTATATGCAAGTGAATCCAATGATGCTAAAAACGGTTCCAAAAATGTCCTTGGTCTGTACAGTCCACTCTAACCTATGCTTTCTAGTACTCTTGACCTTAATGCGTGCTATTAACAAAAAAGCGGAAGAATTATTTACATGCGCCAGGGTCCGTCAACTACATTTAACGCCCCCTCAACAGCGTCCTCTAAGCTTTGGACTCTCCTCCTGAGCATACTATTTTCTTCCCTCTCCTTAGCTAAGCGACCCCAGACGGCGGCTTGCGCACCGCCTTCGCAATTGGCGCAACCCCAGCCGCCCTTTTCGAGGTTAATTGATCCATCGCGGACTTTATCATATGTGCTGCGTCGTTGAAGTGGCTGAGGGCGTCTTCCCTTGGGCGTAGAATCACTTCCATCAACATCTGATGCCGCTGACGAAGGTATCGTATCGGTAGGGCTAGTTGCACCATTGGCACGCGAGAAGATGCTTGCAGCCTCAGAATCACATTCCGATTCAAAGCCGGAGTCAACAGAAACATTTGAGTTCGATGCTCGGGGCCTCCGCCTGGGACTCTGTGCCTCTGCGAGTGCATGTGGAGAGTTGGGACCTCGGATCAAAGCCAGGCTTCTTTTTCTAGCTGCCTCCTCTTCCTGTCGTGCGCGGCGCTCAAACATAAGCTCTTCCATTAACCTCCTCATTTGCTCGTCTTGCTCATTCGCGCGAGAGGCCATGGTTTCCAGCTGCATCTTCAAATGCCTAACCCTAGTTTCCGCCTCGTCCAGCTCGTCATCCTGTGCGCTTTGTTCAGCTTGGGCATCACTTAGGGTGGTCGAGAGCTGGCGGTACGATTTCTGGTAGCGGTTGAGGAGGGCTTCGGCATTAGAGATGAGATCGTGAAAAGACGAGGGCGCGAGGGGGTCGACTGGACCATGTGGGAAGAGCGATTGAGAAATGTCAAGGTTCAAGAGTTCGTCATCGGGGTTGTGGTAGGTCGGTGAGGAAGTGGGTGGTGCGCTAGTGGCATTCTTATGTGACGACAAAAGCCAGCCAAACTTGCTAGTAGTGTTCGCTGGTTGGGTTTGGGCGGGCACGGAAGATGGTGGGTTGGAAGTGACCTCGGTCGACCGAGGAAGAGCAGACCCGCGGTTAAATATGCTGGCCATCATCTTGTTTGTCTCGTCCCCCTCGTCTTCCTCCGAGTCGTATTCGTCGTCCAAATAGTCCTTGGATGTTACACCAATGTTCACGGGCGCAGATGAGCCGTTGAACCAATTGCTGATTGCCTGCGCGCCAGCCCTGAATTTCGGCTGTGATGCAGTCGACTCCAGCACTTTTCTCGAGGGGATGAAGCTGGCGAGAGATTTGGTGGGGGCGCGGAAGGACGCTCGGGAACTATGCTGCTGTAAGGTGGAAGTGGCTCTGTTAAGCAAGGGCTGACAATTTGTGAATAGAGTATCCGTCATCGACCGCCGGTGGCCGCCAATGTGGGGCGACGAAGAGTAAATCTCAGCCGACGATTGCACTGCGTGCGGGTTATACGCAGGCGCGGCTGTCAAAGCGGAAGGTGGAGGTCGGACCGGGTCGGTGATGTCCACGTCGTCGAAGGTCGAAATGTCCTCGTCCTCCGGGATGGACGCGATCGACGGAGGGTTTTGCTTCAGCGGGTGCAGAGGGGCCTGGGCATCTGCTCCTCGTAGAGAGAGATGTGTCGCATAGGAAGGGGAGGGTGCAGTGGGCCGATGCAGGGCCGTCTCGGGGATTGATGCATGGTTAAGAGCCATGGGGTCCAGGCCGGGGCGGCGCAGGAATGGGTCGTTCTCGCGTCGGAGAATGAGGAATAATGCGGGCCTGGTGTCCTTCTCGCCCTCCAATGTTCGGCGGGGAGAATGTGACAGGCGGAATGACGAGGTGTGAAACGCAGTATCGAGTGAGCCTTGTCGATAAGCAACGCCGCTGTCCAGGGCACCCCAGGCTGGTGATATTGGGCGAGCGAATCCACAAGAACGACTGACAGGTGTTACAATGTACGGAGTAGTGCAGTGACAATGGTAAGATAGCTGAGAAAAGGCAAAGAATAAGAAAACGGGCGGTTAGCAGAACTACCCAAGTTCATTGCTGGGGTTCCCGCTTTTCTAGCGGTGTACAATGGTGGAATGCGGAAGGCTGGTCTCAAGGTAAATGTGTGGCGGGAACGGTGGCTGGTGTGGACCCTGCGCTCGCGTCGTCTTCGTGAAACATCGTCGCCCACCATCCAATCCCCCTTGAACGCTTGCAGTAATAAACGCATCAAAGTGCTGTGCGACTCTGCAGATGCTAAAAATAATAACACACCATATGCATGCACGGTTGTGAAAGCCATCGGCGGTGCGGACCAGAACACCCTTGTTCTACCAAGACACCAACAGGACTATATATTCACCACGGGAGCCGCTTTGCGGTAGCGGACTGTTGATAAGTCTAGTCCGAATGTCATTTCTCACCCATTCTATTGCACCACATGGCAGAATCAATAGGATCCCGCATACACGAACCTCTCGTCCACGGTTCTGTGTCCACGTCGCGCAGCGATCCGACTCGCCACGCGACAGTATTGGTGCATCCTGACGTGATCATCTACGCTTTCGTCTAGATATTTTGCCATGGTTTTATAATATTGGATTGAACAAAACAGCTGTCAAGGTGCTATCGGCTACTTTAGCTATTTGTGGGATGGTACTTGCAACCTGACATATTAATCATGGGCCATGCAAGTGTTTATCAGTGCTAGAAGCCACCTAGTACACATCCTAAAGTAGGTAAACACGGCGGATGTCGAGCAAAACCGTGAAGATTTGTCCTAGGGTGTCTGCCTTTTTTACCATTGTAGGTTGCTTCAAGATTCAATTCATAGTTATCCCTGCAGCACCCTATCACTCCCACTTTAGTATACTCTCGGGGAGAAAACAGGTTATTCATGGTGGCCATTATATCATGCGACGCTGTTTTCCGAGCGTATCGTCCACGGCGCCTTCTCTTCCAAGAAGATGTGCTGTCCAACCTTCGGAAACTGACTCTTGAAGCTGACCGCATCAATAGATCCAACTATCAGGCTTATACTCTTCTTTTCAAGACACGCTATAGACATAGGGCTCCGCAATTGGACAATGCATTTTGTTCGCGATATCGGAGAGCCTAAAGTTCTTAAGGTCGAGGACGCGAGGAAGTGAAATGAAGTCGTCAGGATCTCAGTGAACGGCAGGAGTGATGATCCGGAAACTTATTAAGCGCGAAAATGACAGAGCGTTGTGCTTGACGGAGAGGCTGTGCTGGTGCATCTAACGCCTCCGCGACGGCATCCTGAAAAATTACTTGGTCTTTCGTCGTTCATTATAGTTGTAGAGGTCCGCTAGCTCGACTTATCGTGTTGTCGCATATAAAGCTTATGTTTGCAGGCTATCCGGAGGAATACAGCATCAACTTCCTCCGCCTTGCCATCGACAGCGAGCTTATCCATCTCTTCATTGAATACGGATTCAGCTTTCTTCCAGATGTCTGGTTCTGCAAACCTTGTCACAGCATCCCCCATCCTAGCGTTGGTTTCAAATAGCTCTTCAGCATCCAACAAATTGCATTCACATCGCCCATAACCAGCTTGGTTCTCTGCTGTGAAACTTTCTCAAGTTTCAGCTCTGCTCCCCGCAACACTTGAGTGATTCTTCCGACTGGCTCTATTCCCAGAAATATAAGACTGGAATACCCCATCTCCGATCTGTCCGCTCGAGCACTAACCCGATTACCAAATTCCTCGGATGCGCTGAGTCCAATGCAATCAATCCTCTTGGTTTCAGATACGTACTCCAGTACGTTACCGGAGCCTTCGGATCCCGAGACGGAACCAATGCAGAAGCAGTCGTGATTATATCAATTATTGACCATTCAATACTTCAATAACCTCAAGATTCAGGATATTTCTTCGATAAATTCATGGGTGTAACACCTTAGTGTCTACCTCTTTCTTCCTGCTCGCGTGCTTAAGCATTTCTAGTGTGATGTCGACACCGACGACACGGCCGCTTGAGCCCACAGCCCTGGCTCCCAGGAAGGCAAGCAGTCCGGTGCTGCAGGCTAGCTCTAGTACATGCTAACCAGGTGCGAAGAGGAGATATGATGCGAGATGTTTAGTAAATGAAGAATGCCATGTGTTATCCGCAAGCGTCGGAGCGAGCTTCGTATAGGCGGATGGCCGCATCCGCTTGAGGTTCCTCTGTATCCCAAATACTTTTTGAACAAAAACTCGACCACTATTCCGGGATACTGGGGATAGCTATAAATGCCTCTGTGGATGTTTGGAAGAGGCGGGCTAGGACGGGTACTCCGGCGTTTGCGATCAGCAATAGACCCTTTGCACTATACTACCCTCAAACTGTCCACTTAAGCGCGAGCTTTTTAGAAAGATTCCTAGAACATGCTGCAATGTACGATTTGCTATAAGGATTCTTTATAACGAATCTACTACTGCGCAATCAAGACCGGACACGGTCGGCAGATACAATCAAAACTATAACCATTGCGCCCGTATCTACCTGCTTTTCAAGGGCACTAGTACATATCGGGCCACCTCGTTACTTATCGCTGACTTAGCATGAAGAGCAAAAGTAGTTTCAAAGCATAGTTAATTTATTATCGTTTAGTTGAAAGAATACAAAAAATATCATATCTCTTTCGCTAGCGGATAAGGGCTGATTGTTCAAGATCGTCCAACTCAAGTATTTGACGCATAGAAACAGTGACTCATTGACTCGCACCTAGAGGGGATGCCAAGGTAAATTATATCATCAAGTCTACTTGTAAAATACCCACATGTTGCTTCCCCTCTCACAGCTACTTAATCTATCTTAACTCCCATCGTCCCAATACAGCTCCGGGGAGGAGAATTCTCCCTGACATTGACGACCCCCACAAGGCCCTAAATGTGTATGCCTAAGATAGCTAAAATATGACCGAGAATTGGCGGGTCTTTTGCGTAATTACAATACTACTCGGCCATTTACTTTCCTGTATTCTGAGTCGTCTATCTGGATCCTTTTGAGAATACCAAGAAATAGTCCAAGCATACAGGGAAGAAGGACCTAGTGGCATTGCGATGAAGAATATTTCTGCTCTCTAGCATATATTCTTAAGCGTTTGACATATAATTATGTATTCAATTGAGAATACTTGGGTACGATGACATCCTAATAGCCTCCAGTTAATGGTTCTTGTCTAAGCCGACCTCTAAAGTCGCAGCAATGTTGACAAAGCGCTCACAAATAGACGCGAAACAAATATATACCAACACTTTGAGCATTCTTGATGACCAATTGATATTGAATGAATTTATTGCATCATTTAGTCCCGAGATAGGCAACTACTCCTTCGACTGAGCCTCGGCTAATCAATTATTCTTTGAAACTGCTTTTGATAGAGATGAAAGATGCGGGTACGCCCGGAATTGTCCCGCACTCATGCGGAAATTCGAACGACCTAGTGTCTTGTGGAGGACGAAGCAATGATAGTGATAAGAACATTTTATTATCGCGACACCACTTACAGTTATCATTGCGTAGGAAAATTAGTTCTCGTGATGGTGTAATTGGCTAGAAATAGCACTCAATCTCCTACCAGACTCAGTAGGTCCATGCGAATATTTGCATCATGCCTTTTAAGTGCTTGGAGAGACCGAAATGATGTACATTATTCGAGGACCGTGTCGCAAACTAGTGGTCGTAAAGCCAAAGTATTTTGTTCACATTTACAACGAATTTAATAAAATGCATGCATTATGTCTAATATTGTAGTCAGTCATAGTTCTCACAGTAATATTAGTCACAAACAAAAACTTCAACACAAAATTGCAACTAGGATGGTTCGCATCCCAAAAAGGTAGGTCCATGCGAGCCAGGGCCCCCGTCAAGTGGATCAAAACTCCTAGGCTTATATTGTTTGAAGCTAGTCATTCGCGCTCAGCTAGTTTCCTTCAAACGCCCGCCTTGATCATATCATCAAATAGCGCGATTCGTACGGGGCGCCTTTTATATATCATTCCTGCATCGGGGGTATCGCCCTTAGATAGGATGCATCATTTTTGCGCTCCGAAATAGTTTCAACACCAAGATTTGCTATATTCCTCTACTTGTGAAACTCCAAAAGCCAAGAGACGAACGGTCACAATGGCGCCACATCCCTTTCGTACGCTCGACGTCGAGGAAACCCGGGTAGCCCGGGATGTCATTCTCTCACTACACTCCGATGTCGTCGTCGATTTCCGTGAAATCTACCTTCAAGAACCGGAAAAAGCAAAGATGAAAGCATATCTTGACCTAGAGCATTCATCAACGCCCGGACAATCACCGAACGGAAAGAGGCCACCGAGACTGGCGAAGTGCCAATATGACATTATTGGTCTAGACAAGATTCCAGAGTATCATGAGTCGATTGTTGATGTTGAACTTAAGAAGAGGGTTAGTCATGAAGTTGTTAGCAAAGATAAGCAGGCGTCGTTGACATTGTGGGAATTTCAAATATTGATTGGTAAATAAGACAATTTCTCGCGGCCTTTCCGTGTATTCTAACAAAGATTCAGAGGCCTGCAAGAAATCCGAGATGTTTCAGAAGGCCATGGCAGAACTGAAGTTGCCTGAGGGATTCGAGCTGGTTGTTGAGCCATGGTGAGATTTCGAGGCTCTCGTCCTCCTCCTATCTAACAGGCACCAGGCCATACGGTGGTCTCGATCTCGGCGCTGAGAACAGAAGATATTTTCAAGGACTTTGTTTCGCCCAAGATACAAGAAGTGGAAATGCCGATTCAAATTTCTATGCCTACCCCCTTCCCATAATACCGATTATGGACGCTCACAAACGCGAAATTGTCAGAATTGACCGCCTCGCTACAGGCGGCAAAGGAGATTCGCTCACCGGCAAAACCCACTCAGAACGTATTATCGACCATTGCCAGACATCCGAATACGTTCCAGAGCTTGTCGAATTGAGGAAAGACCTCAAGCCTATTAACATTACTCAGCCAGAGGGTACATCCTTCAAGGTTACCGACGAGTCTTTAATTGAATGGCAAAAGTGGCGCTTCCGTGTCTCCTTTAACCCGCGTGAAGGTGCTGTCCTTCACGACGTCCATTATGATTGTCGTAGTATCATATACCGACTCAGTTTTAGCGAAATGACTGTCCCCTACGCTGACCCACGCCCACCATTTCACCGTAAACAAGCATTCGACTTCGGCGACGGTGGTGCAGGAAACTGCGCCAACAATCTCTCTTTGGGCTGTGATTGTTTAGGTGTGATTAAATACTTTGACGGGGTTGTTGTCGGTTCAGATGGTATTCCACAGACACACCCCAACGTTATCTGTCTGCACGAGCAGGATAATGGTATCGGTTGGAAACACACAAACTGGCGCACCGGGAGAGCTGTTGTGACACGAAACCGCGAGCTCGTTGTCCAATTTATTATCACGCTCGCAAACTATGAATATGTTTTCGCCTACATATTCCGCCAAAACGGAGACCTAACTGTCGAAGTACGTGCTACGGGTATTGTGTCTGTCGTCAATATCGATCCCGGAAAAATCTCTGATTATGGAAATGTGGTTTCGGGGGGAGTTCTCGCACAGAACCATCAGCATATCTTCTGCGTCCGTGTCGATCCAGCAATTGACGGCCACAAAAATACAGTCATGTACGAAGAATCTCATGCCGCACCCTGGGACAGAGCAACTAATCCCAATGGAAATTTCTACGAGGTCCGCAAGACAACTGTAAATCGCTCGGGTGGCCTGGACGCGGCGCCACAGCACAACCGCGTATTCAAGATTATCAATTCCAGCAAGAGGAATCTCGTCAGCGGAAACCCTGTAGCGTATAAATTCACGCCACCCCCGACTCAGAAGTTGTTGGCCGCACCAGGGAGCATTCAAGCACAGAGGGCACTGTTTGCTAATCATCATGTCTGGGTGACAAAATATAAGGACAACGAATTGTATGCGGCTGGCAGATTTACGCTGCAGAGTCAGCAGGAGGTGGATGGTGTGCATGATATGGCGAAGCGCAATGATGGGGTCGTTGATGAAGATATTGTGATTTGGAATAGCTTTGGGCTCACGCATAGTAAGTTTTTTGGGCGACCTGCCAGCAATATGTTGTATTGAAGGAGATTGACTGACACTTTTTGTAGATCCGAGGGTAGAGGACTGGCCTGTAATGCCTGTTGACATCTTCCATGTCAATTTTAGGCCTGCAGACTTCTTTACGGCAAATCCAGCAATAGATGTCCCTTCGGGCAAGAACAATAGTTCAGTGTTAGTGGGAAAAGATTGCTGTAAGACAGAACAGAAGTTATGAACTAAGCGGAATGAATGATTAAACGTGAGACTGGCTTATGAAGACGTACAGAGCTCTAGTATAGAATAGACATCATATATTTCTAGATTAGCAACTAACTTATACTCTGAGCACCGAAGGCTTAGTTCACTAGAATCGCTTTCGATTTAGGTATTGGAGGTACTACATGATTTCTCATAAAATGTGACCAAATTATTTGTTTCCCCGTAATAATCTAACTTCGCGTAGCCCTACTTCATTAATTGTCTGCTCGATTATCGAGAAAAATGTTGGAGATTGCTGGCTGAGAAAATATTGTTGCATGTTTTACAAGATCACAAGCTTCTCTGATAATAGCTTTGTTGCTAGGTCGAATTGTACTTGATTTCTTATGAAATAGCACTTACGCTTGCATCGAAACGTGCTGTCTCCGACTTCTTCCTACTTTGCCACAATACTAACGACGTCTTCATCAGCAACCACATGACCCAAGCCCACTCTCTGCGGAACATGTCTCGCACTTGCGCCCCAAACAAGTGCATATTTGAATGTCTCTTTGAGCGTTCTATGAATTTGATCGCAGACATCCTCGATCGTGCTCCCATTCCTAACAATCAACGCCTCATTGAAATCCGGATCAACACCCTTCCTCTTTGTGTAAATTCGGATCAATCGCAACTCCTCCCAGCACCGATCAACCACGTCCTGAATTCCTAAGTCGAGTTCGCAGCTCATGACTACTGTATGGGGTTCGCGGGCCAAGCTGTCTAGGAAATCAAGCGAAACGCTATCAATTTTGTTGTATACATAGAGGCAGCGGATGTACTTGCGATGATCCTTCATAATGGTGTCAATGAAGTCGTCAACAGTAGCATTCTCATCGCGAATGAGGACCTCGACGTTTAGAAGTTTGTAGTCCCGGCAAATGTTGTAGATCATTTTCTCGTCGAGGTTTTTAGGTGGTGATTGAAAAGTAATTTTCATGCCACCGGCCTTTTTGGGCTTTAGATAGATGTTGCTATTACACATTCAGTACTCACTATCATCTTAGTAGTAGTTGGGATTGGGAAAGATCGAGTGGAGCATATGACTTACGGAGGATCCCTATTCAACCGAATGCCTACAGCCTCCAATTCTTGCTCTAGCAACTTCCTTTGCTCCGCCTTCTTCGTCGCATCCAGCACCATAAGAATCATATCACTCGTCTTTGCTGCCGATATAACTTGTCTGCCTCTTCCTTTACCCTCGGCGGCGCCCTCGATAATACCTGGCAAATCAAGAATTTGGATCTCAGCCCCACCATATTCGAGAACTCCAGGAATGGCTGTCAGGGTCGTGAAAGCATAGGCTGCAACTTCAGACTTCGTTTTGGTTATTTTTGACAGAAAAGTAGATTTGCCGACTGACGGGAAACCGACGAGAGCTATACGGGCATCGCCGCTCTTGGAGACGTCGAAGCCAGAGCCGCCGCCTCCCCCAGAACCAGGCGCAGGCTCAAGGAGCTGAGCTCGGAGACGGGCAAGTTTGCTAAACAAGATTAGAGGGGTATTTAGGAAGCCCTCCAGGAAAATTAGATTCACCCTTTGAGAAGACCGAGATGGTATTCTGAAAAAAAGTGTTAGTGCACGTGATACGAGCTTGGAGCGGGATCTAGAAGCCTACCGGTCGCTTTATTCTCTATAAATTATTAGCAAACATTCCTAATGCCTTACTGACGGAGCCTTACTCTGTGTTCTTCTCATCTCCTCCTCAATCCTGTGGGGTTGTCAGTCCCTGCAATAATGCAGATTTTGCCCCTTCTTACTCCTTGATCTTATCCGTGATGTTCACCATTATGGTTGCTAGTGGCTTCACGCAATATAGAAAAAAATACAAAGAGTATATGCCTGAACAAACTAGGCCTTGGTGGAGGGATATAGCGGAAGTATTGCGATGATAAAAGCGGCTTGGCTTGGTGTTGAAGAGGCACCCAGCCCGATATGGAGCTAGTGTGGTCTCGTTCCTGGCTAAGAAACGTCCTTCGAGATTGCGGGGCGTAGGATTGGGTTTTGCTATCCTTATAATTTTTTTTTTTTTTTTTTTTTTTAAAAAAAAAAAAACATTTATTGTATGTTTTACTGCATTGCATAGATGGTGCGTAAAAGTAGGTTTATATATCATATTTTACTTATATGTGTATACCCCTTGTCTGCTCTATGGTGACGTGGATGAATGAGGAATAAGTATGATGAGAATTGTGTACACTGTATTCGGAAATTTCTATATGTTATGGATGATACATATCCATATCCAATAACCCCATCCCGGGTACAATTAACTCGAGATTCTGCAAATGCCAAAGTTTCGACAGCGTGAAATATATGTATATGGTACAAATGTTGTTCTGTCGAGTGCTGGTCTGAACTGGGGCTTGGCGCCTAGCTTTCGGATCAGCGGAGAGATAAAATGAGAACCAAGCGCTCAATTCTGCGACTGGAAATTCCAATTCTCCTGTAGTAATGTCAGCTTGCTGGTTGCATTATTTTTATTATGATTTGTTGATGTTGATGTTGTTGGGGAGTTATGTGGACAGACGCAACGTACCCATTGCCGCAATGCCCCATTCGGACTCGTCGCAGTCGTGGATCCGATGCTCTTGATCCATTCCCCCGTATTTGCCGCACCCGCGCCCGCGCTATCAGCAGGCATGAATATGGCGCCGGGATCACTCTGCATGCCTGCGAGGAACTCCTCGAATCCCTCCGCGGTCGTCGAGGACGCTGAATTGAGGCCTCCGAGCAGGCTATCTAGGTCCACGTTGATGCTGTCCATTGGGGTGGCCAGCTGGCTCTGGATGTTCACCTGTGCAAAATCCGGGGTGGTGGACGAGGTGCTGTGAAGGGATTGGAGGGGCGCGGGGTGCTGGGAGTGTTGGGGGAGGGCGGTGGTGGTGCGGCGCTTATTGACGCCCTTCATGGTGTAGAAGGCCTCGAGGTTCTCCTTAACGGTCCAGAGGAGGTCAGAGCAGCGCTCGCGCACACCAACGCCGTAGCAGTGGCCAAAGATGTGGTCGATTATCGTCATCATCCTATCCTTGCGCGGGAGGTCCGGGGTGCGGTAGAGCTCGGTTAGGAGGAGCAGGACGGCGTGATATTGTTGGTAGGTTGTCGAGTACCAGGCCCAGGCGCTGAGGGAGGGGAGCGTGTCGAGTGTGGCGCCTATTTCGAGAGTGGTCAGTGCGGCGGTGAGGAGGATGTCTCGGAGACGGTTCTCGGCCTCTGAGCGCGGCTGGAGGGATGCCTGTGGTAAATGACGGTAAAGGAGCATGGAGTCACAGCGCGACATCAAGAGCGTTGCGACCAGTCCAGCATACCGTTGGATAGACTCATGGGCATCGAGGAACTGCAGGTACTTCGAATGGATATGTCGTTTTCGAGATTCTACTCGGGCGCGGAGGTCGTGCAAATTTATTGCTTTGCGGTCCATCTCGATCCTACCGCGGAAAATGAGGCGATGTATCTCATTACACTCATAGCGAATCAAAGATAGCGTTACATCTGTCCATCCCTGAACAGGAGTTGGCTGATGTTGCCATTTAGGACTCCCAAACTCGAACACATCATCATCGACGTTAAGGGGAAGTGGAATATCGAAGTCGTCTGACCGTATAGATGGGTGCGGCCCTTGCGCCTCTGCGGTCTTGAAGTCTAGGAAACAGATATGGTACCAGAGCAACGAGCGGACATGGCGCTGTAAAGGGGTCAGGCTCTGAGCTGAGCTGTGGCTAAGACGATGAATGCCAATACACTGAGCCAGGCGAACTAGCGCTCCGACTACAACGGACGTCGCACGAGATATCTGAGCTCTACATAGAGGTATCTATAATGTTCTTAGTATATCGAAGTTTACCGGAAGAGAGTGTTGTACCAGATAAATCGTAAGCGCTTGCAAAGTCCGTATATTCGACGTTTTTGCCCAATTAGCGCGGAGCAGCGCTCTTTCGGTTGCCTTTTGTAACCTCAAGAACAAGTCTTCTTTAGTTATTCCGAACTGCGCCTTGGCCTGGAGGGGAGACAAGCTAGCGGCAGCAGCCATGCACACCGACAAAATCAAAGCTGTGCAGGAGTTTGGATTAGGATTCCCCAGCTCGATGTTGATCCAAAAGCGATCAAATAGGCGGTTGAAGGACGGGATGTGCAAGACGTGGGCAAGCGGGCTGACGGCTTCCAAATATCTTTGAAATAAAGATTCTGCCTCAATTTTTGTGGGCATTTGGGGGGCTTCAAGATCATTTCCTTGAGGGAGAGGGGTTGAGGCTCCCAAGAGGAGAGTCAATGAAGGCGAGAGAGATGGCATATGCTCTGCAGACAGCAGGGCAGACGATTGCGGCGCTCGCTGGCCGGCAACTGATGATATATTTGTGGGATGTTCTGAAAGAAGCTTCCCAAGCTAACACGGATATTCTCAGCGTTTGCAAAGGAGAAAAAGGAGACGCGGAATTCAAGATAATACTAAATTTCAAAAGGGTAGATAGTACCTCTTCGGCATATTGAGGACGGAAAAATCCAGTGATGTTCTCACAGATGATCATCCTCCCGATTCGGATAGTAAGATCAGTAGCGATCTGATCCTCATCTTCGTTCTCATCCTCATACACATCGTCGCCTGTTTCTTCGGGCTCTGCGGGAAGCCTCTCCCAAGAATCGGCGTCAATGTCGACATCCTGCTGATACGCCTCCCACTCATAGTCACGTGGCGGGGTTCCGGGAGTAGTTGTGTTGACATTGTTGGTGTTCGCAGTGCTCGAGCTGTCAGCCTGGCTGATTGAAGAGGTGCGCACAGGCAGTGGTTTCGTCCAGTCGGCATTAGATTTCGACGACTCCCTCTGCTTCTTGCGCGCAGCAGATTCAGGTACCGTAATGAAGACGCATTCTCTGCCAAAAGCCGTACAGTTCTGGCAAGGATGCGTCTTGGAGCATCGACTCTTGCGGGTCCTGCATTCAAGGCAGCTGTTAATCGGCCTGGGGTTTCGCCTGCGGACCACTCGCGACTGCAACGGTTGTTCTGGCATATCTTACAGTCATTGTTGCGCCATTGTCGAGCTGTTGGGTGAACGGGTGATGGGTGGAGATGAAGAGGCTCGGATGTCGGTCCGTTGGGACGTCCAAGAACTACAGTAGCGAAACGATCGCAGATCCTCACGTGCCCACGCCATCTGCCCAGAGCCCAGCCCAGAGCCCAGAGCCCTGCACTGCGCCTCAATCGGAAGTACCTAGCAGAAAGAGGGCGGCAAAATTTTCAACCTTCCGGCGATGCGACATCGGGCTGCAGATGCAACGTGCATCTGAGGTTGGAATCCAACGGCTATTACGCTTATCATATGACAGAGATTATTGAGTGAGCAAAAATGCCTCATCATATTCGGCGGATCCAGTTATCTAGCAGTTGAACGCGGGTCGATTAACCCCCATTATTTAACTGTGCTTTTTGTTGCGAGAAGGTAGAACAAGAGTGGCGTATGACCATCCGCTCAAGCATCTCAGGGCTAGGCCTTTAAGAATGAACATTGGACAGCAAGTAAGCTTGGTGCCGACATATCCGGCTTGACAACGCCTTCCAACTTCGTCAATCTACACAAAATCGTTCGGAATATAAGACATTCCTGAGTACCAAGCAGGTTGCATAGTTCCAATCCCAGTATTGACAATCGAATCCTTTAATAACTGTGCTACATGGATGCAATATACGCATTAGCTAAACCCCTAACGCCAGACTGCCTATCCATCCATGCAAGACCGCTTCCTTGGAAAGTAACAGCTATGAAAAAAAGCCCGCTCCAATTGCGTAGAACACGTGCCATCTATCATCTTGCTACCTCCCTTCTCAATCGACCAGCGGCAGAGGCAGCTGCAGGCTCTGGCCAAGACCCAACTGCATCCTCAATCTCTTCCAGGAAACTACTACTGTTGTGCACAGTCGTCCCGCCGAGAACAACTCGCACGCCCGGTGAGCTAGCATTGACTTGGGCGATCATTTTAGCTTCTTCGTAGGTCGTACCGCCAACCATGAAGATGACAATATCCTGAGGTTTGTCCTTGGTTGTACCTCCTCCCTCGACGAAAGGATATGATTGTTGATTTAATCTTCCTTTGATCAGATCCTGCAACGTAGCCTCTAGCCGAGGCGAATGCTGGGTATAAACATTCTCCACGCCTTTCAACCCTTTGAATCGATCTCTTGCACCTCCGAAGAAAGAGCCCGGCTGGAATAGATCTGGCACGCCGCTACCTGTTGCTGAGACTTGCAAGGAGTTGTGATATTGAATGAGTTTCGTAATAAGGTTGATTCGATGCCTAGAAACCCCTCCGGTCACCCCAAGAAGATCCATAAGTGCCGGTGTAGAATTCGAGGGATTTTTCGAGTACCGCAACGCATAGATAGCGGTCAACCGTAACTTGTTATCAGCAGGTATTTTCGGGTTTTGAATTATCTTTTGAAGCGCTTTCACATCGTTGGAGTGATTATCCGTGCATGCCAGGCTCTGTTCCAACTCGCTCACGTCCAGAAGACTATCTTCGCCGACTCTTCGACTCAGTTCGCCTACGAGTGTTACATGCTTTGTAACATTGCCAGACAACTTGCGAAACTCTGGGTAGTCTTCAATGAAGCGTTTCATGTCTGCAATGGAATCCAGTTTCTGCGTGCCTTGCTGTTTAGAGGCAAATTGCTCGACGTAATCTTTTGCGTTCTGGCCGAGATCGCCAAAGTTGAGGTACATATTCTTCTTGAAGAAAGGATCTTGATCCTGAGACAGGACAATTTCCTGCGGTTCTCGTTAGTCATACGTCATAATGGACCTCATCGATAGCAGTACCTTTAATTCCGGCCTAATATCTGGAACATCCCGCAAATCTACCCTTCCATTCTTGATACCAAGGAGCTCATGTACCATTGCTTGGTAGGTCCATTGCGTGAGAAGGGGCGTCACAGGATCATCGCGACGATCGACAATAAGTAGTATCGGAGGAGTGTCCGTTTTTCGGAAATCGAAGAGCTGATCTTCTTGGGTCATGTGATACCGTACTTCCGTCGCAAGCTTCTTAGCCAGCAGACTGTTCTTTTGGTATCGAATCAAAGGCTTCTTCTTCAGCGCCAACAGTAATGCCATGACACCGTCTGTCGACCGCTGCAGCGCGTCTTGATTCCATGAATCTGGGCTAGTACTCCATATCCTATGTTCCGGAAATCCGAGGTTTAGGGACATCAGATCAGGGTTGATAACAAGAAAATCCGCAAAATATTCGTGGATAGCGCGTACGACTTCGTGATCGTCTGCTTCGGCGATTCGCTCCAGAGATGACTTCTTGATTATGTTGGTAAAGTCTGAGCATTGTCAGAAGCAATTCGTAGATTTTACCTTAATATTCCTCACTTATATTGTATTCTCCATACTTAGGTTCTCGCAGTTCTTCAATCAAGCTTTGTATTGATTCGGGGGACGGCCGGATGATGCAAATACAACGCAAATGGCGCATCTTTTCTCGCTTCTGATTATCGAGTCGGCTGAATTCGATAGTTAGGAGGAGTGGGAATATATAAAAAAGGGATGTAATACTCGGTGAGGTAGACTTCATGGTTGAGCAAGGCCGATTGTGTCGTTGCTGTAGAAACTATAGAGACCTGACGGAGGTGAGTATAAGTATCTATTTATTCCTGGTAGAGTAGACAAACCTACAGTCTCATTGTCAAGCAAGAGTATCTTCATCTTCGCCGCTGTGGTGCCTGTCGCCGCATTGTCTCCGACCGACACGATCTTGGTAATGTAGCCAGACACGGCCTGTACGATGTCCATGGCAGGCTGCCTTAAAGTAACGGTATGAGGGTCCAAAAGGAAATTTTAATTCATCCGGGTTGGTTGCGAGCTAGTGCATACATGTTGAATTGCTATGAATAGCGGGGAGCTCACATTCACGAATAGCTACATTAGCGCAATCGCTTATGTAATCGTGCATATTCGCTGCATACAGCTTGACTCTTATATTCTCAACCCAGATATCACACTATATCAGCTATGGTCTTCAGGTGTTTCCAAATTACAACACGCCTAGTTCTACAAGAAATGGTCACAAAACGGTGCATATGTTGCGCCTGGATGCTTACCCGGAAAAGTAATATTATCGCATTTTATTTCATTGCAGAACAGGCCGGGCGATAGTTTATCTAAAAAGTATCTAGCAACCCATCATATCATCCTCTTACCAAGGACTCTTAATTACGAAGAGTAACGATAATACATACAAGAATCAACAACACTCCCTTGAACTTAAACTCATCACTCTCTAACCGGTTTATATCCCTAGCATGTGACGGCGATGAATTCAACAAAATGTTTCACTAGAAGATGCCGACTCAAGAATGTATCTAGAGTCCATACTTTCCCAAAATTCCCCAGGGCCCCTAGACTTCAGGTGTATTCACAGGAACTGTACTCCATCCTTAGTTACAGATTCGATAGTCAACCACTAGAGAGTAAGATATCCCCCCTTCAGCCTCTTCAGCGTCTCGCGGACCAAATTCGGAGCCCGAGATTGATTATTCGATTGCGAGGTGAGAGTTTTAGCAGTGTAGACAACCTTCAACTTTTCTGGGGTCGCTGGGTTGTTTCGAGCCAGTAGAATCGGTAGCTTGATGACGCTATCGTCCCTGAGGCTGGCCTTCTTTTTGCTCTTATCAATAGCTATAATAGCAGGATTCCAATTTACACGCCTCCACTTCGTGGTTTCGCTAGGATAGCCTGCTTGATTGCCGCAATCTTTCGCAGTAAAGATCATGGCAGGGCGTTCCCGAGTCCCTGCAATCGAGTCACTCTTTACCGACAACCCAGATTCCTTCATCCTACTCCTGAACTCAAAGACTTTTGGCATGGCATCATCATTCAGCGGAAGCTGCAACAACCGAACCGGTCTATGCGCCAGTTGAACGCCGTTGAACCCTTTGTCCCGCCACATCTCCTCACTACCTTCTTTATCCCCAACGACATCTCCATCTCTCTTCCGCAAGACTGGCGCTGGTTCTCTCTCATCCTCATCAAACCGCTCCTTCGTCCTCCTCATCTCCGCCGCCCGGCCCGCAAGAAAAGGCTCTCTCACACATCGTTCCCGATACATCTTTATCGCCTCAAGTCGCCGTTCCTTCACTTCAATCTCGCTCTTCAGCCCATCTATTTCGGTCCGGAGCTCTGTGGCTTCATTCTCAAGTTCCATGGACAAACTTCGCTTCTCCACCGCCCGGTCCTTCGGCCACGAACCCGGAATATCTAAGGAGGTAGAAAATTGGTCGGGCCGGGCCTCGCGAGAGGGGACTACGGCCGCAGCAGACTGATTAAAATGAGTTCCCTGCGCACCAGCAAAAGATTGTCCGGCCGATGGTGTGGGCAGAATGAACCTGTGGACACTTCCCTCATGCTCCACAACCTCGTTCACGAACGGGATATAAGAATCACGGTCCCGAATACGTAGAATGGAACTCTAGGGTGTGTTTTGTGGAGGTAGCCGGGGTCATGTGCCGCGCTATTAAGGGTAGACTTATTGTGTTGTTGAACGATCGACCTAGGGTAGAGAAGGGTGAGGACCAGTTTCGAGTCTATGGTACAGGGAGGCGACTAGTGGAGGACGGGACAGAGAACCTAGATATCTTTTTCAAGGAATCCTCGAGGCCTTGTGTCGGCTTCGGGGCATATAGCTGACACCGTTTGATCATGGAATCAATGTTCGATTAAAGTAGCGCCGGTGCATAAATGCTATCATCGAATGGTAAATAGGGAGAAGCGCGTTCCCCAAAAAGGGAATGAGAAGATATCTGTGGTTCGAATCGATGCTAAAATAATACTTATCTATCACATTCAACTCCCCACCAGCACTCTACCCATTAGCTAAAAGCCGCGGGCCAGGGGTTAAATTGGGAATTGGTCTATTGGCACGATCTAAGATACCCAATAACCCGCGCAGTAATTCCTTATCCTTGATTCCAATTCTGCCAAGAAATGAAATTCTGGAGCCAAAAATGTAATATCCTGTTGCCATTGACGGCTATGCCCGCTTTTAAGATTCCAACCAGAGGGCAAGATAAAAATGACAAGAAAGGTAGAAATAGTAAACCTCTATTCCAGCCCAAAGAGATGCTGACTGAGTGTTTGATGCCGGATGAATTCTAGCTGCGCATCGTTCCAAGAAACAAACCCCCCGCGAAAGACAAATCCCGAAGGACCAATAATACCGATTCGAAAAATAACGTACCCCAGAAATCCGTGCCCATTCCGTTCATGATCATTTCGGTCGTGTCTTCATGTGGTTACACTAGGATGCCGCTTTCCGTTGATAGTAGACCGTATGCAGCTAAGCGCTTGCATAGAAATCTACAGAAGATTGTCTTAAAAGTGCAGTCTTTGTCAATTACGTTCGCGATCTGGATCGTCGTTCTTGGGTTTGTACATGACTGTGGTGAGGAACTGTTTCCAAGTTAGTAATTCTCCTAAATATCCGTATTTATCTAGTACTCACCTTTTGCTTGTATCTTGTTGTCGCACTGGTTGCAAGTATATTGTCCTTGATACTACTTGTTGCTAGGTGATTTAATACTGTGTGATTTGGCAGGATTAGAACGCTGCTATCATCTTTCATCGGCGTAGTCCCGTTAAGGATACTCTTGCTCAAGAACATGGGAAGTGAAGGCGGTGTTGGTAAGTTGCTTGTTGCAGCACTAGCACGCGCCATTCGGGATGACTCCTCTGGGGCATCCAGATCAAGTAAATATCGAGGTATTCTCTGATGATACCTCTTTGGGGAAACCACGGTATTGACAGGCGTTTTGGGTTTTGGTGGCTCTAGCACCGGCACCGGCTCCGGCTGGGCAACCGGGAGAAGCTCAGGTGTGGGCGGAAGGGTTTGAGGAGGGTAAATGCCTGGGGGTGCGCGCAATTCTTGCACAGGAGCTGGCTCTGGCTGTTGGGGCTCTTTAGGTGTATCCGTAGCCTGCTGCGGTAAATCGTCTAGTGAAACTTCGAGGTAATTGACCAGAATGTTGGTGTAGTCGACGGCAGTTGGCAGCTTGTCAGATGTCCTCATGTCGTTGTCCACGATAAACTTGAGATGATGTGTGCCCGGGATAATATTGATAACGGTGGACAGGACATCTTTTTTTGGGCTCGGGCCACTGTACAACGTCAGCAAGCGGTGTAACTCGAGAATCAGGCCAAAAACAGCAGACTCTGGAACTTGTTAGGCTGGGAAGTCAACGCCACCGAAAAAAAAAGGGAGGACACAGCGATCGACACTCCCAATACTGTGAGACTTGCAGCCGTTCAATTCGAAGAAGAAAATTCATCCACGTACTTTTTATGCAGCCGGTACTTCTTGTTCCATCCTGCGAATGTGCCCGTCACATAGACGCGGTCGCCAGGCCCCTCCCACTCGATGACTGTCGGCACTGTCGGCTGGTTCGAAACCGGCTGGTAGTCGTCGGCCAATGCATCCTCCTCGACCGTTGTGCTGCTCGACACTGAGGCCCGCCGCGGTAGCACACCGTCCGTATCGGCCTGGTCTATCGCAATGGGCGCGGTCAGGTCGACTGGCGAGATGATGGGGCTACCCGGCGTGTGCACCTCCTCCTCGATGGGTAGCGGCAGACGGGGCGGACGGCTGTACTGGGATGGCTGGATGAAGAACTCGGAGGCATCCGCGGGGTCGATTGAGGACGCGTGCGCCGACCTGCTACCACCGCCGTAGCTCTCGTCTTTGGGGAGCGAGGGGACATCGACGGGCTGCGTCTGCGGCGAGGGTGCGGGTTGCTGCTGCTGCTGCTGTGGGTGTATCGGTGGCGGTGCGGGCAGCTTGGGCTTGGGCGGCGCGGTGTCGCTCGGGTGCTGGCCGTGCTGTCCGTGGTGATGCTGGTGCTGGAGCTGGTGCTGGTGCTGGTGGCCGTGGACATAGCCCTTGTGGCGACTCTGCTCGTTGCCCATGTTCTCCTCGCTCGCCGACTTCTCGCGCAGCTGGCGGTGGTCGTGGGCGGCGCGCAGCTGGTGGGCGACGGCTGCTGTGGTGCTCCCGGAAGCGGACGCTATGGTCTGCGAGCGTCCCCTCGAGGGCGGGCGTGCGCTGGCGGGGTGTGCCGCGGCACTCTCGAGGCTCGCGGACGGCGGAGCGGCGCTGGCTTTGATGCTCAAGGCCTGAATCGACTCTCGCCTGCGCGGGTTGGCCGCATTTGGCTCGCGGGAGTGGGATGATGTCGCATGGTGAAGGGTCGCGGGGGCATGTGACAGGGTCACGCTGGGCGACTGCGGGCTGCTCTGCGGCGGATTACTGGTGGGCGTCTGAGACCGTGACGATGACGGCTGGTTCCCCATCGGCGGACGAGAGAGCACGGCGGCGGATGCGGAGGGCTGAGCGTGCGTGCTACGGGTTCGGGTTCCATTCAGAATAATGGATGTCGCGGGTCGTGAAGCTCGCAGGTCCGGGAGCGGGAGCGGGAGCGTGGGCGCCCATGCCAGACAGCCCATATCAAGTCCCTGCCGAGCACGGACGCTCTGCCTCTGCGGGGCCTTGGTGTCGCGGTTCGGCCTACTACTATAGCCCCTAAGTACACCTCCATGGCAGAGACAATCGTTGCCATCCGCGCAGTCCTCTACTATACCTCTCTGCCCTTGGCCAAGCTCCTCCATGGCCTCGCCATCATTGTTTCGCCTTTCTTGGCCGTCGTGCACTTTTTATTCCTCCCAATCACCTATCTTGTGCACGCCATCCTTGGCATCGTCCTTCTTCCGTTTAAAGTCCAATTGCTAGAGAAGATTGAGGTATACCATATCCAATAAATTAACATATAATCACTTGGGGGTGTTATTGTGCTAAGATGCTTGTGCCTAGACTATCTACGTCTTCCTCAGCATTGCTGGCCTCATTGGCTGCTTGACGGGCGCCATCCTCCACCTCCTCTTCAACTTCCTTTCCTCAAACTTCAACATCGATGCTGCGGCAGAATCGAGGGCACCCGAGCAAGGGAGGTCACTTGCGGCCTATCGGGTGGATAGGCGAAAGAAAAAGAAGAAGGTGGAGTCTCCGGGGCACTCCTCGATCCCCTCAACTCCAACACTGCAGAGGGACGGTGGGTTAAAGAAACAACCAGGCCTGCTAGCTCAGACGATAGTAGAGGAAGAAGATTCGGACTTCTGATAAAAGATTTGTCATATGGATTGTGGTAGCCTAGCGAGTCTATCTTGGCACTGTTAGAATACTGCATCCTCCCAAATAGGCACAAGCACAAGTCTAGGCCAAGTTGATCAAAGGCAAGACTTGTAGTGGACTGGCGCTGCTTGCTCTGAGTGAGTGAAAGTGGCACGCAGAGGATTCAAGAAACGCTTTGCCTAGTCATAAAATGGGGTCCAAGCCATCAATGCAGCAAGCGTATTCCATAATTAACAACCAGACAGTTTGTAATGCCATTAAGCAATAAATGCGCGGGTCAAGGTTGCT
Organism: Lojkania enalia; assembly: GCA_010094045.1. NCBI lineage: Eukaryota > Fungi > Ascomycota > Dothideomycetes > Pleosporales > Lojkania > Lojkania enalia. The sequence continues at coordinate 92,959 of ML986621.1, forward strand.
TCCGACGTCCCCCACTCAACGAAAAACTCTCACAACGAAAACGTGGGTCTCGTCGAGTTGTTGCTCGTTAAGCCCCCTTATACTAATATAGCCAGAATCCTTTCATTAACCTCCGTGGAACCAATGGTGAGCCAATGTATGTTGCACACGGCCCACGTAACTGTTCTCGAATCAGTCTTCACCTTAAAATTATATAAAAAAAAAGATGAACCATCAAATATGCATATCGTTAGACATAGCACCCAAGCCCCGAGCCCTTCAGAGCGTATGGTGCAGCCAAGTTCCCAACACTTGGTAGTATGACTAAGATAGCTCCTATTAGGCTTTTCCACAGCAAATATTCGATCAACGTTAGGAAAGTATTGTTGATGGGATATACCTTGGTCTCGTGTTGCCGCTCCTCGGTCTTTAGCATTCGTAAGATCCTCTTCGTGAACCAGCTCATAGAAATCGCGGGGCTGGATGGACCCCCAGATCGCTGCAAGGGGGTTAAAAAGGCGCACGAATATTCCCGCAAGTGCTGCAGTAATGACGACGTCGAAAGAGGATGGGAATTGTCACTTTGAGCGGAAGGCCTATCCGGAACGGACTGTCCTTTGGCAACAAATTAGCAATTGGCCAGAGGAAGCCACATATTGGGTTGTTACCGAACCCAAAGGCAATGAAAAGAGTCCTAATAGCAAAACGCAATCGCTGGTGCGCCGCGTGTAAGGTGCTCGCATTGCAAGCGCTCTGTCGACGAGAAATAGCTATCCGTGTATCGGATCAGCTAGCTTCCATTAAAGCCATATACATTTTAGTCGTGGTTTTTTTTTTTTTTTTTCCACATGATTGGACTGTGACTAAGCTATTGCTAAAATCCTCTGCGCCTAGTAGTCGCCGAGTAGAAAGGGTTAATACCGAATGATGAGGAGGGATATACGAACGGATGACCTCTCTAAAAAGGACAAACCTTTGAACCACAAAGCACCTAGGTACGCAAATAAATAGCATGATTATTGAGGCAGAATTGGCATAATTTCATGCAGTGACTCTAGGCCGTAACATTTGTCTGATACCGCTCCAACAAATAATAGGATGCAGAAACCCTTTCCAGCAGCGTGCAGGAAACATGCTAGATTCATATTATAACGTTGCTGTTGCACTGGCTATACTCCCATCATGACCTTTTTTCCCATATAGAACACCAAATAAATCGCGGTGGCGGTATGGCAAAGGGAGGGCGATGAGAGCCCAGCCCAATTTCAACTATCGCAGTACACAAGACGAAATTAACAGTCAAGAAGTAGAGCACAAGAACCAGAATGCGGGTGAAGTTTAGAGCGCTAACATGAATCCACCTCGATTGCCTTGTGCGGTATCCTAGATAGCTATGAGAGGAGTCACTCGTCTGAAACTGGAGCTCTCGCCTAGCATTCTGGCAAGTATGCACATACATACCAAAAACACAATAGTGGAAATAGTTTGAGACCCCTGCGACTCACCATATATGATTCTAGAATCGTCGCTTGAGTCGCGAGCCCTCTTCTCTACCACGGTTCCGTGCTATATATTAGGTCCAGAATCCGCGTCCGGAAGCGGGTTCCACGAGAACGCAATGTTCAGCATTCAGGTAATACATATAGTAAAGGGGACGAGCTAGACACGAAACGATGTAACGAGGCATCAACTCAGCGAAGGTATGAGGAAACCCAGGGTATAGAAAGTTGATGCCAGGAAAATGCTTTCAGCTTATTGGGGTCTTCGAGGTCTAGCGCCACAGTCTTCCTGGCATTGTATCGAGATCCAAGTCGAAACGAAGTATGTGCTAATGACAGAGAGTACTTTCCCAATTGACCAAACCGGCCTATCTCCCGGTTTTCGGAAAGGCAGTTCCCCGGGCGAAGTGATGTGATAATGTCCTCCTAGCAGCCATTAAGATTGCACTCAAGGAAGGAACTTCAGAAGCATTGGGCAAAGACAGCAAAGATCTGCGGTGCAACGAGATTGCCATTGGACATGCAGAATGACACGATAAGGACAGGCAATGCAGCTGGGGAAAGAAGCGTCGGCAGCCGTTTGCCATAGATGCTGTGCTACCTTGGAAGATGGTTGGCGTCGTGTTGAGGCGGGCTGAGCTATTATCTCAAGCAGAATTGGAAAACAATCAAGCCTCAAGCCAAGATGAAGACTACAGGAAATTACAAAAACGAAAGCTTGCAGGGCATATTCAGAACAGTTAGACGGGATCTGAATAGTAGTGCCTACAGCCATATGTTCGGGAACCCAGCTTGACGGATAGCAATCAAATCAAGATATTCTGTTTCGGTTCGGCTTGGCAACCGACATCTCCTCTTGCAGAAGGCTTGGATTGGAAGAGGTTGCACATGGTGGCAGATTGAGCAAGAATAGAGGTGGCTTTCTAAAGAGCAGCCTCACCTTGTCCATTAGAGCCTTCAAACCAAAAATAAAATCGTATGACAACCAGGCCAAACTTCCAAACTAACGGATAAGGGCGAATGATTGTAGGAGCACGTTTTGAGTGGACTGCAGCGGGTGACTGAAGGAGTGAATGGCCGTGTCAAACAAGACCTCTCTAGCAAATGCTCGGGCCGATCCTTGGATCCGTACCTATCTAGAAAGCAGATCGATCGGTATGCAGGCGCTCCAATGCAGGTGTGTTGTGTGTCTTGCCTTGCCTTGGTTTTCGCTCTTTCTTTGCATCACATTAGGACGATCTAAGCTTTGTCCTCGAATAGGTATTCAGCCTTGACTCCGCTATTGAGAACCAGACATGCTGAGATAGCTATGGACGGACTTGGCGCTACTAGTTAAATTTGTTCGAATTTCTGGATTGTCCGGCGGGAGAGGACGTGGTTAGGGTCTGCTCCGTTAAATCTACCTTGGTATTGGAGGCCTGCTAAACGTCCAGGGCGTTCCAAGGTTGAGGGCCAATCCAGACCTCACGTGGGGTTCTCTATGGCAGGTCCCCTTACAAGTCTGGGGTAGGTTTGGCGGGGTCATGCCACCACCGCGCGAGGAACATGAGGTCTACGTTCATGTTTTGCACAGGTGAGCGACGCAGTATTGCTAGGCGCCAGGGCACCGAGGAGCAACCTCAATATCGAGTTGCCGAAGACGTGACGAGGACGGCCACGGGGTCGCTACTGGCGCCATGAACAGAGAACAGAGGGGGTGAATCGACGAATTGCAGATGACAAGAAAAAGAAACGGCGGAGAGATAGATAGCGCGATCCAGCCGCTGCAGGCCGTCGTCATACACACATAGTGCTTGTATGTAGTTGCATGCGCATGTCCAGAGTGTGCTGCGGCGGCGGCCGAACGGAGCAGGAGGAGCGAGCACATCAGCAGCAGCAGCAGCAGCAGCAGCAGCAGCAGCAGCACGAGCACGGCGCGGCACAGCCCTCCGCTCGCAGGCTGCCCCAAAGATAGACGTCCTAGCCTGACTGTGTCGCACACATCGTGGCCGCATGCAGGAGGAGTCGCAGAACAGTCGGCACGCACCCGCACCTGCGACGCAGCGGATTCGCCAGCTGGCGGGTTCACGGGTGCGCACCGCCTCGCTCCCTCTCACCTCTCCACCTGTCCCTCACGCTCTTCACTCTCTTAGGACTCAGGGTCAGCGGGTAGCGGTCAGCAGCGAGGAGTGTTGGCTGGGGTGGGCATGCAGAGCGACGAAACGAACGGGTACGATGGTTGCGGTCGAGGAGCGGTCGCAAGCCATGCCCCCTTGGTGCAAGACGCCCCAGCCGGCACTGGGCGCTGCATCCAAGGGTCCGCGCGGCGGGGCGGGCAAATGAGACGGAGGCGCTGCCGGGACGCGACCAGGCGTGCAGGCCTCTTCGCGTTTGCCAATTTCCGTCTTCTCCTTAGCCTGAGGCCGATCTTGGAAGGCTTGGGTGGTGCACAGCCAACCTCTCAACACCACCTTTTCTTTCACCACATTCCTTCGCCCTTCTCTTCGTAGGCTGAGCGCGACCAGTGGGCAGCTAATACAGCCTTAATGCCCGCTTGAGCAACCCGCCGTTTTCTCCTTCCGCATCTATACGCCGTCACCCCGCAACTTGTAATTCACCTCCTGTGAGCCGCCCAGCTGAACACCACCCGCCAAAAAGGAGGCACGCCCACCCACCATGCGCAAGGCCGTCGTTACCTTCGTCCTCGTCACACTCGTCGTGCTCGGATTCGCCGTGCACAATGTCTGGATCCTCCTCAGCCTGCTTGTTGTCGACGGCTCCGAAGACGCCATCTCCAAGGCCGAGCTACCTGCCCCCAACTCGCCTGCGATAAACGACCGCCCGCAGTTAATCCCTAAGATCATTCACCAGACCTATGTCAACGATAGCATTCCCGTGCACTGGCAGGGCCCACAGCAGAGCTGCCTCGACCTGCACCCTGACTACGAGTACAAGGTGCGTGACTGCATTCGACTGTCCCAGTCACGACATAAAGGCTGATAACACTATATAGCTCTGGACCGACAAGAAGGCTCGCGAATTCATTGCCGCCGAGTACGTGTTGACTACCCGCCTTTCGAGTTCCGGCTCAGGCTGACTATTGTTAGATACCCGTGGTTCCTCGAGACGTTTGATGGCTACCCATACCCTATTCAGCGTGCCGACGCGATAAGGTACTTTGTCCTCCACCATTTTGGTGGCATCTATATCGACCTGGATGATGTATGCTCAGCACATCTTGCGGAACAGTATGAGTTGCTGACACAATCGCTAGGGATGCAACCGCAGCCTCGACCCACTCTTGGCATATCCAGCTTGGGTTCGACGCACCAGCCCCACCGGCATTTCCAACGATGCCATGGGCGCTGTCCCCCGGCATCCGTTTTTCCTAAAGGCCATTGACTCTCTTCCGGAGTACAATCGCAAATGGATCTTGCCGTATATCACCGTCATGGCCACCACAGGACCTCTATATTTGAGCATCATCTGGCGCCATTACAACAATGCAAATCCTCAAGGCGATGATCGTGTCAGAGTTCTATTCCCAAGCGAATATAACAACCACTCGTGGAGTTTCTTCACTCACAACCTAGGCAACAGCTGGCACAGCAGCGACGTTAGGTTAATCTTCTGGATGGCACAGCACTGGATTTTCCTGACTTTCCTCGGCTTCACCATAGGCTTCTCGCTGCTCCTCTGCATTTATCACACTTGCATAAAGCCACGACAAACCAACCAAAAGTCTCGCTTCGCATATGCAAGGATACCATTCTACCGTAGAGTGAGCCAAAAGAGCATAGAACTCGATGACCGACACGAAGTCTGAGAATTCGCCTGATTAATCTTTTCGAACTTGTTGCCTTTAATGAGCGAGTTATCTTTTAATACCATCGATTGCATTTTCCGGCGTTTGCTGTTCTGGAGAGCCCACCCTAAACAGCCACCCCAAATAATTGCTTTTCCGTATTTATCATCGACCAATCACATTCATCTCGGCATTGGGTTTACTCGTCTTTCGATTCTCAGTGCATCTGAGCCCTTTTTTTCTTTCTTCTTAGTCTCGCTTTTCTTCGGCCTACCTCTTCCTTTACTCCTTCTATCCGATTTCATTTCAGAAAATTTTTTTTTTTTTTTTTTTTTTTTTTTTTTTTTTTTCGCTTCTTATGCATACTTGCTGGTTGGAGCAGCAATACCGTTCCCGTATATGTTATTTAACTGATTTTGGTTTCGGGGTGTATGCGAACTAAAGAAGCTGAGGCACTTTGGGTACATAGAGCCTGGAGCAACATCATTGCTTATATGAGGTAGAGTAAGACAATACGAGGACGCAGGTTTTGTTGGAGGAAAGGGTCATTTTGGACGAGTGGAAGATCAGGGCGTCGTTCGATGGGAAGTCGAGTTTGATAATGTGTACCACAAAAGGAATAACAATCAAGAATAGTGACTTTGTCAATGAAGCACCATCACGCCCTTTGACTATGTGCGCAGCTTTATACGAGGAGTTGAATTGTGAGTTTTTTTCCTTTATCGGAAATGGGGTTCCGATTCATTCCGCAATCATCATTGCTGTCCTGTACCTGCATTGGCTACGTGCCTTTCCCCTGCTGTTTCACTTCGTTCACGTGTGAGATGATGTTTCCGCCAGCTTCCGGCGCCAGCCTTACGGGTCTAGAAGCGAATGGTTCGTGGCTTGCTCCCTCGTGTTCCTCAATGGAGTTGCCACGGTATTCATTGGGGATGGTGTGGTGCGATGGTGGGTGATGGTGCATTTGTTTCCTGCTAGGTGCGTGGATGTTTTGGAGAATATTTGGGAGATTAGAATGATGATTTGTGGAAGGCCGTACGGATTTTTAAGGAATAGGAAGTTGGAGAATTAACTTTTACAAATTTACTCTTTGTTAAAGATTTCTTTTTCCTTTCGACAATGCTACGTGTGGTAGGGGTCTTTTGCTTCTACTCTCGCAGCGCAAACTCCTATTAATCCTCGTCAAAGCATGCAGATGGGCTAGAGAGGACACAACGTCTCGAGAATGCCGGTTTCTCAGATGTACATCGTCCCTTCAATCATCCCTCCACCCCACAAATACCTCATCCGTCCTAAACCGCTGCGTACACGTACTATCCTCCAACTTGGTCGTAACACCCGTCTGATACTCCAACAACCCCGCATGTGCAATCATAATCCCATTGTCAATACAGAACCGCTCATCCGTTGCAAACCCACTACCCCCCCTATCCCTCGCCATCAACGCCATCATCTCCTGCAACCTCTCATTCGAACCCACGCCACCAACAACCAGTACCTGCGCTGTGCCCACATGTGCCATCGCGCGCTCTGTGATCTCAACCAACATTGCGAAAATCGTTTCCTGTAGCGAAAAGCACAAATCCTCCTTCGTAACCAGCTCCCCCTCCTCACTCCTCAGCCTCTTTTTTTCGGGGATATCTTCTCCGATCTGTCCCGCCAGCAAATCGGCCGCGGCCAGGATCCCCGAAAATGAGACGTCCATGCCTTTGACAGTGTAGGGTAGGTCGACGAGGATGCTGCCACGCTTCGCGTACTGCTCGACGTTGTAGCCGGGGAACGGGTCGTTGGGGATCATGAGCGTGCGCGCAAAACGGTCGATGCAGTTGCCGATCGCAATGTCCATGGTCTCGCCAAAGATCCGGTACCGGTTCTGCGAATAGGCGATTACTTGGGTGTTTCCCCCCGAAACGTAGAGGACGACGGGATTAGTGGCGTGAGTTATTGCGCGGCCCATTTCGATGTCTAGACGGTACATTTCAGCCATTTTCATGGGAAGTCTCGGCTTGCTGAGACGGGAATTCGCGGAATTGGAATTTGAGAGTTATGCTTACGTCCAACGCAGTGATTGACGCCAACCAGTGGCTTGTTCCATAGTATGCTCAGCGTTCGTGCTGCGAGCGCGACGCTCTGAAGCGGTGGCCCCATTCCAGGTCCCTTGGTGTAGCATATAACATCTATGTCCTTGATCTTGACTCCTGCCTGTCTAACAGACTGCTTTATTAGTCGGACGACCCATGCCCGGTGGTGTATGGCTGTATCCTTTGGAAGGAAGCCTTCGCCCGGCGGGGAAATAAATGTGTGTCGAAGATTTGCCAGGACTACTGGAGGCTTGTTTGGGCTTGGGTGTGAGATTATGCCTACACCAATCTTGTTCGCGCTACCTTCGAGGCCAATAGCTATCATCTTGGTCTTGTGCTGTTGTGATTTATTCTAACAGAAGAATAGCTTCTTGGAGGGGTGACGAAAGTTGATATGCCAAGCCCAGCATTATCGATAAGTGCTCTTGGAACCAGTAGGGCTGACTGATGGGTAGGTGAGACATCCAGGTGTAGACATGATGAGGATGCAGCTGTTTGGCCGCGATCATAGGCAGCATGGACTAAAAGAGCAACCTAAATTAAATTGTAGTTGGGAATAGTTTCGAGAAGAAGACAGTTCACCTTCAGTGCTGCAGGGAAATATCCGGCTGCCCGACCAATCAGGTATGGATGTCTCGGCTCGGGTGACTTAAGCTCCACTTACACTAAAACAACCATTTATCGACCAACAACCCAAACCATTTCTCACCTCTACCAATTCCTCATGTCCTCTTTCAACTCTGCTAGTCAGGAGTTCCTGGTCTGGCTATCCAAGTCCGGCGCTGAAGTCAGCGAAAACCTCAAGCTCCAAGACTTGAGAGAAATCCAAGCCGGACGAGGCGTTGGTAAGCACTCTGAACTCCCGCCGCTAATTTATCGACTGTTCTCCTGCCACCGCAAACCTCGCAGAGTCATTGCCTCGGGTTTTATGCTGACGCCGTTTAAGTTGCTGTGAAAGATATAGCAGAAGACGAGCTTCTCTTCCGCATTCCTCGGTCCAGCATTCTCTCCGTCGAAAACTCAATTCTTTCCAAGGAGATCCCGAAGGCCACCTTCGAGCATCTAGGACCATGGCTCTCTCTCATCCTTGTCATGCTATACGAATACCAGAATGGAGATGCTTCCAACTGGGCACCGTATTTCCGCGTCCTCCCTAGCGAGTTCAATACGTTGATGTTTTGGTCGCGAGAAGAGCTAGAGGAGCTGCAAGCTAGCGCTGTCCGCAGTAAGATTGGGAAGGAGTCCACCGACGAGACATTCAAAAACGAGCTCTTGCCTGTTATTGAGGAATGTGCGGATATCTTTTTCTGTGGTGCCGCTGACGCAAAGCAGCGTGCCGCCGCCATGGGCCAGCCGCACAATCTCCAGCTAATGCATAAGATGGGTACTCTAATCATGGCATACGCATTTGACGTGGAGCCAGCGGAGTCTATCAAGAATGTTGACGAAGAAGGATATGCATCTGAAGAGGAGGATGAGGATTTACCAAAGGGTATGGTTCCTCTAGCGGATATGTTGAATGCCGATGCTGACAGGAATAATGTGCGCCTTACCACTCTTTTAATATCTGTACAAACTGACCGCAGAACAGGCTCGTTTGTTCTATGAAGAGAATTTTCTCTCAATGAAGGCACTAAAGCCCATCAAGGCTGGAGAAGAGATCTTCAATGACTATGGTCCACTACCGAGATCAGACCTTCTACGTCGTTATGGCTACATCACAGACAATTACGCTCCGTATGACGTTGCAGAGTTGCCCCTCGACACAATCAGCCGGGTTTTTCAGGATCATAACGGTATTCTGGACGAGCAGAAGCTTGAATACCTAGACGAACACGGCGTCCTTGATTCCGGCTACGACATCACGGCCAGCGAGCCTTTCGCACTCTACAAAAGCCTTTCTCCCCAGCTTATTGTTTTAGCCGAGGTGCTCATTCTTTCTGATGAAGAATTTAACCGTCTTAAGGCCAGAGGCAAGCTTCCGAAGCCAGATAAAGTTACCCTAGAGGGTGCCAAGCTACTTCACGAGATGGTGAAAGCACGAATTGCCGAATATGCAACTTCAGTAGAAGAGGACACTCGAGAACCGGTAACTATTCCGTTAAACGACAAATATGTTTCGAAAGAGCGACGAATTGCGATGGCAAAGCTGGTTCGCATTGGAGAGAAAAACATTCTGAAGAGCGTGGAGCGGGCTCTAGCTGCCCGAGTGCAAGAGTTGGGTGCTACAAATGGCACGTCAAAGCGATCTAGACAAGACACAGAAGATGGTGCTTCTGGCAAGAAACAGAAAAGGTAGTGCAGGTGGCAGATCAATGACATTACCAAAATCATGATCCAGGCTCATATTTTTGGGAGTATGATTCGGTATGTTTACTGATTTTTCAGTCTTTCTTTGTGAGCTCTACAATAGCGGCTACTAATCTACATATTCAAAGGTCTCTTTCCAACAGGCGGATTTTTTGTGCCCTAGACTGTCCAACAAACTTATAGCTTCTTCGGAAATACTATACATAAGATAGTGCCGGGTCCTGAAGGCTTAATTTCTCCTCCAGCTCCATCCTCGATCCCCGCGCCGATCACTTCGAAAAATCCGAATGGGTATAAAAGTTCCACTGAAACTCAACAATTCCCCTCGTCTCCCGTCAACCAGCGAAATAGTATATTAAAAGTTAAAAATCTGATCCTTCGTTGGCCACAGCTTCAGCCAGCATTCGTTGGGGGCAGAAGATGTCCAGACGATGACCGATTGTGATTTTCGATTGCTCTTCGATTCTGGACTACAGCTTGGGGATGTTGAGGTTTCTCTCCTTGCCGCTCGATCATGATGCGGTACCGGATATGGAGATTATCGGTCCAGTCGCAGGGATAGATTTGCTCATCTTCACTACTATCCCCGGAGAATTTGAACCTATCCGCGACTCTTTCATCGATCGATTCCAGCTTCTGGCGTTTAATACCACGCCGATCAATCATTACGCGACCGCCTCGTCCAGTCCGACGACGGAACCGCGACTGCTCTTGGAACGGAATATCTTCCGGAGGGGTAGCGTATCGGATACGTGCACTTCTGCGTGGCTCCAGCTGCTTGTTAGCCTGATCCACATTCATGTGGTCATCCGCGCCTTCAGATGATACAGAGGCTGGCGGTGTTGGCAACTGGGATTCTGTGGCCACAGGTCGAAAGTTTGACTTTGCGGCTGCTTGCTCTAGGGGTGGCGTTATTGGACGCCACGTTTGGTCGACCCATCCGATATTCCATTTCTGGTGCTTCATGAGATTCTCATCGATGAAGTTCTCAATGATCTCAGACCGTTTGGCCTGTTGCTCTTCAAGGAACACTAGATCTGAATCTACGAAACGGCCATCGGGACGAGCAAGCTGATTCTTGGGTCCCATGCCAGGGATGTGCTTGCGAATGATCTCGACATCAGGTTTCGGTCTAGGCTTGGGAGCAGGCTATCAGGATGTTAGCATGTCTTAAGCATAATACTCGCGGTTCACGAACCTTCTGGTTAATGAGGAGCTCTTCATCATCTCCCTTGATGCTAAGCTTCCTTTTAATCTCCTTGACGTCGCTCCTCTGCTGGAATATCAGTTTATCTATGGCAAGTTGTTCCCGTATCAAGAGCTCCCGACGCTTGACTTGCGACATCAAGTATCGAGCTTCTTCTAGTTCCTTCCTAAGCTTCTTGAGCTTCTCGGTCACCTGTGCATCTCTACCACGAGTCTTCCGGACTTGTCGGACCTCACGGCGGCGGAAGCACACATATGGATCAGAATCGTCAGTGTCAAGATTCGTTTCAAACTTAAGGGTAGGAATCAACGGGCAATTTCCATTCAGTAGCCGCTGATCCTTCCAGTGGCTGTAAATATCCTTCGCGAATCTCCTGGCTGATTCGCTGATTGTCTCATCAAATTCGGCTTCCAGATCCTCGTATGGCAACACCGGAGTATTGTCAACAGTTGCGTACGGCTGCTTAGTCTGCGAAGTTTCCTCGAAGAAGTTCATCACTTCCTCGAATTCATCTTCCGAGCAATGCGCGGCTTTGCCTTTCTTTTGGTTGTAAGCCTTGAGAAAAGCAACATCGTCATTGGTCATGCAATACGGAATCCCTATCGTGTCTTCCACGGTAGAAGAGAACCGAATGTAGGTTGCAGGCTGCGTGAAGTGCCTTGGATAGAGGTCTTCATATTGCAGTTTGCTGGCAATAGCATCTGGAGTGGGAATGTAGAGCTGAGCAGCTTTGGCGCCGCTGGCTCCGGCTGCTTGTGCAGAAATTACTGCTTGCAGATGGTGTTCCTACAAAGGTACACTATTAGCTGCCAGAAATGACGGAAGCATAAAGTAAATATCCAAAGGTGAGTCGCAAACAGTAACATTTCAGATGATACCAAGATATCATCACGTGGCCTGCCACTGCTGCGCCTCCGCAATCATACGTGGTATGAAGGGAGGGCGGCGATGCCGAAAAGGGCTTAGTGCAAAAGGAATGGGAGACTCACGATTTCCTCCCCTTTTTCGACGCCCGTCTCAACCTTAGGAATGTGCCGAGCTGCATCGTCGTCGACGAGCTTTTCAACTTCATTTTCGCGTAGTACTGGTAGGTTCTGCTTCGTAGACAGCTTGCGCTGGCGAAAGCGCTGTCCGGTGAGTCTCTGCGTCATGGCTTGGGGGGGGTCGGGCGTGAAAGGGTTTGTTAGGGGGGAGGGTCGGCGTAATCGTCAGCCGGCCGACCGCGCCTGCTGCCTACGCAGAGGGGGGCGACCACGGCGTGGGTCGAGCGACGGAACCTCACGACGAGAACGGCTTGAAGAATAGCGTTTTCGCGACCGTGAAAGGTATGAAAAGTTTCGCCGTCGCTCACTGAGTTGGGCTTGGACTTGCCATGGATATTGCGATGGGTGGGGGGGAGCAACGCGATGGAAAAGGTCGTGAGGACTGATGGCGACAAGCGGGCTGTTGAGGTGCTGAAGGGCAGCTGCGGTCGCTCTGAACGAGCCCGAGGGTCAAGGCGCTCAGCGGCGAGGTTCCCTCTTCGCTAATGGGAGGGGCCCCTTCGCCTGGAACGGGGAATCAAGAATGCGACCACCCCTTTCACCTAAGCAAAAAAGAATCTGACTGGCAAAATGGGTGGCTGGAAGTGGGCATGCACCTACTTTTTGCAGCAAAAATTTAGTATTCTTCTGTATTTGTTGTGATGCGCAATAGATGAGCGTGTTTGTTTGCTGTCTTGCGTGCGGCGTTCGGCGTGCCATGGTCGAATGTCTGGCGGTGTGGACGGTGATTGGTTGGAGGGGTTGCTCCTGAGACGGGCCGGATGGGGTTTAGAAGTGTAGCACGCTGCGAATGAGAGGCGTGAGATTTTCGGAAATATGGACCAATGGGATGGCGGGATGGATATGTTTTGCCTAATGGAGGTTGCGCACTCTGTATATAATACGAAGACATTCGACAGTGGGCAGGTCTGTCTGATTTGAGATGTTTCATGGCAGTGGGAGATGTATTATTTACTGGTGCCAAGGTGGGCTTCCGAAGATTCGTACTTCTAGTGGCCGCTGTCTTGTGAGTGGATACTCTGAGAGAAGTATCTGGTTGTGAGCTTTGGCGGCGGAAAGAGCAATTTACACTTTGTGTTCGACTGACTGATATGTGTTATGTTGCATGTTGGGAATTTAAAAATTTGTATATGAACCTAATTGATTGGAAGACAGTTTCCTTCTCCTTTACATCCTTCAGCCCACAGGTTCGCAAGCCTTCTTGTATATCCATCAAGCTGGTGCAACAATGACCGGCGGTCAAACCTTGCGATCGAATGCAGCAGCCCGAACTTTCCTATACTATTAATGACAAGGCGTCTAGTATCTCGTTCTCACTTCAGTTTTTTGAAGCTTGACAAAGTTCCCAATAAGAATCTGATACTGTGGATTGAATTCCGGCGTTCAGTCAACTCCGATGCTCCTCTGGGTTGTCTTACTGTAGTACAGTCAACAGCATCCTCCATAGCGCGAACCGGGCAGTGCACGGGAGTGCAGAAATGCCATGCATGGCTGCACGCTAGCCTCTTCGAGGCAGCGATGTGATTTTCATCTTACCACCTACCACACGATTGGGCGCCCGAAGAGCCCACCCTTATGCCCCGGATTCTGATGAATTCGATTCTCCGCGAATTGAAATTTTGCGCTAGCATCGGCTACAGTGACTTACCACACGAAGAAGACGCGACTGTGGATAGTCGAAGGGACTATTGAGCCGGCGTTTTAGGGCCCCCAACGGTTCTCGCCTCGCGGTGAACAATAATAAGGATGACAAAACATTTGTCTATTTAAACATGGGTTGAAGAAGGATTGATGAGAGGCGCATTTGCAAAGTATACGTATGTACTTTCTATACGAAGAGCAAGACCGGGAATAAGAGAAGTCTATGAGTAAGATTGGCGGAGCCCGACTTGCGCGCATGGCGCGCGGTGCGCTTTGATGTCTGGGTTTTCTTGTTGCTGATGTACACGTACGATCGATGACCAGACGCCTATTTGCCTATCTAATCGTTCCACCAGAAAGTTGAGTATTGCGTGCAGAGAATACGCTTGAAGTACGCAGAGACGCGCGTACTGCATTCCCTTCTAGATTGCGGAGTTTAGGAAGAAACCAATGAGCTGCTGCTGGGCGACTAGATCATACTTCTGTACTCCCAACTCCAGTATTGCTGAGAACGTCAAGGTTAGGGGTGAAATCCGCAATACATTATGCCTTGATTAATAGCTTGCCATGAGGGCATTGCCGTCTTCACTCCTCTTTACAATGGAAGCACCAGAAGAGGTTGTTGAGGCACGGAGATAGTCTTCATCACCGACACTCACAACACTGACGAAAACAAAATGGTGGCTGTAATCACTGTCAATTCCGGCTGCGCCCCAAAGGCCTCGTGGAAATCGCTCATGCCAAGGGATACATGTATAGACAAGAACTGATGCTTTTATATCTGGACTCTCTTAGGGTGGCTTGTTGTTTGCGGATCGGCGGATTTAAGAACTGAATCCGTCCGGGGAAGGGTTCAGGGCGCACCATTAATAATTCGACGATGTGGACGAGACCATGCAAATTCAAATCATTTCTTCACCGACGATGGCCTGTGCATGCATCTCCTGCGCCTAGAATTTTATCACGCGTCGCACCAGCTAATAGTCGTACCTCAGCCTTTCACGAGTCGGCCCCTCAATTCAGCCCTATCTCGCGAAATCCTGCCCTGACATATGATTTGATTACCACGTTGGAATTATTCTACGCAGATCCCGTATGGATGGTTCTGCCACTGAAGGATTCCTTTCACATATCTGATGAAGTTGCATCTTACGTTAGCGAGACCATCCCTGCCTATCAAGACCTTGTTACTATGATCAGGTCGTGAAGTTGACGAGTTATAATCGCTTCAAGCCCCAGAATTGAATTGCAACAAATCGCTAGGTCAGGTCATGGCCGAATCTAAAGGTATCTCTTCCACCTGTTTCCTTCTCTCTATGCAACTTTTGACATGAGATAGTGTACAAAAAGCGACCACACCGCAAAGTGAAAAGCGGGTGCGCTACGTGCAAAAGAAGAAAGATTAAAGTAAGCTAACTTATCCTCCCGGCTCATTTGAAATGAAAGTCTTTCAAGTTCCTTCCATACTAATAGGCACCCAGTGTGACGAAGAGAAACCACAGTGCTCCAACTGTGTCCGTTACTCTGCCGAATGCGTATATCCTACACCGCCATTAGATACTTCGCCATTAACACCTACGCCGCCTTCACTCAATCAGACACCTGAGGGTATTGCTGAAGAACCTCCAGTCGCGCAATACCCTAAAGGCATCAACGACCTACCTATTCGGGACTTAGCTTTGATGCACCAATGGAGTGTCTCCACCTCCTTGGGCTTCGGCGATGATTTCCAAGGGCTTTCAGACCCGTGGCGGATCGATGTTCCCATCTTAGCACAGAGCAACCACTTCCTCATGCGAGGCATTTTGGCAGTGACCGCACTACATATATCAAAGCTAACAACGGATCCGACGATGAAATTAAAATACGCGCAACTGGCCGCCTGGCATCAAGACCTTGCACTACCTGAATACCGGGCCGCAATCGTAAACGTCACGGAGGAGAACGCTACTGCTATCCTAGCTTTCGCCTCTTTGACCACCGTCTATTCATTTACAACTACCCCACAGCGGGGAGGTCATTTTACAAGAGGGGTACCTGAATGGGTATACTTGCATAGGGGTGTAGGCAGGATTCCTCAGCATTGGTACCCTTGGATTGAAAATGGTCCTCTAAGGCATCAATTATGCCGGCGACGATTGCAACCCGTTGACCCTACCGCAAACCCAGACGACTATCACCTCGTATGCTTGCGTGGCATGCTCTGCAGTCTTCCTCCAGAGGAACAAAGTGATGGCATATACTACGAGCAGGCTCTCCAAGCGCTTCGACAGGCCTTTGCTCACGCATATCTTCCCGAGAGCAGAATAGGACCCAAATACGCCTTATTAATTTGGATTGAACAAATCAACAGCGCCTTCCTTGAGTTGCTATATTCACAAAAGCCGCGCGCTCTCGTTTTATTTGCACACTGCTGCATTCTACTTAAAAGAGCAGCCTTGGTCTGGTTCTTGGACGGCACTGCTGAGCTCATCCTAACCGAGATCAAGGGTCGTTTGACCGAAGACTTTTATCAATGGATCGGATGGCCTTTAGAGATTTGCGGTATGGTGTGAACTATGCTCAATTCTCGCAAAGCCTACGCCGAGAGTGATCGACCTCGCTTGGTACTACAGAAGGCCTTCCTCTACCAGGAGCCGAACTGGATTACAAGCCTGGCGACGCTAAATAATATCTTACTACATCAGCCAATTCCCGGTTATAATATCCCGCTCGGACAGTCCAAAAATATCTAGCCCTGAGCTCGTCTAGAGGATGTGCACGCCGCAACCAAAGTGGAGACACGAGCGTAAAACAGAATGTTTGCGCAGGCTCCGGGACACAGCCGCCAAATCTTTTAGTGAATATACCTACTTGCCTCACTATATCTACCGTTATTCGGGCTCTCAACAAAAAATGGATATCAGAAATGATCAAGAAACCTGCATTCCAACCTTTCCTTAAGTGTAGGTGCTCCCTACTACCGGATCATTACCGGATAGACATTTATACCAGATAAACAAAGTCTCCACCATAAAGTCCACCCCTGGGGATTTCTCTACCCGTCGACGCCGGGCTAATGGGAACACTCTCTCGTTACTATTTCCTCCTGAACAGCAGTGGGCCCAGCATGCGCGATTCGAACTGGTTAATGGCATCAGCAGATTTTCTGGAACCATGATTTTGCTCGTGGTTTAATAGCCTTGCTGCGCTTTCATGCATCAGCGATTTGTCGGCCTTATTTTACATGTTTTGTCTGAATGATGGTGCAACAAGAATACCGGAATGCACGGGGCTCCTCCCCACGATTGCATGCGCCGGAAATCCTGCGAGCTCGACTCCATTTGAGGCGGAGAACGGTTTCACCATACGAGCACGGCAAATAGACACCGTGAGCACCCCCTTTTTTTTTCCATTAAGAAAAGCGCAACTCTTCTCGTACCGAATGCAGAGTTTATACTACATCACCTTAAGTCATGCATAGCTATATAACAGCCATGACAGCAGTTTGACTTTGCATACTCCCTAGTGAACTAAATCAATGTTACTACGCACTATTTGGGCTGTACCAGCAATGCTAGCGGCTTTTGAGCTCAATGCTTGCCAACTGCATGCACGAATTGGACGCCGGTCCCAACCGGCCAAAGGTGATCATTCGAGGACTATATGACACACTTCTGCCAGATTGGGACCAATGTCAAATGTCCCCGTGTAATTTGTAGTGACTATTGGTATACTCCGTAAAGCGTTTTGGTCGAGATTGTTGGTGTTCATTAGAATACAGCACGGAACAGACAGTGCTATGTCAGCCATTTTTACTATGCCCGTAGCTTATCCCACGCGCTGGCAACCGAAGGGAGCATATGGCATCATGATTGAACCGTTTTCATTATTAGCCCTATCATGTGCCGCGTTCTTGCGTCCGCTGAGAGGACAACGCGATCCTTTTCGGATAAGTGCGGGAGCGGCTCGGGCCGCATCCAATGGATCGCTCAACTGTCTTCGCTTGCACCATCTCATGTTGAGCGCTGGTGGGTCGGGCGAATACCCTCGGGACCTTAAGTGACATTACGTTTTGTCTCACCCAACCGCCAGAGAATTGGCAGACGGTGGACGAGATGTGTGTGCTGTGCCGCTTTGAGTCAGGACGTCCTCACAGCTCAACCCTGGGACCGCGTCCGATTCCTTCGAACCCGTGTCTGGACCGAGTCTGGCGCTTCCATCCAGACCAGAGTGCACGGCCGAGTGCTACGTCGCGAAGGTGCAGCGGTGCCCAGTCCCGTCCCAGAGGGTGAGTCGCAACCAAAAATCTCCGTCAGGCCAAATCGCTCCGAGAGGCGTATCCACTCTTATTATGATTTAAAACAAGTGGCGCGCCGGGTACGAGGTTTGTAGGTGGATCGGAGAGCGGGATTTATTGACACCAATGCAGTTAATTAGCCAGAGGCGGGGAGACGCTGATACACATCCCGTGGCCACCACCTATCTCCACCACTCTTATACGAATCGTTTCGCCGGATCTCTCTCCGCCGCCTGCACCCATCAGCAGCATGTCATGGGTTGAGGTCAATTTCAACTTGGTCCGGTACTCCCCCGTCGAGCAGACACACTACTTCTACGATCCAAATTACCCAACCGCTATCCAGTTTCTACTGAGCGGCCGTTGGGAGCCTTGGGACGTGGGCTGGGTGCGCAAGTGAGTCTCTCCCGGACCTCAGCGGCCCCGAGCTGACCAAATGTCAGTAACGCGAAAGATCCCGAGGTCAAGCGCATCGCCGAGGATGCTGAAACTAAACTGATCAACGATCTCTCTTCTGGCTACAGGCCATGGCCGCCCTCTGGGGTTGACGGTGTCGCAGGCCCGAGCGCTAGTCATGGGCATTCTGCGTCCACGGGCAACACCCGTCTCCTTGCTGCGAGGGTTGTACCTCATGATGATACTCCCGGCGAACCCCAGAGTCAAAATCATGCCCTTGCCCACAATCACGGGAGTCCTAATTCAGTACTACCGCCGCACAGCCGGCCATATATCTCGCCATACCAGCCGTCGCCCATCACACCAACTTTTAGTCACGAGTCCTTCTCCCATTATGACAACTCACAGGGCCGCTTGACTCCAGGCACGAGCAATGGCAGTCCGCCGGCCCATTTCCCGCAGGATGTGAATGGCAATGAAGCGCCGCCATCCCCAATTCCGACAGTATACCGCGAAACAAAAGTCCTCCTCTCCCTCGATGGCGGCGGCGTTCGCGGACTGTCCCAAGTCCTTCTCGTCGAATCTCTGGTCAATGCGATTTGCACCAGGATGGGACGACGTGCAGACCCGTTCCAGATATTCGACCTTATTGGTGGATCGTCAACAGGAGGCCTACTAGCGATCATGCTTGGACGCCTCCGCATGCGACCCCATCGAGCCCGCGAAGCTTATGTCAAGCTGGCCAAAACAAAGTACTACGACCAACGCAACTTTTGCCTCTCCATGGATCCCCATGCCGTGCTGTACCAAAACGAAGAAGATGATCACGAAAACGCCATCAAGGATGTAGTTAGAGGCGAGCTTGGCGGCTCGGAAGACGAGCTATTCGTCGACCCGCGACCGGACTCTACCCATGTGTAAGTGATACTGAAAGCTCTTTGAAGTTATAATGTGTCGCATTCAATTAAATATCAGGACTCTGGTTTGTTCTCCTGCATGTTGCTTCATTCCGTTTCTATAGGAGTCCTTCGACCCCTCTATGTGTATCTCGACGGTTCCATCTGTAGTCTCTACTCGCTCTGCGTTCTAGCACAAGTCTAACCCTAACTCTTATCAGCTTCGTTGTGTCAACCAAGGTCGACATCGGCTTCAACCGCCCCGCACTCATACGCTCGTATCCGACTCGCCGCATATCCGGCCCAGAAATCGATCCCGACATGAAGGTATGGGAGGCTATGAAAGCCACATCGGCAGCCCCACGATACGCGGCTGGCGGTGCGGTCCGAAGATCAGTCATCGCACCCGGCCTCGTTGACTACGGAACTGCGAAGAACAATCCGGTCAAGGACCTCGTCTACGAGTGCAGGAAACTCTATTCCTTCGCCAACGACACGCAAATCATCATTTCGATCGGCGCCGGCATGGGCGCAGACCGCAGCCAAGAACTACAGGAAATGGCCAACGGCGTCGACATCCGAAACATGGAGGCCAACGCTGCGGCAGACAAGTTCCAAGACGATTTCAGACCGGTGATAGAGTCGGGTTGGATGAAGTATTTCCGGTTCAATGTCCCGAATCTGCACGATGTGCCGTTGGAGGAGTGGGATCAAATGGATAAGATGATGGAGAAGACGAGGGCGTATTTGGAGGACGCGGAGGTCGGACACCAGTTTTATGCTTGCGTTGATGCTGTTGCGGCACTGCTGATGGGCGAGCCTTGGAAGAGGAATTAGTAGTCTTTAGCTCGGCTAGTGATATGGCGTAGGCATGGACTGGAGATGATAAGAGGCGTAATGGCGTTTCTCTAGCTTCCGGATTTGGTATTTCGGCGAGTTTTCTTCTTTCAGTGACACGAAATGCTTCATGATTGACGACTTCATGGCTTGTAAAATCATTAACGACAGTATAGAGTAGTACTCGTAGAATTTCTGTTCTGCAAAGGGCATCTGGTAGGAAATCTGAAAGCGTTCAATTTCCAAATCTAGGGGTGGTGAATATTGGAATATACATTATACCAGTAAAAAGCCTGGATATGCATGTTTTCCGAGTGGGGAAGTGATGAACCCATTGTATTTGCTAGCCCATGCGCAATGTTCGAATAAGGAACCCCGTTGTTGAATATCAAGATTGTGGTGTATTTCGGGAATACGCTTTATAGTGGCGAAGGTGGGTTTGACTCGTGTTTCGCTTCGAATTGTTTTTAATAATATAAAAGGACCTTATTGCGACTCTAGTTTAGACATCGTGCTATCATGTAACGATGTCGGTTTTCCCCCAATGCGTAGCGGCCTACTAGGCAGTGAAGAAATGTTACAACATTATAAAGCTAGGAATACAGGGTTCAACTCCGTATCCGACACTCACTATTCTCTGAGAATCACCGATCTCTGGGAAAGCGGTATATTAGGGTTTGCCATGCGGGTCTCAAGACAGCGGGACGGAACCTCCACACCGTTCGGCTGCTACCCACTCTCTCCGCATGACATCACTTCTGATGCACCCTTACTCCATGTGCCTTCCGCGATACCCCTATATCACCACTATCCAAGGATTGCTCTGGGGTATGCGAAACAAGATCAAAGCTACGCCGCATCTTGGGCGCCTTAAAGCTGCTGTGCGAAGATCATGACGCAAAATCTGATCCTTTCTCTTGGCAGCTCACTACTGTCATAACAATCGCATTGGTCGATGACGGTAGGATCAAGCTACCCCAAGTATATTATGGTTATCTTGGCGTACGGCGAATTGAACCGGTGCCTTGGTACTGTTGTTTCTATCAAAGATTGGCGGAATCGAAGCTCTCCCTGGAAAAGCCACTCGCCTTGTGACGTGACCTATGCTGGGGGTGCACGTTAAGCAAGATAGAGCGCATTCTGTAATAACATATGCTCGATAGGTACGTAGCAAAGTGATTGCTCCTCCATAATTCTACGATTCCTCTCTTACTCTCCATTATTCTTCTCAGTCCGTCACCCAATTCCAACCATGGCGGCGACAGCCCCAGACACTGAGCGCTATGCCGAGGGCCAAGAGCTCGAGCAGGAGAAGACGGATCGAATCATTGAAGGCGACAAGATCGAACTCCAAGACTCGGATGCTTGGGATAAGCTTGGTTACAGCTTCCCCACATGGCGCAAATGGCAAATCCTCGGCGTGGTCTTTCTCATCCAGATCAGTATCAATATGAATGCTTCCATGTACGCTAATGGTGTCACGGCCATATCTGAGCAATATGGTGTTAGCAAGCAGGTAAGCGTATCTACAGCAATGCCAAGTGTAAAGATTGCTTGGAATTCACACGAAGTAGGTGGCTCGTATTCCCCAAATGACCTTCTTGGTCGCGTACGCTTTCGGCTGTGAGCTCTGGGCGCCGTGGAGCGAGGAATTTGGACGCTGGCCCATTCAACAACTCAGTTTATTTCTCGTCAATCTGTGGCAGATTCCGTGTGCCCTCGCGCCAAACTATGGCACCTTTGTGATTTGTCGACTATTGGGTGGTCTTTCAACTGCCGGTGGATCAGTGACACTTGGTGTGCTCGCTGATATGTGGGAGCCAGATGGCCAAGAATACGCTGTGGCATTCCTAGTTCTCTCTTCTGTGGGCGGCTCGGTAGTAGGTGCTATCGTGGGAGGCTTCGTGGAGAGATATGCCGCTCTACCCTGGATCTTCTGGGTGCAAATGATTGTCGGCGGAGTAGTTCAGCTCGTGCACTTGGTTTGCAACCCAGAGACCAGGGCCACTATCCTTCTCGATAGGGAGGCCAAGCGTAGGCGGAAGACCGGTGAAGACCCCAACGTATATGGCCCGAATGAGATTAGGCCACAGAGGATGACTGGAAGAGAGTTCTGGACTATCTTCTCAAGGTACGTATCTCGTTCAAGCTGTATAAGTGTCATTCTTACTAACAGCGCTTAGGCCTTTCTACATGTTCGTTACTGAGCCTATCGTTCTATGGCTTTCCCTGCTCTCCGGCTTCAGCGATGCTCTCATTTTCACCTTCCTCCAATCATTCACGCCTGTCTACGAGCAGTGGGGTTTTGGGGTGGTTGGCATAGCATTGGCTTTCGTGCCGTAGGTATTCCAGTCCACTTTCCTCATAAAGATATCTAACGGATCTCAAGATTACTCATCGGGTATTTCCTGGCCTACTTATCCTACCTCCCTTCGATCCACCATTTCCGCGGGAGGCGCCGACGCGAAGGAGGTCATGCTGTCGCACCAGAAGTCCGGCTTTGGTGGCTCTTATTCCTGGCCCCGCTCGAGACAATCGGCCTCTTCGGCTTCGCGTGGACGTCGCTTGGTCCCGATTACGGCATACCGTGGATTGCGCCTATGATCTTCACCTCTCTAGTCGGAATCGCAAATGTAAGTCTTGTATCCCTGTTAGCCTCTTCCATATTTCTCTGACGTGTTTTGCTTGAAGTACGCAATCTACCAATCTTCTATCGACTACCAGACTGCAGCCTATGGTCCCTATGCCGCTTCTGCCACTGGCGGCAACGACCTTGCGCGCGATTTCCTGGCTGGAATCGCGGCGCTTTATTCCACACCCATGTATGAGAATATTCCCGGTCGGCCTCTCGAGTATGCATCAACCATCCTTGCCTGCCTCGCTGTCTTAGTCACGATCCCAATCTACATCGTGTACTGGAAAGGACCTGAAATCCGAGCCAAGAGCAAGTTTGCTCAGAGCTTGGATAAGACGAGGGAGAAGTCCAAGGAGAAGAGGCGCAAGCAGAGTCTGACGGGGCTGAATGATGGAGAGAGGGAGCATAAGGAAAGAGTGTGAGTATTTGCGACTCGAGATAGAGTTAGAGATTTGGAGATCTTTGGAAGGTATTAGAGGTCGGGATAGCTAGATAATGGCGAAGGGCTACTTTCACTAGACTGTATTATCTTGGTCTGTAAATGGTAATGATAGAAATATACGGATACCCGATGGAGGGGAACTTCCTGTCGTATTTATGCAATGTAATTTAGATGCGACAGAGTCCTTTGTGCCCCGCTACCTGCAGTTTTTGCATTTGAAAACTTCGACCATTGAAACTTTCACCGTGGCCCGACGTCATACAACGTCTGCTATCTGAAATATCCGTCCGCATAGGCAGTATAAAATCTACGCTAGAGAATCGTTAAGAATTTTATCATTGAGACAATCGAGAAGGTGGCTTTCTCAAGAATAAAGTGTACACGAACTCCCGGTCTAGTACTGCTTTTAGTCTATTTACATTCACAAGGTCTTGCTAAAAGCTTGTTATGCGGAAGAGATATATATAAATATGTAGTTACAAAAACCCCTAAGCTGAGCATTTAAAACGGATAGTTTATTTAACAATATACTATAAATTAATGGTTCACCTGCTAAAAGTAGGGTCGTTAAACTTTTGAACTAGGGCTGTATATTATAATAGTGTGGAAGTGGTAGCAACTAAGACCGTTTAATAGTAATATTTAATGTTGACTTTGTTAGAACCTGGTCAAGAATTAAACTATATTACCGATATTGTTGTTTTATTTGGCGGAGGAGATATACTTCGTATCCTTCGACGACCTCAAGGATCGTAATTTTAAGTCATTTCAATACGAATGTCCGCACCCTGACATCCGACTAGTTATGCTCTCCCACCAAATACAAACTGACCCGCATAAAGGTAGAAAAATAGTCAAGAGCACCTATTTCCTTTGGAACAAAGTTCCAATACCCCCGGTATGGCAACAGGCCACAGGAAGGAGCTAGACACTGTTAAGTTTGTGAACTTTTCGAGCGGCGAGTCAAACCGAACACTGCTCTGATTTATTTCGATGGAAGGGATCTTCGGATAAGTTTCAATAGGCTGAAACAAACTAGTCACAATTTACTGCATAGCTGTAGGTAGCTTGGGGATTTGAGATCGGGCATACCATAGACGTTGTCCGAATTAAGATAGACACGGTAGGTTGCAAGCTCTGGGGTATATTCAGAGCCTGGAGATGCATTGATATCAACGTTCTGGTGCATAATTGGTGGTAGAAGGCTCGCCCGTGACCACGATAGAGCGAGATATGCTGACGATCGCTTCACTAGTTTAAGCGCACTCCAGAGGAGCGACGGACAAACATAATCCAGCCGAATCCTAGCAATGTATGAGAGCTTGAAGCTCTTTCCAATAAGCCTGGACAGGCCTGAGATAGCTGGAAGACGGTCACTCTCGACCATTGGTTTCCTCTTGGAATACCAATGAACATGAGGAATCCAGAATAGGGACTAAACATCCTCTTTAGATGTATGACGAAGTTGAGCCTAGATCAGCCCTCTACTAAGCTAGACCATTTCTTCAAGGCCCTTTTGACAAATATTAACCTGCGGGTTCGTGCCTTGTATTTCGGCGACTCGGAAAATCCATCTGAATCCGGTCTTGCCTTTGTTATAAAACTCAGATGGGTCGTGGTATAAAGTGGCAGCGCTAGCAAGCATTCTTGCAGAACCCAACCTCTTGATTCGAGTTGCCCGGTATAGGAAGCTCGGCTGTCGGTCTCGCAAATGCGACCCATGCTCATCGCTTCTTCAGATTCCTCAACATTGACACTAGCATCCGCGATATTTATCGTTGCATTCTTGAAAATCTCATCCATCATCTCGGATTCACGTGCCTAGTCTTCCTGGAAGCCCTGAATGATACGAAGCGAGTGCATCCAGAGGTACCGAAATCCTAGATATCGTGTAAGGATGACCGCCTCCTTGAAGACGCGGATCAGTGAATCGAATGATATGTTCGTGTGATGTTGCTGGAGTGTCGCCTGTGTACTGCGAATGAAGATTCCTGGTTCCCATCGGCGACTCGGTGTCTAACAACTGATAGGCCTTTGCTCTCCCGTTTGGCAATTTGGGTCTCCGACAGTTGCGAAAGCTAAGACTGATCTTGAAGAAGTTGGCTTTTAGAGGTAAGTCGAAGATCACCGCGCAGATCTTTAGACTAAGATCAAGAGCATAGGATGGGATGAGGGTTCCGAGGCGGGTATAGTAACAAATAGAATGGCCTACAGAAGTAATATCCTGACACTTTGTCAACTATTGGCGGATTAACTCTACTACGAATCCGATAGTGTTCTCGAGTCGTTGGAATTGCCCATAGCATCTACGGGTATGGCATTAGGTTCGGTTCTTGATCTCGGAGCGTTACAACAATTTTTTCATTCGTTCCCTCAGCCTAGATGAAATGACAGATTGAGGTTATGGAGGGCAACAATTGTTTAGCTGTGGGGCAAGGCCTTAGTCTCCAACGAGGCCGAGATTGCTAGCTCTCACCTGCAAGTCCTGAAAGTATCCTGTTCTCAAATTAAAAACAAAAAAGGCAATGCTACCCATTATAGGGATCTATACTCATGCATAATACTTGGTGTCTTCTAAGCTATGACCAAACTCTCTAGGTGAGTAAGGGGAACAATGAGTTGGGCTTGTCACCTTGAACGGCCTTGGTCGAATACGTCGCAGCTTTTTGCCGGATTTCGGATGTAAAGATAGCGTATTGTTATCTTACAAACCGATTATCGATTTGAATTATTTGATATTGGAAGATCATCAACTAATGCCTGATCCAATGCCAAGGTTGGCACAGAAAGGAATGAAAAGTGACAAGATATCTTGACTATTGCTAAACACCGTAAGGTAAATTCCTTTTCTTCGGCTCTCGTAACATCTTTGACCAGTAATGAAGATCCGTTCATGAGTCTAGCTTACTATTTCTACACTAGCGCCCATACTTCTCTTAGCATTTAGCGCACCTCTCTTAGAACCTCATAACCTTCAGCTCGGCCTATTTGCTAAGATCTCGTTGACAATGAATTCTTTGAGCTTCCAAGCTCGCGGACGTTCATGAATTATTTTCTTACACACAGAATCGTTGCTTTAGTAGTTTGTTCGTCAAAACCATGTTTATCGAGTTTCTACTCCGTTGCAACATCGCTCGCTTCCTGTAGTGTATTACTGAAGAGGCTGATAGGAACTGGTTAGTGAGCCAGAACTTCTTTGCTGCTCATATTCCACTGCAATTTCTAGCATGCATGAGTGGTTTTGCTTAATAATCACCGTCCGGTCACCATCTTCCTATGACTACCTGCGTCTGCTCTTACGTGACCTACATTGCCGTACGAAAGAAGGCTAGTATTTATATTCCTATTAGAGGTTAGAATTTAATGAGAAGCGCCTATACTGTGGGAATATCTGTTGCACACTAAAATCTCTCATGTTAAGAAATAGGACCCAGCTCCGCGCAAAACTGGCCTAGATCCGCAGCACACTACAATGTGAATACGGTGGTTCTAACCTCTATATTTGAAGATTAAAGATGTTGATAGACCGTTAACAGACACCCATTTATACAAGGCAGAGAACTTGTGGAGATGAATATGAATAAATGTCTTGTAAATACTAGACCCAGGATATTAATGGCACGCCTATGCCACCCTTATCCAAAGCACCGAATTTCTACCCTACGAAAAGGAAAAGAATGCAAGGGGAATTAAAGATGTGCCTACTACTGCTCAACAAGATGTTTTCTCTCATTGCTTCCTATTGGCTCAGCATCTTCATCTTCAGAGATTAGTCCTTCAAGTTCGAATTCTTCGGCATCTCGTATCCGCCTGTCTGCCCTAGCGTGGCCATTCGGAACACTTCCATTAGTGAGTGGAGCCTCGGGGTCAGCCTTTGAAGTCGAGCTCCAGGCATGTACAGCATAGAGATGTAGGAGCATGTTGACGACTAGAATTTATGTTAACACAGTTTAAATCATGACGAAAAGCATGAGAACCTACAAAGGAAGAGGAGGAATGCGATGCTGTATAGGATCAACACATAAGAAACGTGCGTGACGTTGGCGTCGGATAAAAGCTGCATTTGTTCTTCCGTGGCCCCCATGAACAAGAAACCTGAGGCGTATAGTAGAAATGGCGTCAGGTATTGGAAGCTGCTTGGATCCGACCCATCCTCCGTCGTTGAGTTGCGATCTTTCAGTACGAATGAGATCTCGATAATCCGGGTGAGACCGGCGGCCATCAACGTATATCCGAATATAGTGTGGATCATAGTAGATAAGGGAAGGTGCTGAGGATGGGCCGACATAGCATAGCCTGTCAGCAAAATAACAATTGCTGGAATGAGATTCCTCTTTGGGCGCCCGTCTCTTTTGCGGCTCAGCCAAATCCCAAGGAGACCAGCACACCACCAGACAATTCCCATAGTCGTGTGCTGCAAGTCATTGTGTACCCATGGACCACCCCAACGGTGCTCAGTGAACGTGTTGACGCAACCCCATGCAGCAATAACGAGCGAATCGAAGAATTCCTGGCTTCGGCCCGTCCTCCTGAGCCAAAGTTGTCCAACCAGCAGAAGTATAGTAAGAAGGACTCCGTAGGCAATGAAGGCCGAGCCCATAATAAAGTGGGCTAAGCACTGTCCGATATGATCGCCGCGGCAGAACCCCATTGCTGTGATACCCCCAAATAGGAATTGCACCCATATCACAATTGGCATGAGCTTTCCTACGATCCCATGTGCTAGGACAACAATCTTCCTTATCTTTCCGTGTATTCCTCTTTCAAGATGTAGCTTCAAGTAGATGCCCATTGCGACTTGGACAATAAGCCAAAGCATGATAATGGGGACGAACTTGGAGTGGATATTTGGCGCAAATTGGCGGCCCTTGTGTTTGTGTCCAAGGAAGTATCCTATTATCGCAAGGGCGGTGCCGGTGCTCTGAACGGGAACGTGCCATTTCGATCGAATGATCTAGACTTATCAATATGACGGGCAAGCGATGATGAGAACCCCACGCAACGTACCCCCAGAACCATCCCCGTTGGAAAAAGTATGCCCCATGCCAGCGACTGGATCAAGATATGAATCCATAATATCGAGTCCTGAGGAATCCGTCAGCATCCATCTCCTTGAACGTGTAGCGCCACGCGGCCGCGGCAGACGTACAATTGGATCGTCGGAAATGGCGTGGCCTTCTTCTATCTTGTCCATGTGGTGTTCGTGTGCCTCTACGCTGAGAGAAAAGCTGAAGAGCGTCGCCACGAAGGCAGCTGCCTGCATCTTAAGCCCGAATCGGGTCATGTTTGCTTTCACTGGTGCGGCCGCCGGCCGTGAGACCTGCTGGGTGTCACCTGGGGAGAAGCGAAGGAGATTTGTGTCTCCGACGTCGCAGGTGTTAGGCGTAGATGGACATGTACATGTATACGCGGCAACCGGCTGAGCAGGGAGCGGAGGAAACGGGGGCGCGGACCGGGCGAGCAGATTGTTTCTCTTCGTTCATGCGTCGTCGAATGCCGCTTACGTGAACGGAAGGTGCAGCCTTGGCGGCCGCGCCCGCCGACCGGGGCCCTCAGATGCCCAATATTGATCCAATATGCCGGCGTCACCTTCGAACCCCATTTCATCGCTATGGGTATCAACGAGGGCGTCATTGAGGTCCCGGACTCTGAGGACGAACCGATGACGTCTTCGCCTGTCGCAATCTCGGATGCCACCATCAAGCTTCCAGTCGATGTTGTCCAAGCGTCCCAAGACGTGGCTTGCCTTCAACAAGCTTCTGGCGACGACGTTTCGAAGGAACCTCTAACACGAGCGGAAAGCTTGGGTAAAACACAAGCATACGCCTCCGTGGACGCTGATGCGTTGGGCGAAATCACAACCGCTGACGTGCAGTCTAACAACGCTCCCTCTCGACCCGAGATGGCTGCTAACCTTAATTGTATGACTCTAGGAGCCCAAAATGCAATCGACTCAAATCAGACAACTGACCCAAATGTTAAAGATGGAGGACAGCGAAATCCACCATCTTCAACATCAGAACTTGGCGTAAGAGCACGGGATGAAATGGACCAAAAGTCCCGCAGCCCGAAGGCGATTGAGGTCGTCCCAGCACCAAAAGATCCACAATTAGCTGTACCCTCATCCATTCAAAGTGATAGAAACCCTAGGATTGAGAGATTTGAAGAAATGCGTCAATCTTTGCAACGAGGCTCATGTGGGTCCGAGAGGATAGATATGGATGCACCAACAGCTACCGGTGCAAACGCATCCCTCGTTGTACATGACGCGTGCCTCTCAGCACCAGAAAATGCAGTCGTAGGTATACACCAGACATTGCCCTCGCTTCAAGCCGAACCGGGTGGATCAGCAGAATCACCCACCCCGATCGCGTCTCAGCCACGAGTATCGGCACAAAAGTCAACCCAGGAGCCGATCATGTTTGAGCAACCTGTAGATGAGGTCAGCAAAAAGACATCAGAGCCTATCGTATGACTAATATAATTGTAATTCGCTTTTAGCTAATCTTTTTGACAGACTGCACCTAGAACAGCAGAGCCCGCTCCACCCGTTACCCACAAACCTGAGGTGATTAATGTCAAAAGTGATATGACAACTGAAGAGCAGGATGCAGTGCAGCCTGCAGAAATGAGCATTGTAGCACCAGGTTTCCCAAATCAGCGCAGCTCACCAGAACATGTCACTTCAACTGGCAGTCCAAGCCGAAGAGAGGGTCCGTTGCAAATTTCTTATAAATCTCTATCCTCTTTAAATCAGGACGAAACCCCACAAATATGTTCTCCGCCGGCACTACAGAAAGAATTGGCCCGACCAAATGACAGATGCCAAGGCTTAGAGATGCATAGAGAATCAGCAACCTCGTCAAACATTAACACCCCGAAAATGGATATAGATTCAGCGGCTTCGACCAGAGGTCAACACTTTCAACCTCATTCTTTCGCTACCACCAAGCGAATTAACAGCAAGAAGCCACCTAGTCCCAAGGAGATCTCTCAAGAAATCACATTGGCCGAATTGAAAGCCCAGCGAGCTGCCTTGCTTGCTTCACTTGCTACTCTCCCGAATGTTCAAAAGCTCATATCTCAAAATGAGTCGTCTTCCCTGTCATCCCAAGCACCCAGTTTTGAGCCTACAGATACAGACCTCATGGCCGCAGCGAATAAGCTCGTCAAAGGCCATATCAAATTGCTCCATGAATACAACGAGATTAAGGACGTTGGACAGGGGTTGATGGGCCTAATTGCTGATCAGCGGGGTGTTCGTATCGTAGAGGTCCAGGACGAGTTCGGCATAGGGCCTAAAGACTGAGTCGTTTGGGGCATCCCGGTTATTGCGAATTGTGATAGATAACCATGATGCTTTCAGGTCGTGTCTTTTGTTCTACAAGCATCATAACCTTCCCACTGCCCTTTAAGCGAAAGAAATCGTTCATTGGCATTTCAGGCCGCGGCCCTTGATTTCACGACTATCAACCAATTGCGTTCGATTCTCAATGATTATGGAATTCGATATATGTTCTCTCTTTTGATCATTGTTGCAGCGTGATGAGTAGAGCGCTAGGAGCCCTTGGGCCTAGCGCTTATCCTCTTCGGTCTTTGGCTCCAAAACGCTTGGCTTCCCTCGATGCCATTATCAAATGGAGATATTTACCGTCGCATAGCTCCTTCGTCTTTTCTTATCAGCTTCTACATACATATCTGGGCAAGAGAATATCGAAGGAACCTGACCAATAATCAACGTAAGCTAACTTGCCATGGGACTCTCTGATGAGGCGGAGCAACGGCAGAGCTCCTCTTCCTTAGGTGAAACGAAGCGAGGTTCGCTGCTTGCAAAACATATCGACTTGTGCAATCATTGCACTAAATCTTTTCTACCTCCTGATAAGAATGAAACCCCATGGCTTGACGTATGGCGCCACAATCCACTGCAACGATATACGGAAGCCAGGAAATCACTTGGCTGCGAAAATTGTCCAGGAATATTTGGGATTCTAAGATGCGTTGCCACAGGCTTGGGGCAATGTAGTACTTAGTCGTTCTCGCAATCTACTTACTATCCGGCTCGGGACGATTATGACAATCACCAGTCTTTTGTATGGTCCTCGATATTCTGCTCTGCCTGTGTCGGAAAATCGCGTAGTAGTAATCTCAGATTGGCGACGAATTACTCCGGGAGACAGTATGCTCCGCAATACCTCGATGAACGTCAAATAAAAAATTGGATCAATAAGTGTGAGAGTGAGCATGGACTAGACTGTAGCCGGCCTATCATTCCCTTCCTAGTCATAAACTCTTATTGGTCGATACGACAGAAATGTGTCTGGTGGATAGCCCACCAGGTGCAAAGTACGCAGCTTTAAGTTACTTGTGGGGTTCGGTCGAGACATTCAAGACCACGAAATCTACCATGGGAGAAGTGCGACAACCGGGAGCACTCGCTCGTCGCGAAGAGAATGAAATCCCTCTTCCCAAGACCGTAGGGGACTCGATTTCCTTGGCAGCATCATTGTCCATCGCCTATCTTTGGGTGGACTGTTTATCGATTTGCCAGGATGACTCAAATGCACTTAGCATCTATCTAAGCCCCATGGCATCAATTTACGGCAATGCTTATGTCACATTCGTTGCAGCACAAGGAGAGGATGCCGATTTCGGGATTCCAGGGGTGAAAAATGCTAGCCGTGTGCGTGATACGGCTATCTGGACCTTCGGCACTTCGGACGGAGGTCAGTATCTGCTCGTTCGACATAGATCAGGATGGCCCATTGATTCGAAAAAGGACACCAGGGGCTGGACCTACCAGGAAGGATTGTTCTCTTGTAGAATGTTAGTTCTAAATGACCTCACATCATGGCACTGCTCAACTTCATACTGGCAAGAGGATTTGAACGATTCGACACCCGACTATATTCGTTCTATATTCTGGGAATATCGCAATGCAAGGCCCATACTTCCCAACCAAGTGAACAATAGACCTATAGAGAGCTAGGCGGAAATGATAGGGAATTACAACACGAGGGCGTTGTCCAAAGATGAGGACGTATTGCCAGCCTTTGCTGGTGTTTCCACAGTAATGGAAACTAAAACGAAGAAAGCACTACACAACGGGATACCCGTAGGATATCGTTATATGGGGCCCTGCGGAGATCCATGAGTCCCCTCCGAAGAAGACAAGACTGCTCCCTCAGCAAGAACATCAACAAGTTACCGAGATGGTCATGGGTCGGTTGGCAAGGCCAATTAGATCTTTAGATCTGGGCTGACCTAAATAGGGGGCTTCTTACTCCAACTAATGCAAATATCGTCACAAACCCTCTCAAGATTCCAGGCACACCGATTATGAGTAATTCTCAAGTCCGTCTACCTGAGTGATACCACATATCATACTGACCATACACGCAGTGTTCGAGCTGTGGGCTAAGAGACGCTTGCCCTCATGTCATTCTACAAACAACATCATACTGCACTGTTCTCGCTAGCCCTAGACATATAACAAATCTAGGCAAATACGCTATTGAAGGCGATATGGTGTACATGTTCAATCCAGAAGAGCCATGGCGCGCGGACGTTGCCAACAAGGAAGATATGCAAATCGAATTTGTTGCACTTTCGACAGGGTTGTACCGAACCGAATACATATCGAAGCTTTTGACTCATCTAGACGATCCCCACAGGGCCACGCTCGAAATGTACAACATCCTTTGGATCAAGCGAGACGGAGATTTTTGCCTATCGAAGAGCCTTGGGGATTGTTTCAAGGAGTAACTGGGAGGGTTTCTCTCTAAACCAAGCCACCGTCGCACTCGGATAATATTGCCTTCGTAGCTGACAGTGTCTATTGCTCTGCCCGTTTCCTATCAAGACTTGGCTGGCACAGCACTAAACAAAGAAACTAAACCTTCGCACATTGTCGGATGAGTGATGATGAGACCCGACAAACTCGTATGTGGCAAGCCCGCCGACATCGCCAGTTGCACAACAGGCAACATTTCGCCAGCTCTCGGCCCCAAAGCTGTGAACCCAAGAATGGTATCATTGTTGGCGCTAACCAGAGCCTTGGCAAATCCTTTTTCAGCTGCATCTAACGTCCTTGACCTCAAGAAAGCGGCCATAGGGAGCTTGACCAGTCGGTATTGGATCCCTGCTCTCTTAGCCTCTACCTCACTTAAGCCGACATGTGCGAGCTCTGGATCTGTGTAGAGGGTATATGGAACTTGTCGGTTCTTAGTTGAGCGTAGCGGTTCTTGACTGTTAAGGAAGCTGCTAACAACACGGAAGTCGTCAAACCCTATGTGTGTGAAGTGAGGGGAGTTTGCACAGTCTCCGACAGCAAATACCCCTGGCTTGTTCGACTGGAGGACTTCGTTGACTTTGACGTGGTTGGATTGCGTGAGCTCGATTCCAGCGGCTTCTAGGCCAGTATCTTCGGTGTTGGGTACTCGTCCGCCTGCAACGAGAAGATGGCTACCGATGATACTGAAGGGCTTACCGGCCTTGGTGCCCATCAACATGACCGACTCCCCTGAGGTACCGGAAACATTGGAGACGGTGGCTGAAGTGAAGAACTGAACTCCTTCCCCTTTCAGGATATCGACAAGAGCGGAGGATACATCCTCATCCTCACGACGTAAGACAGTATCGTTCTGTTCAATAACTGAGATTTCGGCACCGAGTCGACGAAAGGCTTGAGCGAATTCCATTCCAACATATCCTCCTCCTAGAATGATCAAGTGCTTCGGTACTTCGTCGAGCTCTAGCAATTCGATATGCGTCAGGGGTTTCGCTTCAGCAAGTCCAAGAATATCAGGGATCTTCGCTCTCGAACCGGTGCATATGATAATATTGTCACCGGTCAATGTCCTCTTCCCACCATCCTTCAACTCGATCTCAACGGTCTTGTCGCCAACCAATTTTCCGTGTCCTAAAATCAATTCCGCACCACTAGTCTTAAATACGAGTTCATGCATCTCGATCAAGTCCTTGACCATCTCTCTCTTACGCTCCCTCACCAAGCTCATATCAACTCCCGTACCGTGCGCTTTGAGCATCCCTCTTGCGACATATTTCCGCGAGTTGTAGACAACGTCGGCCGAGCAGATGACGTTCTTGCTTGGTAAACAAGCGATGTTGGGACAGGAGCCTCCAAGCCACTTATGTTCAATGACAGCAGTTTTCTTGCCTTGTGAGGACCGGTTCCAGCACACGTATTTTCCCGCCTCGCCCGAGCCTATGGAGATCGTATCATAGTGGTCCAATCCTGACATTCTAGTATAATTCTTAGGAAAGGCCCGAGAGGGAGATTCGTGCTGATGATGATGATGACACGGAAGATGATTGTGCAAGGAGTTGGAAACGCGGTGCATTTGTCAAGTATCATAAGCCTAGAACAGGTGGATAATAAAATCTCTAAATATTGCTGCTCGACGTAGTTTGGTTGATATGAGGGCGTTGATTGCGTAGTACGATTGAACTCAATGCCGCCGGGTGCCGCAAGAGTCGCGCTGACGAAGCATTTGCACATAGAGATCCCGATCTCACCTGCATTCTTCATCGCCGAACCCGATATGAGATCAGGCATGTTGTATAAATACCGAAGAGTAAATTGCCCAGTGCAGCAACTATTCAGAGTGCATATCTAATCGGTCGGCATGCTGACATTCCGGCCGACTGAGTGCCGCTGCCCCAATTCGGCACAAGCGCTCGGCGCAGCTTGTTTCTTGAATCTGAATTTCTGGCTATGTTTTGATGCTTTGTGAAGGATTTGATACATGCCGATCAAATTATAGGAGTAGGCGAATGCGTGGAGTATAGAGTTGGGACTTGTGGGGAGGGGTAAGAGGAGTGTGGGTGTTGTAAGCACTGGGGGAGTAGCTGACTTCGAGTCTGGAGTGACTGGCGACAAATCCGGTGGATTAAGGGCAATTGGGAAGTTCGAAGGCATTCAATTTTTGGGGTTCTCTTCACATCTCTTGTAAAGAAGAGGAGCGAAGGACACCGAGTTTCTTGAGACCGCACCACGAGATTCGACCCGCTCACATCTGAAAAGAATTAACATTCTCGCAATGATCAAAAGTCGAACATCGAGGGAAAAGGTAATATTTTCAGCGTTATAGTTGAAGGGCGATGGAATAATTTGGAGAAGTTAGGAATAGCGGGATAGTAACTGTACTAGCTATGAATTTGAGGGAGTCGAAGCCACAGCAAACCAGAGCAACCTCGCCATGATCCAGCTATAGCAAGTCGGTGAATGGTACCTAAAAAGGCACCTGGAGTATGGAAACCGGTGAGGAGCTGGGGATCCTCGTTTCCGAATGAGCTGGCGTGGCGCTGCCGCCTTCGATTTGCTGGCGCGCAGGCTTAAAAGAGTGGCCCAACGAGGCGCATTTGTCGGCAATGCGCTCGCCGAGGGCAATATCGCGATCAACTCTTTGCATCAAAGCGATTCCAAAACATCGAGATCAGAAATCGCAAAGAGTATGGCCAAGCTGTCAGCAAATGTCGGTAATCTACAGAAGGGTTCGCGCTTATATCATTGCACGTGTCCGCCAGTATCCAGGGCTGCCGAATGCAGTTTCACAGGCGAATCGAATGGTAAGCGCAGCTATTTATATCACCAGCGCTTGAGGCAAACCGCGGGTCGTGTACCTTGGCGTGGTTTAGCACGCCGCAGCTCGACTGGGAGCCAGTGCGCAGCGACTCGGTGCGGTGCAGTGGAGGCGCACAGCTGAATGAGGCTGATAGGATTTGCACTCACAGCCATGCGAACCCTCTTTACTCTCCTTTCATTGCTCTGCCTTCGCCGCTTTGGCTGCAGTTCATCCCGCTCTTTACCAGTTCCTTAGACCTCCTCCTGAAGACGCTATCTGTCGCAGGGAAACGGCAACCAAGACCCCCGAAACCGATCTGTTGACGAAGATTGTTTACTAGGCCTCAGCTGCCCCTAAGTCTGACAACCTCGACGGGCTGAAGCCTGGTGACAACCACCTACACGACCGAAGATGCGGATTCCGCAGAGTTACATTCAGAAGATCAAGATTGTAGCCCATGTTTTCCAGGCGCTGTTCATCTTCATTGCGGGATGCGTAACCATATCCGTCTTTACGAAGGGAGATACCGGAGGCGCTACTAAGTACTTCTTTGCCTTGGTAATCTACCCCTTTAATCGTCGGAATTCTTCTTGCAGAATTCGCGGCTGACAATTGCTTGTTTGTAGTGTTTCCTGACCGCACCGGCCCTCATATACCTGGTTATGGTCCCAATGTGGAGTCGAGCTTCCCGATTCTCAAATGTATACGCGTTCCTGTCGCTGGATGCCCTATATACAGGTATGAGGGTGGACCCAATGAATAGTATGAGAATGCATGAGCAAGGCTGACATGAGAGGCAGTGCTCTGGTTCGCGGCTTTCATCGCCGTTGCAATGTGGAACTCTTCCAGCATCAGAGACGGCGAAAAGGACAGGAAAATCAAAGAGGGTGATGGAAATTGCACTACTTTCAGGCCAGGCCCGGAGTCAATGTGCAATCTCAGCAAGGCGACGGTCGGTCTGGGCGTTGTAGTATTGTATGGCATCCCTATAACACCTTGCACCACCCTGACCAAAAATGCCATTGTGCTAATCGAATCATGGCAGCATATTCTTCGGCATCACCACCGCCATATCTGGTTATTACCTCCACAAATTCCGCAAAGAAGGCGCACTCCCCTATGAATCTGATACCCCCAACCCTCACCACATCTCCGGCGAGACGCAAAAGGACAATGCCTGGGACACTGAAATCGGGAACCACGATTCCGACGACGAGGACAGGCACACGGAGCGAGGCGGCAATCAGGAGGAAGATGAATACGCCTTATTGCATTCGACGGAGACGGATGAGGGACGGCATCCTGGAAGGCCGCTTAGTTGGGGTGACGATAGGTATAGTGGAAATCCGGTTCCGCCATACGCAAGCTATGATGACAACACCAACGCGCTGAGCCCGGGCGGATATGATGATTATAGAAGAGATGCCGGGCTCCAGGGCGGCTACGGCAGTGGTGGACACCCGTCGGCGGGTGGACAAGGGTATAGCTTCAGCGGTGGAGATCGGTGATCAGCTGGCATTTC
The DNA here is from genome assembly GCA_010094045.1 of Lojkania enalia. NCBI lineage: Eukaryota > Fungi > Ascomycota > Dothideomycetes > Pleosporales > Lojkania > Lojkania enalia. The sequence continues at coordinate 130,097 of ML986621.1, forward strand.
GGCATGTTGTGTTGTAGGAGAAAGTTCCATTATCGATACCATTGGTTATCTCATCATATACTCTAATATATATTGGAGTTAAGGAGGAACGTGAATTGGGCAAGTTTTGCGCGCCTTAGCGATCTTTGGCGTTATCATCTAGCTGCATTATTGTTTCTACTTAAATAAGATGGGTTCTATAGGTCAGCAATCACTCCTTCTTCGTCCGAGTCGCGGATCCTTAGTGTAGACTTTAATATCCGCAATCCTTGGGAACAAGTCCGGCTGGGTGCTCCACCAGCGAAGTTTTTCATTAACACTGATTCCTTTTCATTGCCGGCGAGGCCGCAGAAAACTAGAAGCCTTTAGTGCAATAACTGTTGTCTGATACTCTACTATCCGTCCCTTTCCTAATTATTCGGCATGTTTCTTAGGACTGTTCTATCACCCCTAGTTAATTTACGGTCACAACATCTATTCGTCATTTGTCTCTTGTTCGGCTCTCACACGACATGAGTCCCGCCAGCCAGTCTTGGCTCCACTATTCATCGCGAAATTGCGGTTCCAATTAGCCGTGATATGGAACTGGCGCCGAATCAGAGGGGCCGAGCCCTTGGGAATTGATATGAGGATGGTCGGAATGACTACGTGCCTGAATTTGAACACTGCACCAACTAGGCTTGTGGAGATGGAAACCATCATAGATATTGACAAAGAAATATGGTATCGGGCTGTATGAATAAGCTTACACAATTGTCCTCACCTCAATTAGAGCCTTATTCTTCGTGTGCTTCAGTGGCCCCGTTCTTTGGGTACCTTCTTTCCCGTACCCAAAATTCTGAACTGTGAAGCTAATTGTTGGTTCCAAGAAATATGCGTCAAAGAATGGAATAGGCGATATGACGAACTTGGAGAGGTTTTGTGATGCTGGCGAGTGCGAGACTGGAGATGGATGGGGTAGAGGGGGCCATGTGGAGATTTCATCTAGAATGGTATGGGCTGTTAGGACTGTTTAGAGGAATGGGGTTTGAATGTTTTGCGCTTTTGAACCTAGTAGTCGTCCTTTTGAAGGACTGAGATACAATGCGTTGTGCATAGTGACAGATTGAATAAGTTTCATGCGTCGTGACCGCTACCCACAAGTGATATAGTGTAGCCTTCAATAATTATCACCATGCTTGAGTTGGTGCTTGACTTAAAGTTGTTTGGTTCGAAGATACTATAGTTTATGCAGTGCAAATGATGCCGTTGTCGACTAGATAATAGCATGTTGATCCGGGAAAGTTGTGATGCAGTCGTTAATACGCCTTGCTTCCTGGAGAGCTTGTGATACGGGGTACATAGCCCTTATCGAGAATTTTTAGAATGGGGTATTGTCTTCGAAGGTGGGGGTATAATGGAGCATAGCGAAGCCGGATTTAAGGAGTGATTAGTTAACAGCCGGCGATCATTTATAATCTGAAGGCCCATAGAAATCGAGGGCTTGTGAGTACAGTAAGTAAGGGTAGATTAGCCAATACATGAGAATAGTTGCCTTCAACTTAATATCCGAGGTAGATATTCTCAGTGTGGTATGGGCATTATGACCCTAGGACCCATTTTCTCATAATATAGTTCCCGATAGACGGGAAGACAAGTCTCGACTCGGCTCAGGAATCATGCTCTGTGAAAGCATACGCCGAGAGCTTTCTTGGTAATTGTTGGTATGTATACGTTTTGCCTCACGTGTCACTTTCAGCCTAATTTTGCGCCTAGGCCTATGTTTGTGTTGAGTAAACTTTGAATGATTTATCCGTGCCCCTCTCCAAATAATATTCGGAATAGGAACAGCGTAGAAACAAACAGGTAGCAGAACATTAAGTGGATCAAACTCCGTATCATAGTTACTTGCTGATAAAAGTTATGCAGAACTCGAATTAGTTCTGATTGACGGGCATCCAATAAAAAAGGACCGGGGAAAGGGGCACACAGACCTCTCTCAAGCTCTTTTGATCAATTTTACTTATTATTAGACCCCTTACTAGTTTCTTAGCTAGCTAGTGGGCTAGTGATCATAGATGTTTACCAATAGACAGGTAGAAGGGGGCCGTTATAGGCCGAAGAAGTCCGGGATGATATGGTCTATATGCGGAACTCCGCATATGCACTGCGATGCGCTTTAATATACAAGCAGCGTGTATTTCAACGGGACGAAGGGGCGCTAGAGAAGGTAGAAAGATTCGATTGAACCATCGGGATTCAAAAAAGTTCATTCCTTCTGCTCTATCTTCTCACACATCTAATCATATTTGAACAAACTCATAGAAGTGTAACAGAGGAGAAAATTCAAGCTATCAGAGGACTCGATCCGTTAAAACTTAGTCCCAATCAAGGTTTTCATGCTTAGAGCTAGTCAATCTGCGGGATGAGTTTTAAGCACACGGCCACTTCAGCAATCAATTCAGGGGGAAAAGGGGATAAGTATTGCTTTTAAACGCCCTAAATCAGAGAAGATAGAAGAGGTAAGGCATATGTGATGAAAGTTGGGGGTTTAAATGATCGGAATTCTCCAGAAGCTATAATGTGAGACCTGCAAGGCAACTCGAAATTCAGAAAACTTTGCTGTACAAAAGCAACAATTAAGAGCCGCAACGGCAGTAATGAGTTACATAAAGATACTAGAATTATTATGGTGGCCGTTCATTAGAGACGTGGCGGTATGAGCAATTGAAGTGTAGTAGAACGGAGCGACTAAAACGGTGTAGCGGTAGGTAATTCCTGCCTATTCCTGTCACTTCAGTTCTTTAGATCTCTATCTTGTCAACCCAAAGCCCAATTGTTAGCACATTGTTCCAGCTCCCATCAAATCAATCATTTGATACAATTACTGCTATTGATGATGCTTCTACTAGCCCTTTTAGTAGTACTCCCTACTTGGAGCGCTAGCGCCGAGGTCCGCTCTCGCGGAAACGGCCATACTAATCACACTGGCTCGGTTGACAATGTTTTGTAATCATGCGTTCTCAAGCGCAGTAGCCATCGTTCTTGCATGGCGGCAAAATAGGCGCCCCACTGATGCGCTGGAAATTGCCTTTGGTATCTTCGGTACTGTCGCATCCATGCGGCACAAAGCCTTTAAAGCAACATGTCAGCGTCTATGGTAAGTACTAAAAGAACTCGGATGCGTCTCCTACCTAGTTTAGTTTGCTTAGTGATACTCGCAACCTGCAGGTTCCCTCAAGCTTGACATCGGTGCCTGAGAACCGGTGGTCACGGATGCTTTCAAGATTCCGCAACTTTATTCCCTCGGAACACTTTCCCGCTGAGAAGGGCCGCTATGTGCTATACTACAATGCATGCTGCCCTTGGGCGCATCGTTGCACTATCGTTCATGGTCTGAAGGGGCTCGAAGATGTTGTGGAGCTGATAGAGGCGGATGCGAAGGATCCGACTCATGGCTGGTGGTTTTCCGGTCGGAGAGGCCTAGATCGGGACCCTATATGTAACGTAAGATATTTGAAAGAGCTATACCGTAAGGCTGACCCGCATTACGATGGAAGGATAATCATACCTGTACTTTGGGATAAAAGGAATGGTGGGTGCTACTCCATTTGACCTGAAGGCTTGCTCTGAATTGGGTTTCATGCTAATCTCAGCTAGCAACAATCGTGAGCAATGCAAGCTCCGATATCATGCGAATTTTTATTGATGGGTTTGATCATCTCCTGCCGCCTGAGAAACAAGAAGCAAATAAGGGCCGTTCAGCGTTAATTCCTGAAAATCTCCGGGTCGAGATCGACGCGCTGAATACCTGGGTATACGACACCGTGAATAATGGCGTATACAAGGTCGGCTTCGCTGGTTCACAAGCAGCTTACAATCAAAATGTTGTCAAGCTGTTCCAGTCTCTTGACCGGTTGGAAAATCACCTCTCCATCCCCCATCATCAACCGTATCTTTTTGGTCAATATATCACTGAAGCCGACATCCGTCTTTTTACAACCGTGATACGATTTGATATCGTGTACTATAATATCTTCAAATGCAACATTAGGATGATTCGAACCGATTACCCCCGTCTCCATACTTGGTTGAAGCGGCTGTACTGGAGTGAAGGCCCGGAAACGGCTGGGGGGGTTTTCAAAAAGACCACCGAGTTTGATGTGGTATGTCATATGAAACTCTTTAGAGATACAAACTAATTCATGAAAGATTAAGGCCTCATATTCCACAGTTTGCGGAGGGAACGGACTTGTACCAGCAGGGCCATTGCCCCATATTATGCCACCTTGAGGTTTATTCACATTTCAACCCATCTATTTTGTAAAATTTCTTCAGGCTATTCTTTGCGGTCCCTTCAGCTTAGCTTACCGTTTCGATATTTCTGCAGTGGCGTCGTTCCTATTGGGTCTGCAAAGCATTCGATATCGGCCTCGGACCTGCTGTGCTAAAGCGTTATTACGATCTGTTAATCAACCGACTCGTACAAAGAAGAAATGTATCATTTTCGCGCAGCTGGTGAGATTGTTTCTATATTGCCCAAAATGGCTAATGGAGTTCCGGGACACGGTTGTTCAGGCAACATGCCTAGTGTGAATTGTCGTCTCACATACCTTGATGAAAACTACTGTTTGGTGGTGAGGTGGCCCAAGCTCACAACCGGCTTGCCGTCGTTCGCTTCAAATATTCTACGTAAGCAACATTCATTGCGCCCCTTCCACTTTCGTAGCATCACTTATTGTCAATGCCCCGATAATCGGAATACCAACGAAGTTTAAACCTGATATTCATAGGCTAACTTATTTCCTCCATGTTTAGGTCGAACCACGGACCTCGTCTTGTTACTCTCAGGCCAGTTTACGCATTCACATCGATGTCTCTTCCTGACTGGCTTCTACATCAACATCTCTTCTTGGCCAACTTCCAATCGATGCCTCTTGCTCGTTAGCTTCCACATTCGGCATCTTCCTAGCTTCTCGACCAACTTTTGAACTCTTCGACGCATCTAATTGATAACCATCCGTCATGATCACTTGCATGAGCTTGAGCGATCTTCTGTAGAGATAATAGATTTGATTTGCGAGCAGCTCTCCCCAAATAGCATCCGCAATCTGAGGCTGGTTTGCAAGCTTTTGAAAGACAAGTCATGCCATTAGTTCGGTATTTGTCATTTTGGCACCACTCGATTCATGCTCACGAGGGAGAGCCTTATACTCTTTGATCGTACTAGCAAAGCATCCAATATTCGGGTCGTGCATAAAAAAATCTTCAATTATGTTTGGCCACACCTCGGCCCCAGTATGAATATATGATTATTGGAAAACCTTTCGATGGGCAGGTAAGAAAAGGCAACGAACACCAAGACGCTGCGCAGATCAAGAGAGCCTATCGTAGAGCATACAATTGGGCTATGCACTCTTAGGATACTATACAGAGGCAATCTATCGATGTCTACCTCCTCACTGAGGCGTTTCGACACCTTCCATGGGTGAAGAGTTTTATCCTGGAGAACCGATTGGATTCCAAAAACTACCCAGAACAGTAAAGTAGCTACACTCCGAGATTGGGATCCTACTAGTCACTGTAGTACACGAAGCATATGAATTAAGCTTTACATAGTCGGCAAATTACGTGGAGTGCGCTAAATTGACCCCAAATTTATAGTCTATTCCATGGCGGTTGTATTCGGTGCGCCTGCTAAGAGTAAACACAAGTTAAGACAGAAGCTAGACATATAGAGTGCCTCATATAAGTTTATAATGCCTAAGATGTTGTTATCCCTACTACTTTTCCGAACAGGCGCATCAACAAGCACGTTTATTGAGAGCAAAATCACATCAGCTGTCTCTGAGTTGAAAAATGTCTCTGTCAGCTCCCATTAATTCTATCTTCTGTGCATAATCAAAGACATCTGTGATCCTCTCCTGTTCTGGTTCCTGAGTCTCATTCTTCACCTTCACGCCGTTGAAATTCTGGAAATCGCTGGAGCATGCCAGCGAGTCGATGCCTATATCTTCTGGGAGATGGCTTCTTTGGGAGACAGCTTTCCGCAGCTATGCTGATTGGAGATCGAGAAAACATACTCCCGTGGCTATGACTTCATAGGGATCATTCAAACACTACATGAGACATTGGAACATCTTCATGCCCAAAATTGCCAAATTCTCGATAATACAAACACATTTACTAGTATATAGCAAACGCTAAAGGAACGCCTTGCAATAGTACCCGTCCACATGAGCAACCGCGAGGAGGGTGACAGGAGTTGGTGGTATTGAGTAGTTCTTAGCATTTATTATGATTTGATGGACTTAGGCACATCAGAATTTGTGGTTGAACAGAATGCACCGAAGGTATTCCAGAGAAAGCTTTAGAAAGTAATGGTTGCGGTTATTCCTGAATAATTTTACGCATCATGCATGACTCAAAAAATAATTACAGAGCTTCTATTCATACATATCTGTGATATCTTGTGTTGTACTAACCAAATCATGTCATGATATCGCGCTCTAGACTTGAGTAACCATCGAATATATTTGACCATCGCCTAATGTCAGTACGAGTAGAAAGATGAACATGGGGGCCGTCTAAACATGTCCGACTTGCGATCAGAGGAGAACAAATATTAGGGTTCGATCCCTGGATTAACTGTCCCGGGTAGATTATTCTCCCGGAACGACATGTATCTCCCAATCAGCACCATCTCTTCCTTTCACCTTTGCCCTTTTCCTAGAATCGCCTAGAGGTCCGTTCGGACTCGTCACTCCACTTTTCAGCAATCCTTTCCTTCCACCATATTTCAAATGACCGAGAAAGTCTACCGAAACGTCAATGTATTCCCCCAACGCCACTTCGGAATTTAGAGTTGTGCCGGTTACCATCTTCATTATCCATGGAACAATCAGCGGAGCATCAGTACATGACGGATGGGCGCTTCCAACTATCCTACATGTTAACAGCTAATCCTTTCCTAGATCCCATAATCAGGAACTTACTCAGTGTCATAAACCACCCCTTGCTAGTCTCTTTAACGATTTCCTTCACGACATCGAAATGCCAACCCTGCCCGTAAAAGTCTAACTGTTTCTCCGTCCATTCACCAGATTGTATCACAAGGAGCGGAACATCGATATCTTTGTTCAGCGGACCTGAGCCTTTGCCTGGATCTAGAGCAATCCCACCATTGATCGGAATCTGACCAAATGATGCGTTTTTTAAGGCCTGCATAGCCCCAGTTGCACCGTATGAGTGACCCACAATAGTAACAGCTGAGAGATCCAATCGATTCTTGAAACCCGGAAGCGCTGTTCGCGGCGATTTTGGCTTTAGGTTCTCCATGGTTTCACCTTGGCCTGCGTTCAGGGCATGGAAGAGGCGGATCGTCTCATGGATTTCGGCTTCACGGAATGCAAGCTGGGCTACCTTGAGGTCGGATTCTTTCATTGGCGGATCATATCTATAGTATAGGTTAGATGAAATCAGCATGTATAACCCCATTCAGTGCTTTTAATAAGGTGGCATTGAAGCCCTTGAAGATGAGAAAGTGACTTACTCTAGATCCTGTAGCCGAACATGATAGATCGTCCTCATAGTCCCATCAGACCGATGGACAATCGTTCCAGGTCCACTTCCATCTCTATGTTCCACGGCTGCTACCACGTATCCGTGACTCGCGACACTCCCTAGGTAATGCGAATAGCTTTGCGACATCCCAGCCATGCCATGCGTAAATACAACACAAGGTAACTCGGCACCCCCTTCAATCTTAACGCCCTCTGTAGCCAACTTCTCTTGCTTCCCTACCCCCTTCAACAAGCGGCGGATTCCATTGCTCTCGCCTTCATTAGTTCGGGTGGGTGACCCAGAGGAGAGTATTGGCGCATCAACAATACCAGGAATCGTGGTTTTGGAGCCAAGGAGCCACATTATGAAAGTAAATGCGGCTTGGAAAGGTGGGAAGTAGATACGAGCCAGCCGGGCGTAACCGGTACCGATTAAAGAGATAGGCTGTGGGAGCCATGGCCGAGCTTTCGGTTGGGGTTGTGATAGAGAAGGCGGTGATATTGTGGAGGGGTAATAGAGAGTGACTGCGAGCGTTGAGAGCTGTTGGATTGTTAGGAGACATTTGCGGTATGAATTGACAAAAAAAAGAAAAAAAAAAAAAGAAAAGAAAAGCGACGTTTGAAAATAATAAAGTTCAAAGAGCTCTTAACGCTTTGTTAAAAATACTGAACAACTGACGGCCGGAATTAAAAACGAAAGACCGGACCATGAATAAGAAGAGGGGAAAAAATAAAATTAAATAAAATTAATTTAGGCTTTGAAGGGCGTTGACTTTGAGGAAATCTGTACATGGATCTAGATATCAAAATCGATCTCCTGATCCTCGAGAGCGCACGCAACAGGAAATAATAAATATAAAAAGTCCATACAGACCTCAAAATGCGTCTCCCCCGTCTCCTTCAGCACTGCTTCATGCAAAACCCTCCTCTGTACCTCAACTTCTACATCCAGAACCCCTACTTCATGCGGCCCGTGATATTTAGGTAGTGGCGAAGTTATCGGAGTTAAGCTAAAGACAAAGATCCAGAACAGAGTGATAGCCGAACCAAAGAAAACGATGCGTCTCCAGGAGAATCTGGAGATGCGGCAGAAATTTATCAACATCGATAGAGAAGTGGTATTAATGATTTAGGCGTTGGAGTTATGGATTTGAGAAATGAAGTTGTAGGGGAGGCCTATCAATTACATATCGGGCAATGATGACAAAGGTGGCTGATGACGCATGGGGCTGGGCCCGAGATGCGGGGCGCGCTCATTGGTGCGGACGGATGCGGAGACTACTTCAACTTCATTCAATTTTCTGTTCACGATACCCCATCCTAGATGTTCTAGCCTCCCCACTGCGTTCCGCTGTAATCATGCGCAGGGCTCTCCCTGCATTATCATGCTTCTCTAGTGGCGATATCGTCTAAGTCTTCTCCACTACACTAAGAAAAGGTGTACGGAGCACATGGCGCTCCTACTATATGGCTTATTTCTAAAGACCTCTATCTTTCCTGTGGGGATTATAATCGGAGTGATTGAGTGTCGGTTAAATTGAATGTTTAAGACCCTTTGCGAGTACGTATTCCCTACTTTCAATGTAGCTGCACTGATCAAGCTATTATTAATCCAAACACATGTTTTACGAAAAGGCGATTACGTTCAAACTCCAAACATGCAATCACTTCTCTAGATGAAGACAGTGTTCTTTCTACTTAAACCTATCACATGAGAGCCTCTGGATAGCAGCTGGTAAATCTATACACCGAAAGTTGGCTTACTGAACGCCCAGAACCTCCTTGGCGGCACCGCCTTTCTGGAATGCTTTGAATTTCTCTTCTACTGCCTTCCTCACATCAAAGCCTTGAACTATACTACCTCTTCTCTTCCTATCCTCAATTTCCTTCTTTACCTCGAGGACAATCTCATCGATTTCTGCTTCAGGATCATCCGCAATTCCAAGAGTTGGTGCCCGTCGCACGCCGTCCGTACTATCTATCCGAGTCAACGTTTCCCTTTTGGCCTCTTCACGCGCAACTTTTTCGATGCCGCTGACATCAATGGAGGAGGTGCGAGTAGATTGCCGCTTAACGAGAGTTTTGCGGAAAGGTAGCCTGCGTGAGAAGAGGGCGAAAGAAGCTGCCACGCCAATGATTGTGTAGAAATATACGCGGGCCCAGACTTTCATGGTATCATTGAAGGAGAGGATGATGAAGGGCGCGACAGTGTAGGCGAAGGCTACTTGCGTGAGAAATATTGTGAATAAATCATAATATTTCTTTGAAGGAAGCGGGGCTTTGCCATCAGGAGTCATGAAAAAAGGTCGGATTAGACGTCGGCCGCCTATGATCACATTAAGATTAGCCCAAACATTGCTTAGAGACTAGAAGATGTCGAAAACATACTCTTGGCGATAATCTGGAGGCACGATGCGAGAATAAATGCAAGATAATATCCCGGATAGAAGCCATGCCAGAAAGCGCTAGTAATAAACGTTGCAATGGTTGCCCTAGCACCGGGTTTCTTGCCCTTCGGTGTAACACGAAGATACATATAGTTCCGCAGCCAGTTATTCGTATTTATATTCCAATTTCCGAGATATGCACGAGTATTCTGTGCGGTCTCGATCGCCATGGGTTTGATATTTGTGAGTCGGTCCCATTTGGCTCGGCCAGTATTCGGATCGATGCCATTGTAACCGATCCCGGAAAGAATACAAGCACCTTCAGCAAGGCTCCAAACACCGTAGTACTTCATTCGGGTAGTCATACCGAGCATATAAAGGATCCAAACTCGGCGAGGGAGCCGGTATTTCATGTAATCATCGCTTAGCACGAAACCTGTGTTGTACCAACTTGAGAATTTCAGAAAGGCCAGAACCCAGACTGTACCAATAAATGCCTTGATCGTTGCAGGAGTGCCACTGCGAGGGATTTTCCGCTTCTTGCGGGTTGGGGGGGCTTTTGAGGGGTCGGTTCCAGGAGGGAGCGCAAACATGGTTGTTGTGATGTAACGGCTATAGTCGCAGTAATCAAAGGCGGGCCCGCCCATGATCGCAGGGAAGAAGAAGACGTAGCCAAGATAGTCTAGAATGCTAGGTATTTCCCTAACTGCGTGCTCTCTTTGAAAATCAGAAAGCTCAGAGTCAGGGAGGCGGCCATCTTGGACGTTCCAACAGAATGCTGTCAGCTGCAATGGTCAGCAAGTTTAGCACACAAAGTCTAGAGGAAAGATACCTTCATCACGAGCACCATTTGAGCACCTTTAATGCGATCAGTTATTGAACCGCTAATTATGCGGCCAACTTACCTGTAATATCGATAGCAGAGGCGTCATCCGCTATTTGGCGATAGATGTGATTCACCGACATGTGGCCCATGAGAAACACGAAACCTAACCATGGCATGTATGGAGAATTGATCTTAGCCGATATATAATATGCACCCAAGGCACTTATTAGGAGGGTTCTAAGACCAGCCCACAAGTCAAACAAGCCCACCAGGTAGAAAAGCGACACGCTATAAACTGTAAGCATGAAATTCTAATCTCGATCAAATCACATGCCTTATTACGAATAGATTCTTCTTCCATGGCTCCTTGTCGGGGATGCGTTTTAGAAGAGCAGCAAGAGGGTACGACAGATAGAACGAAAAGACAAGCTTTACTGGGTAAATTTAGTAATAGCTAGATAGAAGCTACTCAAGTCTCTTACGCTCGTCTACGGATGCACCTAACGCACTGCCAACGTAGGCAAATGCTACGTTTGTCAATAGATACCTAAGCGACATAATTCTCGTCATACTCACGGGTATTGATGAAGGGAAGCATTTTGAGAAATCTTGCGCTAATGCAATTTGAGCTTGGTGACGCAAGGTACAGCTGAATATGACAAAAGGGAGAGAGCATGCAGGAAGAGAAGTTAAGCTTATGAGGCTCTCATTGTAGGAGCTGCGATGCTAGAAATACCAAAGGATGGAAATTCCTGGGTCAAATGGCGAAAGTCGTGCGAATCCTAGAAAGTGTCTGAGTGACGTCGGCGCGTGGCCAGAGTAAGTCGTGTGCTAGTCTTTAAAAGGTATAGTGCAATATTGCGAGCTTCGCGTGGGCGGTGAACGCTCGTTCACTGGCAGAATTTCAGGTCCTAACATCACAACACCGATTTCCCAACTACAGGTCAAGTCGGGTAATCAGCCACCAGAATGAGTACTGTGTACAACCTTGAACCCAATCCGACCGCAAAAGTTCTCCTACAAACTACGTCCGGCGACCTGGAGCTTGAGCTCTTCGCGAAGCAAACACCCGTCACATCACGGAATTTCCTGCAGCTATGTCTCGATGGGTATTATGACAACACTATATTTCACCGCCTGGTGAAGGGGTTTATTATACAGGGCGGTGACCCCACCGGCACTGGTCAAGGCGGAGAGAGTAGTTACGATGGCGAACCTTTCGTAGACGAATTCCACAGCCGTTTAAAGTACAACCGCAGAGGCCTGTTGGGCATGGCGAATACGGGAAGCAAAAATGACAATGGGAGTCAATTCTTCTTTACACTTGGCAATACGCCGGAGCTCAATGAGAAAAATACGCTATTTGGGAGGGTAGTCGGGGATACAATCTATAATCTGATGAAGATGGCGGAGGCGGAGATTGCTGACGGCAGCGAAGACCGTCCAATGTATCCCACTAGGATCACTGGCACGGATATCATCATTAATCCGTTCGAGGATATGGTCAAAAGGTCCCGGATAGCGGAGCGCATGAAGCCGGAACCGAAGAAGGCCAAGAAGCCAAAGAGAAAGGCAGGCAAGGCATTACTTAGTTTCGGTGACGAAGGAGATGACGTAGAGTCAGTGCCGCTTCCTAAGAAAGCAAAGTACAACACACAGCTTGTCAATGTGGGCGAAGCAGTGCCCTCGGACCTCAATACCACTATGCCGAAGACATCGAAAATAGAAAAAGCTATACCCATCCGAAAACCTGCCCGTGCATCTCCGTCACGATTGCCGTCTCCAAAGCGCACATCAAAAGCTCTCTCAGAGTCACCATCTCGAGAGAAAGCTCAATTGCCGCCGACACGGGAATCATCACCGGAATCCGTGAAGCAATCAAAGCTTGATCATGTCAATGCACAGATTGAAGCAGTCAAGGTGTCTATGAAGCGTAATACTATGACCCAGAATGCGGCTCCAACAACAAAGAAGTCGCTACTAGAGGAAATGATACCTACGACATCTACCCGTGGCCGGAAGCGAGGCGGTGGTGCAAACGATACAGTTTCAGAAAAGGCTGCACTAGACATTTTGGCAAAGTTCAGGTCAAAGTTGGAGGCCGCCCCTGAACCAGCCAAGGTCCGTTCCCCTGGTATCCCGGAAAGACTTCTCGATACTAGCAGCACCCAAGGGGGAAATGCAAGGGGAGTCAATAACGATACGGCTACAGAAGAAGAGGCTCCTTGTGACCTCCACTTTATTGTCGGCTGCCAATCGTGCACTGCTTGGGATAAACAGGACCAGGCGGAATCAGATGATGATACAGGATGGATGTCGCATGCCCTGACCTTCGCCAAAGACAGATTAGGGAAAGATCTCGAATGGAAGCGTAAGAATGAGGAAGAACTTGTCGTCATCGATCCATTGGAGAAAGCGCGTGGCTTGAAGGAGGGGCGAAGAGTGAATCGTGATCGAGATGATAGGGGACAAAGCAGGAAATGGGATTCAGACAAAAGAAGCAGAGGACGCCCTGCCGCAGTATAAAACTGCATAAAATCCTAAACATTAGCACTACAAAGAAAGGAAAAGGATGTGCGTCAAATCTTCACATATTAGACAGCCCCGAGTTGTTATTCGAACTCTCATCTTTCCAGCCCTTCGCGCTAATGCATAATGAGCCCTCAAGTATTGCTAGATAACAAAATACATGAACAATTCAGTCATGCGCCGAAATCATTAGTTAGCCCGAGGTCCCATCGTCTTGGAGTTATATGTGGCGCATCATGTTGTGGCGCACGGCTGCACCAGCAAGCTCCTTCTGATTGGGGAACACGTGCTGGAATACGGCTGCCTGGCGACTGCACAAAACATGCGCTGGACCGACGTCAACGATGGCACGTGTTTTCACCCATCCTGCTCCCCGTGGCTCATAACCGCAGCGATCCCTACCATATTCCCATCGCTACCATTCATTCACACGCACCGTGACGCCAGATTCGGCATTACGCTCCAACTGAGCATGCGGCAGCGCTACCCTTTTAGCCTTGTCGCACCTGTCGACTAGGCACCTCCGATCGTACTCCTTGGCTGATATTTTTCAGCTCTTGTTTAGCTCACGAGGTTGGTCTGCATCGCCGGAGCCTTCTGCCCGGGACAAGCCACGCTTAACAAGTCCTATCTTTATAGGTTGCCTCGCCACACCCTTCAATGATCTCTCTCTAAACAGTCCGTCTGAGACCTATTAACAGTTTAATTTGGCCTTGCCTTCATTCTAGATTCAGGATGAGTTGCTTTATGGGTTGCTTCGGCTGGCGGCCGGCGAAGATGCCTAGAGCAAACGAGCAGAATACGGTCATCTGGTTGGCAACCTTGAAGATATTGATGATCATTCCGGTGGCAGTTGCGGCGTTCAAAGCGAAAGATTCGTACGAGTTCGTTAAGAGGCACCCCGAGCTTCAAGCATCTCCACCATATGACAGCCATGTCCTCCTATCGCAATTGTTAGTATATGTAGGGGTAAGTATGTTTTCGATGCCTTAGTTAACAGACCAAGAATTTTGTATCCTTCATAGAGCCTAGTTTATTCAAGTAAAGACTTGTTTAAGAGAACTTGGCTAATAATCGAAAGTCCATGTCCATGTTCCCATGGCTATTCATTAGCTGTTTCCTGCTGTCTATGTGGAGAGGTCCCTGGATTCTTCTCTATGGGCTTGTCGATCTCGGTCTAGCTGTTACAATTGCTGTCGGTGTTGGCATGGAAGCCAGATACCTACCAGCCTCAGCTAGAGGATGTAACAATGCAGTAGATTGGCAGACCGACGGGACGTATAAGAGCTTCTTCCTCCAAGCGGCTGAAGTAGAATCCAAAAAGAGCGCCCGTGGACACTGCAAAAATTTTGTCACGGTCTGGAGTTTGGCCACCTCTGTTCTGTAAGATTGGCACGATACTTGCATACCGGCACTAATAGGGAAACTAGATTCTTTCAAATGGTTATATCCTATGTTGGAATTTTCTTCGACGAACGCCAACACAGCTTGCTCAATCCCTTTAGACCCCTATCTTATTTTGTTATCTCGATTATTAGTCCTCCCTTCTACTTCCACATACACATTGTCCCGAGAATACGTTTTGCGTATCATTCTGCCAGAAAGTTTTTCCGGCGTATACGTGGCCAAGCAAAACTTGTATTCGAAGAGCCCATCGAATATGTTCCGCAATATGAGAGTATACATGTTCAAAACCCAACACTTCAAGAGGTGCTCACCATTGAGCACGTCCTTTTGGATCTAGTTAACTACCTCCACTACGAAGATATTATCAATCTAAGCCTAAGTTCGAAAGCCATAAGGGAGGCTGTTTTTCCAGGTCACGACCTAGAATATCGAGTTCCGAAGCTCAAAGACAGCTGTTGCGAGAATGATTCAAAAACAATCTGTCTATACTGCAACAAAAAAATATGCAACGTATTTCGCTCTGATCTGTATAGTAGGACCACCCGCTAAATTAGGACAGGGCTGTAAGATTGAGATGTTTCAGCAAGGTCTACCAGGTGCCCGGCACGTCAAGTTTTGCCAGCCATATTGTCGTCAATGCTACTTTAAACAGTTCTCTAGGCATCAGCGAGGGTATAAACGGCCATGCCGATGCCATACTTCGGACCGAAACTTTGGAATTCAGCGTGTCTGTCGCACGTGTTCCCGCAAAGAGATTTCGGAAATGCAATTAGTACGGACCAAGCGATATCAACAAGAAGCTAGGGATATCGCGAAGGGTAAGTTCTTGAAACCTGGCGAGATTACACAATGCCGAAATTGTAAACGAGATTTGAAGAGCGGGACGAGGTGGTGGGTATGCGGGAAGTGCAAAGGAGAGTGTCGGGATGTTATACACCCCCCGTATATAGGGAAGAGAAAGGAAGTTGATGTTGAGAAAGCTGCTGCACAAGTACTGCTGGTTGAGCAAAAGGAAACAGCTCGGTCATGGTGGTCCGCAATGTAAGTTTGTCAGAGATATCTAGTATAACTGTATCTAACAGTGGGATGCCTACAGGTTCGGCATGAAGTGAACCTAGCTTTCAACACTTATCGCATCATGCATCATCTCTATTTGATCCGCCTACACCATAATCTTTCTTAAGCGGCCAATCGCCATGGTCGTATGGAGGGAGTACTAAATAAATGCAGTAGCCAAATTATTATAACATAGCAGGGATTTTCTATACCACGTGCAGTTGTTTAGAGACGTGCGCACCTGTATGGCCCCAGTGTGAAAGTAGTGAAACGGATCATGTTGCAACGTGGACCTCTACCTTCTACGTCAATCTCGTTCGAAAGTAGTTGTGGAGGATATTTGTAGATGAAACACAAGCCTATAGTTTCCTAGCAGCACTTATGCCCATGTTTCTACGTAGATCAATCAAACTGGCATGTCAAAGAATTCTCCAAGGGCACCTTGTAATGAAATATGTAGGGCAGGTGCTATACCGAAGGAGGAACAGCCCAATACCTCGACAGGGAAGTTATAGCGGAATGGCAACAGAACCCAGATATCTTATTTCGACGTTCATGAACGAATTCCATTCCCTATCATCCACGTAGCGCGGTGCAAGATACAATCACGAATTAGAAAAACTCCCCGAAGGCCTAAAGCAGTCCGCCACCGACTATGATACAATTCTAAGCACAGCGTTGATGCTATTGTAGCCCACGCTTTAATCTCCCACGTATTTCATAGCGTCTGCCGCTAGCGTGCCTCATCACTTTTTGAAGCCCTTAAACAGATTAGACGCAGTAGCCTTCTTCTTCCACTCCTTGGAGGTCTGGCTCATATTGGGTTCCGTTCTCTCTACGAATGTCTGACTATGAAGCATATGATCCCTTCCCCAAGTCCCATTAAGGGTTTCCGGCTTGATTCTAGGCTCTATGAATGTTTCCCCTGGCTTCCTAATCTTCATGAGGAACAGCTGGGGAGAATTCTCCGCCGTGGGATTTCGTTGGTTGCTGATAGCTTTGCATTGACTGCTGGTAGTTTTGCGTTGATTACTGGTCACGTTGCGATGATTACTAGTAGCATTTCGTTGACTGCCAGTGATGTTTCGACTTGAACGGCTCCCATCAAATAGGTGTTTAGCTATCCTTGGTATTTGCTCGGTTTGCTTTGCTCACCTTGATGAGATCTGAAGGATTTCATAGTCTTGTTCATTGTCGATACTACTATTTGGAATTCAAGTTTACGCCTTTCTGTGAAGACTTCAGAATCAGCAAAAGCTCCTTTGATATCACGCGTCAAGATCACTGCACAGATATGCACCAGATGAAACGCACATTGCGATCTTACCTTACGAAACGAAATGAAATTTTGACGGAGATGAGTGTTGTGGGTGGAGGAAATTTGATGATGGCGTTGGGTATTACTTTTATGGGGGTGCTCGCTCCATTTCGGTGTCACCGGCAACGGGTTGGCTTGCTCGTCACTGATTTATTTGTTTTTGGTCCTTTCACTGTTAGAATAAAACAGGCCGGCCCGATTCCCTTCCACCTCTACCCTACTCAGGGCGTATGACAGAAGTGGATAGATCTCCAACATGATACAACTTTGCTGTGGCTACTGTATCTTAGGGCCTGTGACCAAAGCTAAGGGCTGTAAGTATCATCTTGCATATAAACTAGGATAAGAAACCAATCTGGAGTTTCTTTCATTGTGCGCTTTAGTGCCCTAGCCTAGGATCTCTCACACTGTTTGATATATCGGATCACCTTTACTTGAACATTCTTTGACAGAGTAGGTAGCGGTCAACTACAAATCACCGTAAAGGCGGTGAGAGTCCTACCACACCAGCATTGATGTACTATTAGCCTTCAAGTACGGACCTTCCACCTCACTTCGTCACTTCGTTTTACTGATACTCGCACAAACACAATTCATATGGGATTCCTACCCTAGGTCCGTGCACTTTCCACTCTGCGTTCCTATT
Organism: Lojkania enalia; assembly: GCA_010094045.1. Taxonomy (NCBI): domain Eukaryota; kingdom Fungi; phylum Ascomycota; class Dothideomycetes; order Pleosporales; genus Lojkania; species Lojkania enalia. The sequence goes on from ML986621.1 coordinate 147,786, forward strand.
GTAATAATAGAGCCATTATCAAGTAAACAGACCGCTAGAACCAGTAAAAACACCGCTAGTATTGCTTTCCCCACACCCACCAAGGAGTCTCCACAGATAAAATCTATCTGTTCCGGTATTCTGCCCTACTATTTCCTTTGAGCTACCAGCAATCGCAAACGGAGAAACGTCTTATACACCATGGCCGTAAACACCGCTCAGTTTCCGGATTCCGACAGCGATTATGTGGACCAAAAGAGCAAATCGACGGCGAACACCGCAAAGACTAAATCCAAGCCAAAGGAGAAGTCTTCATCCGCTCCGACGTCGGCAAAGCGCAAGAGGAACGTCTCTGGCGTCTTGAGTAGCCCTCCAGGCACTCTAGCTAGAACAAAGAAGTCACGTGCTCACAAGGGCGATGACCAAACAATTGTCAAAATCGAGTCGAGTCAAGGATCACCTTCAGTTCCGCACAGCTGCAGTGCCATTTCTCAGCCCTACGGCTTCAGTCAGGATGTGTGCCATGGACCTCTGTTTAATGCGTGGCCCGGAGGCAACCTCGGAAACTATGGCAATAATAGTGTCGAATCAAACCCGTATCTGACGCACTTCTCGACGCAGAGCTTCCCTAATCAAGATTACACTGGTGGTTTCTCGCCTCCCCCAGGTCTCACGAGCGCACCGCCCGCTTCGAACTTTAACATTTATGAGGACGTTGGCGCTCTGTGGGAAACAGTGGAACAAGATGACAACCGATGTAGGACGGCTGCGGAGGCTGAGTATACCCGCACTTCAGACGAGGATCCTGAGTATGACAATGACCCGAAGACCAAGAAAACCAAGAAGAGCGGTCAACCCCGCAAGAAGCGTGATCCACGCCCGAAGCTTCTGAAGTGGACTGACAACGACTGGAAGCTTGCATGTCTCGGCATAGTTTATGCATGTGGAGAAGCGGCCATCCCAATTCCTTTCGATAGAGCCGCCTCTGTCATCAACCCGAATTGCACAGCTAGCGCTCTCCAGCAAGCTCTCCTCAAGTTAAAGAGCAAGCAGGAGGAACTTGGACATCATATCCCCAACTTGAAGATGTCTTGGACCCGAAAGGCAGGGTCTGCCGTCAACCCTCTTCCACCGTTTAAGACGTCGGGCAAGCAGGTTAAGATGACCGACCAAAGCGTTCAGGTCAATATCTGCACACTTAAGACAGTCACCTTTGACCAAGGATGTACCGTTCCGGAAACCGAAGATGCCTATGCGGCTTCCTCTATTCCGATGTCAAAGATCATATCCACTCCTCCACTTTCTCCAGCCGATAAACGGTCCGAGGCACAGTCTACAGCTTCTCCTTTGAAAGACTACGAGAATGTTCCCACTGGGAGTGCAGGCAAAGCTCAGGCTGATCTTGCTACTCTCCAGAATCTCACCCGGTCTAGCACTGCTACGCTCGGAGCCCATGCTTCTACCAAATACCCTAGTCGGCCAGCTTCGCAAATTGCTACGTCTGTCCATCGGTCTGGTTGCCAAATTTCTGAAGTGGCTGGCTATGTTCATTCGCCTACCTCTTCTAGAATTGCCGGAGTGTTGGCCGTATCTAGTTCTGTTCAGACACCCACTGCTTCTGACTTCGTTCGATCGCATACTCCTAGCTCTAGTCAGTCTCCCACATATTCCAGCCCCGTCCAGCAGCCTACTGCCTCTGCCTCCGTTCAGAATTCCGCTGTATCTGGATCTGCTCGGCACCATGCCGTTACTAGCTCCGACGTCATCCAATCTAGCCAACCACGAAACCACACACGTCCCGATACACGCATCCCGGCCCATGAGGCTCCGAGCTCGAATATTATGGCTCTCGCTTCGACTTCGATGCCGACTTTCAATTCATCGAATTTCGACGCTTCAGACTTGTTCAACCAAAGCACTCTTGCATTTGAGAGCCAGTTTGGCGAATGCAACCAGAACATGCAAACCGGCTTACCTCACTTCGACCTTGTGTCCGACTTCGGCATGAACAATTTCCAGTCTAGTAACAGCCTCGGTTACAGTGACGATACCTTGTTCAACGACGCATTCAATGACATGCACACTAATGGCTATGGCAGCAGCGGCATGTTTGGCCTTAGCGCCAATCATGATACTGAAGCAGGTGGCATCGTTGATCATGGCTTCTCCTTCAGTCAAACCGACGGGACTGCTGAGCTCTCTGACTCTTATCGCAGCTTCTCATACTGCCACATCGAGGGCTCGGCTGATCCCTTCAGCATCGATCAACGTTTCAACTATAGCCAAATGGACGGCATCCTTGACCTCGGACACCATCACGTCAAGTTCTCCCCCACAGAGATTACTTTCAAGGTCTTCGAAGATGAGGGCAACAGCCCTATCCGCACATTTGAAGTCGGGCAGCCGCTGACGCAGGAGTTTAGTCCTTTAGGAGATACTGAGAATATGCCACCCCCAGGCTCCTCTCAGGGTGCAGATATGGACACGGATTGCAGTTCAGATTACGATCCCATCAATGAGACGGAGAAGGCTCGAAACTAAAAGTTGAATCATCCAGTATTCAAGCGACGTCTGAGCCCAAATCTTCAATCCCACGTCTGTCGCATGAGAAATTGGCCGTCATATGGAGTCTTCTATGCACCAGATCTCTCGCTCGGATCTCTGTGATTCGACGATTCACAAAAAAGTGTATTATTAAAAAGTTTCTCTGGTTTAATAATTGCTTCAATTACCTTCCGGAGACTCGGAATGGCTTCGATCTGCTTGATTTACACCACAGTTTCGAAACATACTTTGGAGTCACAGTTTCGATTTACATCCCCGGATTCCCACCGTAAGTCGAAATCCCTCTCGGATTTTTATCACATCTTCGAAAGTACATTCCGGATCTTTCTTACGGATTCTTATAACAATGCCTGCATTCCCACTACAATTCGACATCCGTATCCGTGTATCAACTCCAGTTCTGGCCCAAATTTTGGATTTCTTCTCACAGTTTCTTAACAATTTCTCTTAATTCCATTTCAGCAAGGTAATAGCTTTAACACTATCAGTTACTCCATCATTAATGGCTTTAGCTTGGTGTTTCGGAAGGGTTGGTTGTTCAGGGTACACAAAAATCAGTGGAGGATCATCTGCCTGGCATTTGGATATCATCTAGCAGCACCCTATATTTCGAAGCCACATTGCTGGTGGATTTAGGCTATCGATGAACGTGGTGTATTATCATGGTTTAGGTCTGTCTTAGATACAATTATACCTTCAATACTCAAAAACAGCCCTCTAAATTGGTGATTTGCATGCATGTGGTTGTATGGTTTATCTCAAGATGAAGATAGGAAACTAGCGACTGTTGCTCTAACGCAGATCTGTGAGACCACATTGTCTATAGACAACTCTGACGTGGAATCATGAGCTGTCATCAGTCGAACATAGTCCGATCATAAAACTCAATCACGACCATAATCTCAAACCTCTCCGCGCATGTACTAAGAATCCTACAGTAATCACACAGATTAACGACTCCAACCTCTATAGCCAGTACAATGCTACACAATACTCTCGTAAACGATGATCCGCCCCCATCCTCATTCTGGGTGCCCATCGATCTCTTCCAAGCTCAAGCTTGGCTCACCAAAACCGGCCACACCGATCTCCTGGGCCAACCCGGCAGCATCAGCTCCGAAGAGCTGGAGAAATATATTCCAAAGAAGACAGGGAGGCTGAGTGGGTGGCTGGGGACTGGACTGTTAGGGAGTACATTATGAGGGGGGGCAGATGCTATACCAGAGCGGGCATCAACGGCATGGGTTTGCGGAGGGGTTTAGGAGGAGAGTGATGGGGAAGGTTAAGAAGGTTGGGATGGGTAGATAGGATATAGTGCTGGGAGGGGAACTAGTAAGGAGTTCGGGAACGCAGGGCCTCGATCAGAACGATCCGCTGGCCTGGTTTCAGGGCGGTCCTGCTAGTAACCAAAAAGCTCCACAGGCCTCGAATAATGCGCAAGGAAATCAGAATCAGTTTGGAGCTACGCACGGGAGTCCGCTGGCGGATTGGGGACAATAGAATCTTGCCGCGCTGCCGAGTCCTTAGGCCGCACACTTCCCAAGCACCCCATGGACGGAAGAGAGTATATGATCAAACGATGCTGCTCGCAGCTCAAGGCTGGGAGCGCTGACAAACCGCGGGCTTGGACTGAAGACAGGAGCTCTAGAAATTGAATAGATAGGGGCTCCGAGAGTTATAGGAGCAGATAATATCCAGAATATATACTACTAGCTTAATTCGCTGGCAATATATAGCTAAATGACCTCAAGTACTTAGTATCCATCCTTTTTCCCACCGCACGTTCGATACTAGTTGGCAAGTCTAATTTGGGTGCTATGATGGTAGTAAATTCAGATGAAGAACTAGCGAACGATTGCTAAGGAAATTCTAGCTCATCCTATTATAGTTTAGTAGAGATTAGAGTATTGTTTGGGGTATATATTTCTTAGGTTTAAGAGTGACATTATGTACCCAAACCATAATTAAAATCATTCTAGACTGAAAACGAGAGAACTATAACGCGAAGACGGAAAATTCATGATAGTGTTGTGAAATATGACCCGTGACATGACAATTTGGCGAATCAGGGAGAACGAGCGTCAGCCATGATTGCATCTAGATCCCAATCACATGCTTAATCACAAGACACTGTTGATTAAATAGCTATAACTCAAAACAAAAGGTCAGCGACCAAGTGAGCGGTGTAACTTCAAACTCGACATGATACCCCTCTAGTCTACCTCCGTTCTGAAGCCATTCCCAACCAAAATTACCATCCTCAAGTACTGAGAAATATTAGACCTTCTCCTCCGTAGCGATATCCTCATGCTGTACACTCCTCTTCCTCTCCTGGTTCGCCGCGATATCAGCCAAGCTCTGCCCACGCTGAGCATTAGCATCGACATCGGCAAAATGCAGAGCAGGCCTGAATTTCTTGCTCTGCCAAGCTTTGCCAACAACGCCGTACAGTTCGTCAACTTGTTCTAGGGATAAGCCTTTGGTTTCGTAGATCATGAAGTAGCTTTAATAAGATTAGCTTCGAGGTATATGATGAGCGGATGGATTTGACTTACACAAACGCTATACAGACGAAACAGAACGAACCCCATACAAAGAACACTTTCGACTGAAGGTTGGCGTGATCCGAGTCTACCATGTAAGGAGTACTGTAGGCAATAGCCCAATTGAGCAGCCAATTGCTAGCAGTGGTCATAGACAAGCTCTTCGCACGAGCTTTCAAGGGGAACAGCTCGCCCGTCACGACCCACGCAACCGGCCCCCATGACGAGGCGAAAAAAAAGATATATATGCACACAAACGCGATGGCAGCGCGCTGTGCCGGAAGGTCGGTAGTACCCGCGACAGTTCCTGTAATGGCTACAATATATTGACAGACGCTCATGCCAACGGCGCCCATGAGTAGAAGGTTGCGACGGCCCATAACTTCGACCATCCATAGTCCGGGGAAGGTGGAGGCAACATTGACAGAATTAGTGATGACTTGAATGATGAAGGGATTCTGGAAACCAGCGCGCTTGAAATACTGAGTTCCGTAATAAACTGTGTGGACTCGTTAGTTGTGGACGCAGAAACGTGGCTGATTCTATGACGTACAGATAAAGTTAACACCGGTGAGTTGCTGGAGAGCTTGCAAAAGACACCCAGTAATGACACGCTTTCCCAATGTTCCCTTGAAGCAATCAATATAGGTTGCCTTGCCAATGCTCATCTCGTACAGATGGTTCGCCTGGATTTCGTTCAATTCCTCGATGACCGCAGGATCATCTACTGGTAGACGACGCAGCTTGCCTAGAGACTTTGCTGCATCATCGTACCTGTCCATCTTAATTAAGTAACGTGGAGTTTCCGGAAGCAAGAATAGGCTGTACTTTGTCAGTCTTCAATCTAATAACCCAAATACATCACAAACTTACCCAACGACAAGAATCAAAGACCAGGCAAACTGGACGGCGACTGGAATACGATATGATCCAGAGTCATCGCGATCTTTGGTGCTGTTGTTCACAATAGCAGCTAGGAATAGGCCAATAGTAATAGCGAGCTGATATGCACCAACAATGGTACCTCGAATCCACTTGGGCGAAGTCTCAGATTGATACATGGGAACTGGATGATTTATTAGAGGCTTTCGAGGGTTGCTCATGGCGAAATAGACTCACTCAACGCCGAGACTAAACCAACACCAAGACCGGCGAAGAAACGCCCAGCAATGAATAGTGGCTGCGAAGTCGATGCCGTCTGCAGGATAACACCAAGGTTGAAGACTAAGCCAGAAGCAGCCATCAAGCCATATCGGCGACCAAGGAGCTATTTGACATTAGCAATTTGTAGCCAAGTGTTATGGAACGGGGTCAGTTCGTACGTCTCCAAACGGCGCGGCGAATAGCGCGCCGAAAAATGTTCCGGCGGACAGAATGGACACAATGAGGGAGTCTTGTGAGGCTGTGAGCTCATTATCGTCTGTGGTTGAGAATTCTCTGAGCCAATATGGCATCGCGATGATGCCGGATATTGTTCCAGTATCATATCTGGTATAGAGGATTAGCCATGCGCGAATGTATATTGTCAAGTCAACGAGATACATACCCGAATAGTATGCCACCGAAGGCTACGAAAAGTCCAATGCAAATAGCCGGCCTGCGAACGTGAGTTGTTAGGAATTCAAGGGAGGATGGGTAGATGACTTACCATGCCTTGCCAGGGACATCGTCCGGCTTCTTGAGCATGAATTTGCTAGGCATGGTGTCTAGATCCTACTTGTAGCACGTAGATGTTAATGATAGTTTGAGGAGAGCTCTGCGCGATGCATTTGGTACGCGGCGCACATCAACCCTTTATCTGGGAGCACCTACGGGGGCCCCGCAAGCGCCAACCCTGTCCCCATGTCGCGGTGTGAAGGAGCTAGGACCCCTCTCACGGAACATGCTCTCACGCGGATGCTCTAGGCATCCAATCCCCGGCCCAACAGCAGACGCCTACTGACGCGGTCGCCGAGAGGTTGCATGTGGCTGGGGCAAAGATGATTCCCCCAGATTCAAGGTTCTTGTTCAACGGGTGACCACCTACGTGGGCGGCGATCCATAGCTGCTGCAACGCGGGAATCAGACCTGGGGACGATGAGCAGGTGACCAATAGGGAGTATTATCGGTAAGTCACAACAAAGGGTTAGGGCCATGCAGCTCGGAGATGGAGGTCGGGGTAAGCCAGCCAAGCGAAACGCCCGGCAAAAGCTTGCCGCTTTTGACAGGGCAGACAAGAGTATCTATACGTCAGCCAAGGACACGCGCCGACGTCGTATTGCGATGTGCAGTCGAATTTTCTTTGGCGACTGGGAGGGGAGCAGCAAATTTGGCAGGAGATAACAATGGTGTGCATTTTGGGACAACCTACATGGGGGCTGGCAATTGTGGAAAAGGAAGCATCGTAAGATGATGAAAAAATTCTAGTAGGATGCTGTGCTCCCAGACGAACAGGCCTCGGAGCGCTCCTTCGAGCCGCCTAGGATTTCGCTCTCCTCTCACGACTGCGGCTCACCCTGCTCTTCCCTCGCCCATGGGTTGCGAAGGGTAAATTGGCCGATAAAAATCTGCCAATAAGCCGGCGCAAGACGCCGTGTAACCGGCCAAGCCGTGCGTGTTGCGCCGAGTCCAGATGTGGTGCGGCCAACCAAGTCCGCCGCTGCTTACTGGTATAGTTGAGTTGGCCTGAGCTGCTTGTGTTGATGCGTGAGTGGTGGTGTCGTGCTAGGATCTCCGAGAAGGTTCGTGTCGTCACATGTCGAGCACAAGGGTTGTCAAGACTGCTTGGCCATGAGCGGGGCGCGTGGCATCCGTCCTGTCGTTGCACTGCTTTCCCCTCGCGTAGATCCCGAATCGGTCTCTACTAGTCCAATCGCAGCCTAGCCTGAGACAATCTCCAGAATGCATCTCGCTGCTCGCACCAGCACACACGTTCTTGGCAGACACCTATCACGGCCTGTCTATACCACGCGTCCTGTCTGCAGGGTCAAACTGCGAACCCAGTTCTGGGATCTTAATTGTGGTGTATACTCGTGAATGGCGTTCTCAACAGCCTCAGGAGATCTTCTTTTGCATATATTATCCTACTTGTTGCCTCTTAGCAATATATACTCTATATGAGCTAGACTCATTAATGGGCCCACTTGAGGCATGCGGATGCAACGGTTCCTTGATACTCCAGTCTCATGTCCCGAGGCCGTTGAACTTCCTAACATAAAAGCTGCTAGTGGCGTGTGCTAGGGGCCGAGTCCCGAAACACGTGATGCTAAGTATTCTAGAAAACATCGAGTGGACACCTAATCGTTCGATCATGAGAGGTATTTGGATTGCCGTTACACAAGCCCAACAACTTGGCGCCCTAGGACCCAGTTCGGCCCTGAAGAGTATTTTTCTAGAAGACTTCACTGTTGCATCGGCCAGGTAGCCTATAGCCGCATCTTGCACAATATGGGAACACGAAATATCCGCCAACCCTCAAAATAGAAAGGGTAGAATTCTAGAACCCATCCCAAACCCGGTATATGGGATTCGTTCTGCAGGTAGTACACAAGACTATTAACCCTTGTTTTTCTGCCCTCCACTCACTTTTCGCGGTTTCGAACCCGCCCCGCTAGCTTTCCCGCTGTCATGATTCACCTTGGCATTCCGCTCCGCCTTCTTGGTCTTTGGGGCTTCCTTCTCGCTCTGATTCTTTTTCTCGGAGCTTTTTTCTGCCCCATTCTGGCTTTCTTTCACTTTCCCGAACATAGTCTTAGGATTCTTGCCCTTCCGACGAAGCTGTGCTCGCTCAGCACGCTCCATATACTTTTGGTCTTCCTCCTCGTCCCAGCCTCCAAAGTCTGAATCTTGTTGTCCACCTTCGACGATCGGCGTCTTATCGATAGCTTCTTCAGATTGTTTGTCGGAAGCTTGTTTGCCATTCGCATTGGCGACGCCATTAGCACCAATAGCATTTGGCGGCGTAGGGCCAATCTTCTTGAGTTTTGCGACAAAGAACCCGTCGACGTTATAGGTATGTGGATAGTATCTCCTGGTTAATCTCATCGAGGGATGAAAGATCTTGCCCATAAACCTAGTGAACCCTTCTTTTCCAAAAGCCAGACCTGTCTCTACGAGCTTTACGTTCGGACGCTTGTTTAGCGCATACTGCACGACCTGCTCATTCTCTTCTACTGTGACAGAACAGGTTGAATATACAATGTATCCTCCTGTCTTACTTGCGTGATCGACGGAGTCGATTGCTGCAAGTATTAATTGTTTCTGTAGATGGGGGAGCTTCATGAAATCAACCTCAGTCTTATTTGTCTTGACACTTGCATCCTTTGCAATAACACCGGTACCTGAGCATGGCGCATCTAGTAGGATTCGATCGAAGCCACCAATGACTTTGGGGAATTCCAAAGCCGAATAGTTGCATACGATGGTATTCTTGACACCCAGCCGGTGGATGTTACCAATAAGACCTTTGGCACGTTGTTTGTTACTGTCGTTGGCGAAGATGCAGCCGGTGTTCTTCATGAGTGCAGCGATATGTGTTGTCTTACCACCGGGGGCCGCCGCCATATCGAGGACACGCTCATTTTCCTGTGGGGAAAGAGCCATTACAGGCAAGAATGAGGAAGCAGCTTGGAGGATATAGTGGCCGGCAAGATATTCGGGTGTGGCACCAAGCGGTACATTTGATTCGAAAATTTGTAGACCAACCTTCGACCACTTACCGATCGGTTCTAACTGCACACCACGGTTAATGAGCGATTGTGCAAGCTCTCGTCTGTGGGTGCGAAGTGTGTTCGTGCGGATAACGACAGGTCGAGGTGTCTCGTTCGCTTCGAAGAACGCGAATGCTTCTTTCGGAGTAAATAAGTCCATGAGTTTATCAGCCAGATATTCTGAGTAGCCATAGTATGCGCATATATCTTTCAACATCCGAGCCCTATACTCTGCTCTTGATCTGCCCTCCTCGGCCACATTCTTGAAGTCGTCCAATACTCGGATCGTGTCCGACAGCCGGGTCCTTAGAAGCTGCAAGTCTTGCGCGGCAAGATTTGTTATAGGCCGGCCATCTTCATCCTCGTCGTCGAGTACTTCTGGTTTATCTCCGGCAATATTTGTCTGCATAGCGGCTTCTTCCATTTCTGCCTGTGCTTCCGCCTCTTCTATTGCCCTCTGCATGTCAAGCTTCCGTGACAGACCCTCAATGTTTGCCGCAGTGAGCTTTTCCTCAATGTCGTCTTCATCCTCATCGTCTGACCACATTCCGGCTTTTCTGACCTCTGTATCCGAGTCCACTATATCTGAGCCAGACTCTGCAAATTCGTCCTCGTCTAGGCCATCATCCGAGCCACTTCCAAGAGCATCTAAACCAGCTACATTAACGCCATCGAGCTCGTCTTCCATGACGTCGGGGTCATCGACATCATCTTCATCCGATTTCTCGTCGCTCGAAATTTCGTTGTCAGAAGGTTGAGGCAGCGCAACAATTTTTGAAAGTTTCGACCTGCTTTTCGTGCCAGAGCCATTGGCTGGCTTCACGGCAGGTGCCTTTTTCGGAGCCTTTGCTCCAGTCCTCCTCTTCTTTTCTTGCTCCTCAACGGGTGCAGCCGGCGCATATTTTCGTTTTCTTGTGACAAGTGATTCGTCTAAAGGCGGCGGAATGCCCTGTTTCTTCATGCGGCGACCCTGGCCCATTTTGATGTCAGAGATTCGCAGATTCAAGCGAGGAATGAAGGGTAGTTGCTTGCATGGAAATTTTGGCAGAGCGCTGCTGGGGAAACTTCGCAGGGAAATTTTCGGCGAGTACTCACCGCCTAGAGCCATGGCCAATCATACGCGTCGGCTGCGACGGCCGGCGCAGTTGGCTCCAATGAGGGCTGTCCCGCAACACCACGGCGTCGTCGTTGCTTCCGCCGGATCGCAGAAGTCACGACTTCGAAGCCCCTTGCTTTCCAAGCCCTATTCCAAACGTGCAAATAGACTCTGTACCCAGAATTCCAAGCACATTAACTCCATTAACCCACCAACAACCTCACAACCACACCAGCCACTCGAGGCCCAAGGCTCAAGGCCCAATCCCGCGAAAATGTCGGAGCTTCAATTCTGCCGCCAATTCCTCTCGGCCCTCGATTCCCGCCCGGTAAAGCTCTCTTCCGATCACATCGCGGACGCGCGCCAGTATCCCGCCCAAGCTGCATTCACGCTCCCACGGCTCCCCCACCCACCGCATCCCCAGCGACCAAACCCCAAGTCCACGCTGTCTGCCTCCGCAGCCGACAATGCCGCACAAACGATATCAGTTACTCTGAAACCAATGAAATCCACATCCCCCACCGTCCCTCTATCTTCCATCGACCCCAGCAAAACGAGTATCTTCGATCTTAAGTCATCGTATGCCTCGAATTCCGGGCTGCCAGCTGCAAAGATCAAGATTTTATACAAGAAGAAGCCTGCTGTTGATTCCAAGACAGTTGCTGAAGTCATTGGACAAGATGCTAGAGATAGTGTAGAGTTTAGTGTCATGGTAATGGCTGGGGCGACGGCGACACCTGTTACGAGTCCACCAGTAGTAGCGCCACTGACTGAAGCGGAGAAAGGGTTGGGTGTGGAGAGTGGACTAGCGGTTCAAGGCCCTAGTGGAAAAGAAGTTGTCGTGGACGATGAATTTTGGGAGGACTTGAGTGGTTTCATTGTGCAGAGAATACGAGACGAGAAAGAGGGGCGGAGGTTGGTGGACGTGTTCAGACAGGCTTGGGAGAAGGAGCGCTAGACAGATACCATAGTATAGAGAAGTAACAGGCTCTCTAGAACCACATTTCTTGAGGCGGTTTAGAAGTAATAAGAATAAGTTATGTACAAGGGAGACACGTCATTCTAAGGTAAATGTTGGCTAAGGATTGGCGGCGTATATATCAGGTGCACATCAAAGCAGCCAGGCAATAAAAGGTGCTTGCCAAACAGTGACAATTTTGCCCATTCTCTATCGCTTATCAAGCATACACATGACCATGCAATGAGAACTCAGTATCATCATTCTCAAAGTGCCTCGCCGAATCCACAAACCTCTCCGAGCCTAATGGATCGATCCCGCTATCGACAAACAAGAAGGAAAATCGAGCCACCGCCTAATCGTTTCATCGTATACATCCCCTAGCAATTGCTCTGTGCATATTCTGGTCTCTAGACCTGGTCACTATTTCGGTGCGTGAAAGGAACTTAACGTCCCTTGGAAACCCGGGAGATGATGCTGTCCCACTCGATGTCATCGGCGTCGTTGGCTTGAATATCGGCAGCAAGACCGTTCAGGGCGCGCTTGATAGCCTCCTTGGACGAGGAGTACATCATGCGGGGCTGCAATCAATTAGCCCTCCTTTCTCACGCCACACCACTTGATTTGTCGTCCTAGATGGAAAACTCACATATTGGGGCGCATCATCTGGGCACCAGGAGATGAAGGTGATCTTGCTGCGTTTGCCCTCTCCAGACTCCAAATCATACTCTACATCGAACACGGCGTAGCGGCCGCCAATGCCCTCCTTGCCCCTACGGTCCTTGCTCTTAGCATTTAGGAGCTTCTCACGAAACGCACCGAAGTCCGGGTCTTTGCTGGTCTCCTCGACCACAATTTCTTTCCAGTCGTCGCTAATCTTGTAGATAATCCATTTGATATCCTTGCCGAGTTTTAGCTCGTTGAATGTGCTGATGCATTCGGGAGCTACAGAGACACTAGAGACGGCATGTCAGTATGCTTGGGGTTGCGTACGCAGTTCGAGGACGGGTATTATTGGGGCCGGTATGGGAGCGTTGGAGTTGGCAGCTATTCAGCTACGATGTCATGCGACACGTGCATCAGTGTACCACATACCCGGATTGAGCCTACAAGCACATACAGTTAGGGGGCCGATTGCTCTGCTATGCGTTCTAAAAACTTACCATGTTGTGTTGTGAAGGTTTTAGGGAGGGTCAAAGACGGCAGGCAGCGCTTTATGTCTCTTGATTGTCAGCGTCGTCAGCACTGTGGCTCTGCATGGGACGGTGCGTTGGAAGACGGGTGCCTGCTGCGAGATAGCGTTACTTACAGCAATATTGAGGTTGCCTTTGGTGTATATAGTGGAGTCGCGAGTAAGGGGAGGTGGAGTGTTATGTTAATGAGGCTAATGAGACTCGGACGCGGGGCAGAGAATTTGCGAAAGGAAGGTGGGGTGTTCCAAGCACTTGCCGCGTTGGAGGGGCGATGGCGCTTATTCATCCTGTTTTCGCCAACCCCAGAACCGGTGTTGATGTTTCAACCCCGTATTTTCGGAGGTGAATCGAGGGTAATATTATGTGCCAACGGTCTGTCTTATTATAGACGGTATTTGTCTTACCGCATCAGGGGACTTTGGTGATTTTGTGGTCGGATGCACTGCAATCGCTGGTTTCATATGACATTTATCAACAGCATGTAAGACTTGGTGATTGAACATATTCTATATTATTTGCTCGCGTTTCCATCTCATCTTTCTCAGAAGCGTGCTATGTACACATGATATTGTTACAAACAGAGATTGCCCAAACGATGCCACGCTTTTCAATAAGTGCTAGGAAGACAGGGAAGAAGCAGAGTGGAGACCAAATCGCCGACATCATGTACAAAAACAGCGCTGAGAAAGACTCGAATATTGAAAGAGGGTATACAGGAAAAGGGACGGTATTAGAGAATTAGTGATTAGGGCAGTCGAATGTCTGCTTTAGAATCCCATACCTCCCATTCCGCCCATCCCGCCCATACCACCCATGCCAGGCGGTGGGCCGCTCTTCTCTTCTGGCGCCTCTACAATTGCAACTTCGGTAGTGCCGAGAAGGGACGCGACACCGCTAGCATCAACAAGAGCAGTTCGGACGACCTTAAATGGATCCAGGATACCAGCAGAGATCATGTCAACGTACTCGCCCTTAGCGCTGTCGAAGCCCTTGTTGAAGTCACTAGCGAACTCGTCGGTGAGCTTGCCAACAATCACTGATCCTTCGGCACCAGCATTCTCAACGATTGTCTTAGCAGGGCGGGTGATGGCGTTCTTGACGATGCTGACACCGAGTTGTTGATCGAAGTTAACAGGCTTGAGGTTTCCCAAGGCGTTGGCAGAAGCCTTGAGAAGACCAGTTCCACCACCAGGAAGAATGCCCTCCTCAACGGCAGCACGGGTAGCATTGAGAGCATCGACAATTCTGTCCTTCTTTTCGCCCACCTCGACCTCAGAAGCACCACCAACCTTGATAACCGCAACACCTCCAGAGAGCTTAGCAAGACGCTCCTGCAGCTTCTCCTTTTCATACTCAGATGTTGTTGGATCATTGATAACGCCACGGATCTGTTCGCATCGCTGAGCAACAGCGTCCTTGCTACCCTCTCCATTAAGGATGACGGTGTCCTCCTTGGTAATGGTGATGGATCCGGTGGAACCAAGCAGATCAGGAGTGGCCTTCTCCAACTTAATGTCGAGCTCATCAGTGAAGACAGTACCATTGGTGAGGACGGCAATATCACCCAAAATGGACTTCCTATTGTCGCCGAAGCCGGGAGCCTTGACAGCGGCGACTTGAAGCTGGCCACGGAGCTTGTTGAGAATACAGACGGCAAGAGCTTCACCATCAATGTCCTCGGCAATGATGACAAGAGGTCGGCGAAGCTGCTGCGATGCCTCGAGGGCAGGGACGATGTCCTGGACAGCGGAGATCTTCTTTTCGGAGAGGAGGATCAAAGGCTTCTCGAATTCAACCTTCGCAGACTTGGCATCAGTGATGAAGTAGGGGGAGATATAGCCCCGGTCAAACTTCATGCCCTCGGTGACCTCAAGCTCATCTTCGATAGTCTTGCCCTCTTTCACGGTAATGACACCCTCCTTGCCAACCTTCTCCATAGCACTAGACAGGAGCTTGCCAATGTGGGTGTCGCCATTGGCAGAGATGGTTGCGACTTGCGAAATCTCTTCACTAGTGGTAATATCCCTCTTGTTTGCTTGCAAGTACTCGACAACGGCCTCGACAGCAGCCTGAGTTCCTCGTCTCAAGTCCATGGGGTTGCAGCCAGCAGCGACGTTCTTGACCGTCTCGGAGAAGATAGCGCGAGCGAGGACGGTAGCAGTAGTGGTCCCATCACCAGCAACCTCATTGGTCTTTGATGCAACATCCTGCAGGAGGCGTGCACCGAGGTTCTCGAACTTGTCCTTGAGCGTGATGGCTTTGGCGACTGTTACACCATCTACAAACGAGTAAGTATACAGGTCCCGGTGAGCGGGGAGGCAGCTCTACGCACCCTTTGTGATCTTGGGCGAGCCGTAGCTTGATTCGATTAGCACATTTCGGCCCTTCGGTCCCAGTGTTGTTGATACAGCTTTCGCAAGTGTGTCGACACCCTGAAGTAGGGCTGCTCGCCCTTCAACGCCAAACTTTAGATCCTGCAGGTGCTGTTAGATGCGGCTGCATGATTTAGATGAAGTGAGATAAGTGACGGCATACTTTGTGCGCAAATCTCTGTTGCTGGAGGTTGAAACTGGAGGTAGTCCTGAGCTTAGAGCTCGAGGAAAGAACGGACGAGCGTGCTCGTGATGCTAAAGCTCGTTGCATTGTGATCAAATGGAGATGTAAATAGGGAAGGTTGAAGCTCTAGCTGTACTCTAAGACTTCAACTCAATGCAATGGGAAAGAGGAAGAGATGGAGAAGCTCGGGGAAAGAGAATTGGGATGAGGTTTTCTGACGAATGTTCTCTGCTCCCTAAAAATTTAGATGCTCGGAAAGATCTCGAAAGGCTTGGCGGTGGTCCGTGTACTGTTATCCTCGGCTGAAGTTCCGAGACCACCGAGCGTCCTCCGCAACACCAATCATCAAGCGCAATTCCAAAGCATAATTATTATCTCAACAGTCGGTTGAACGAATACGCTCTAGTCACGATCTAGCAGTCGTCTTAAGGCCTTGCAGTGCCCTTAACTCTGCCTCCACAATACCATCGCGCTTCACACGCCTTCTCGCTCGCGATCACACCAAGGAGTGATTAATATCAACCAAATCTTGTTCTCTTCAGAATATCATTGTCATCCAATATGATCTACGGTAACCCAAAATTATATCTCACCGGCTCAACAGTGCTTAATGGTGATCCCATTCATGGTACCATTTGGTCATTTAAGCGAAAGCTATCGTCACGTCTCGCTTCGCTAGTTATTTCATTGCCATGTACCTTACACATTCAGAGAACATACGCAGTTAATGTACACATCACAGCATCGCTCCTGGGATTCCCAGTGTTGTCGGATCGGTTCAGGCTATATATATAGTAGAAGACATTCCTCTCATAGAGCAGATAGTTTCCTCCTTATACATAAGCTTCGTTCATGTTAATAGAGTGGGTTCTAAGAGCATATCATTTATGCTCAATATCTCAGAGCAGAATTTAGACTGAAGCGTGAGTAGTAAGTATATATTGGATAATTAAGAAATGATGACGTTACAATACAAAATAGTACAAAGATGTTGTATAAGCTTCCATACAATCGTAATTGCTAGCCTATATGTTAATCACGGGTATCTATTGTTCCCCTCAAATGGCTTGTTTTATTTATTTTCGGAAGAGTTTTAAGTGTAGTTACTGAATTGCTGAGTCCCTAGCATATGGCTTCATGAGCTCCTAACGCACTGATCATCGGTCCAAGAGATGCCCGCTTCCTAGTCCTACGCTTATGTTTCATTGCACAGAAACGGCTCGTTCTGCGGGTGACATGGGTTTCTGAAAACTTCTGCGGTGAAGGTCACTTTGCTTATCTATAGCTGTGACACGGAATACAGAACCAGGTGACTTCAGCGCCAAGTAGGCTCCAATCATTGTTGTTGGCAGCTATCCTTCACTGTCGGCCACCTTATGTATAAAGTTTTCACCCCCGCCACCAAATCTTCTTCCACAGCGCATACCTCCGATCCCACAGCCCAGCACAAGCCCTTCCAACATCCCCTCAACACAATTAATTCTTTACCTCTTCGTGTTCCTCTGTGAGTGCTTCTTCATCATATTCGCTGCATTAGATCGCACATCTAAGAATCCCTTTTACCTTCCTAAGTTCATAGCGCAGCACAATCTCTGATTGAAAGTTCTTTCATCCACTACAGCTCTATCTTTTGCATCAAACTATTAACACTAACGTCACTAGTCAACATGCCCATCAATTGGCAAGACCCCGAAACCAAGGATCGCATCCTAGCCTCCATCATCGCCAGCTTTGATAATCAGGTAGGTTACTTCACTCTTCCTCAATGGTTTGACTGTTAACATTATGGTAGATCAATTGCAAGGAGGTTGCCCGCATCTTCGGAGGGGAAGCGACATACAATGCCATCGAGAACTTCCTTCGGAAGCCCAAGAAGCTGGCTAATCAGCTAAAGGCTGAAGCCGCTGGCAAGGAGGGTCCGGTTCCAAGCCCTGCTCGCCCACGTACATCCACCACGCCCAAGTCTTCTCCGCTGAAGGGTGGTATGTTCCTGACAAACTCCCCGTTGCACGTATTCTCGCTGGCGAATACATGCTAATTCATTGTGTAAATTAGGCGTCAAGTCCGGCCGCGTGACCAAGAAGAAGATGAAGACCGAGTCTCCGATCAAGAAGGAGACATTTGAGGAGGATAGCACTATAAACAGCAGCGGCGATCACGATGGTAATCTCGACGACAGTGACTTTGCCTGAAGGTTGCTCAACTTTTGCTGTGCATATCGCAGTCGACGTGAGTAACTAATGCTCGGTTCCGGAAATTCCAACGGGTATTCAATTTGTTTGAGTTGGTGCCATGGGTGGAATGACCTTATCAAGTCACGGTAACTTGATATCAAGACAGCAGAGACGGAATGAACTACCTCTCCTATCGATATCACTCTTTTGTTGTGAACTGTGATCATTCGCAGTATTCGTTTTCGCCCCTGCGAAACCCTATTTCTGTTCAGCAGATCCTAGTTGTGCGTCGCAAAATTCTGTGTCCGACAAGACTGGCAAACGTTGGCAGGGCAAGAGTATCACGGAAAAGCCTGCTCCAATTTACGTACGCACTATGACTTAGCATTTCCAGAGTCCCTTATAGATGCATCAGCCTGCTCCGTTTTCACACGCACAATTTTTTGTCGAGCTATGCGTCTTAATATTCCTCCTATTTAGATTCATGCTTTCCGAGTCCATTCAGATGCGCTGGTAACCCCACCCTGTTTCCCCGCCTGCACATCTCCAAAAGCTCGATCCACCCTTGCTTAATGCATCCTAGCGTAACACCATTCCGCCTCCCGGCGCTAACTTTGCTGCGACGACATTCTAAGTGTGATATATCATTTCTTGATCAAAATTCTCGAATTTGCCGTATTCTCGGACCCCAGCTTACTGGGAGTACCTAACATGTGGGCCTTGAATCGTAGCAAGTGAAACTGCAGGATGCGCGGGAAAAGCCTGGACTGTTTGAACGTGTGGAAACGACAAGGTAACCCAGGAGCGGCAGTGACAAGACGTCGGACAGTGGTATTAGAGGCCCCATTACTCCTGCTTGTTGCTAGGGCTCCTAAATCAGTGGTTTACGAGAAGAGCGAGGACTCGAAGATGATCGGCACAATGGACGAGTATGGGATCAATGGTGCTACTAGTAGTCCAGATAAAATAGCACCTGCGCAAAAACAATATTAGTAGCCGATGCTAAATAAGAGACCTAGTCAGGTGCATTACAGTATATATTGTGGGCAGGAGGTAGTTTTCTAGTCCTTATAGACGTGGAGGTATCGCTTTTTCTGAGCCGGCTGCTAGGCACAACGACGTCGTGCGCAGGGGTAGGAAATTTTGGAGAGAGCCGTTGCGCAGAAACCCCGCGAGTGGACGGCTGGGGTGTAGGAATATTTACGATAAGCGCTGACGGTGGTAGGTTATGTAGCCAGCATCATACTGCTGCTGGATGTGTGTAACTTCCTCCTAAATTTGCTTTTGGCTTTTGCCCAGGATGTAGACTGCAACAACGGATAGCTCACCGTCACCTGATGTAGATTGTTTCATCTAGCTAGTGGTACTACGAACGATGGATGGCCGCAGAATGCTGTTATCATACAGAGGTTGCATTGAATGGACAACGACGCCTATTGACCGTTCACGTCTAATTTCAGCTAAGCTAACTAACGAAGCGGCGAGGAACAAGGATACTCAATGGAAAGGCGACGTGGGGAACTGACCAGCGTCTGTTCTGTGGATATCGTATTTCAAACTTAACGTCCTTCTACCCTAGGTTGATTTCAGTTTGACTTCAAGGGCAATTCGTAGACTTTAGGGCACGAAAATGACAGGCTGTGATGACATCATCCTATTTCTTGACTGCTGACTTGGGGTACTCATTTCTGTCTCTCAATTTCCACTTTGCCAACGTGAGTTGCCTGTTGCCCGTTGATCCGCCCAACCCCAACGTTAAGGCGACTTTCACCGCGCTCTAAACACATTCTCTCCCACGCTACCCTAAGATCCCAACCCCCGCTCTCCTTCTCCAATCCTCTTTTCATAGCACATAAACAATTTAGTACGCATTAATAACTGTGCTACTCTTACCTCCTCTCCTTAGCTCGTTTAGCACTCGCTTAAACGTAGTACACGCGTTCTCTCACTGCGTCAACACTTTGCTCATCCATTTTTTACAACCCTCAACGTTTTCGCAGTCCATTCACTAGGACAAGCGCTAGAATGCCTATGGCCTGGACACCCCGGAATGATCAGATCCTCCTTGTGAAGCTGATCGAGACGCATGGTATCCCAATTAATGCGGACAAAATAGCTGAAGCTTGGCGTACGTTCTTCACCTTCAAGTAAACACAGTCCTCTATACAGCCACCGGTCGCAGCCTATGGGACAAGTTGTGCAACCTCCTACCGGAACATACTATCCTTCATCACTATCCCTTTGAAGCCCAGTCAAGCTGACGTTAGTCCGTAGCCTCCGATGCTGCTGCGAAACCAACTCCCCGTGCTATCAAAGAGCGCTTCGTCAAGATCCGCGCCCTAACTAGCAATGGTGCTAGCACCCCAAGCAAGCCACCTGCGAAGCTAACTAATGCCACTCCACCCTCAGGCACGATCAGGCTCTCTGAAACGCCCAAGTCGTCGTCGAAGAAGCGCACGTATTCCAAGAAGGATGACTCTGAGTCCGACGCGGACGGACACGTGACTCCGACCAGCGAGGAAGAGACTCCCAAGACTCGCAAGTTCAATTCAGGTATCCGTGCAAAGGGAAACAGGGCCAATGGTGCCGGTGCTATGGATAGTAGATCTCCATCAGCCAGGTACATCAAGAACGGTAGTGCTCCCTCGATCTGTTATCACCAACCTTCGATATAGACCTTAGCGGCGCCTAAGAGTGATTGATGATTGAAAACAGTTCCCGTCGCTGCCAGGTCGAATCATGAATGTTTTAAATGCCTCCACCAAGCTGACCAATTTCGACAGAGCCTCTCGACGACCCTTTTGACTCTGGCGACTTCTCTAGGCAGCTTTTACGCGCCACTGAGCTTCATCGCAGCATGAGTCTTAATTCAATAAACAATGCTACTCTCATCGACCCATATGACTTTAGGGATGTCGGATCCTTTGGTACTATGGATGGCGGCAACGAATCTGTCTTCAATGTCCTCGGTATGAACGGTAACAACGTAGCGGGTATCAACGACATCAGTATGGGATTCCCTGCTCCGCCTGGCCTGAGCTATGCCACTTCCCCGATGAACATGTCCAGCGCCACGACTGGATCTGGTTTATTCAGCGATTCTCAGCATCTCAATCTTTCACCAAACAATAGGTTCGCCTATTCCGTTGCTTCCCCAAAGCCCACCACCGGCCATGGCCTCAACATGCCGCAATCCGCTACTCGCCCTGGTCATAATAGTACAATTCCCGCCAATGCTCCAGCCATGCGTCAGCGTACTCCGCGCAAAGCTAGCGTCCACGCCTCTGAGGAGATGCAAGCCTGGATCAAGAAAGAGAAGGAGATGGACCGCGCCAATGGTTTGCCCGAGTCTGAGGAGGATAGCGCGGAGAGCCTCTTTCGTGCAGAGGAGAGCGACTTCGAAGAGTATGTCTAAGCGCACACGTGCTAGAAAGTGGAACGCGGCCGCGTTTCATGGCCGCTAAGCTGCGGAATGGACTATGGCCAATGGATATCTAGTGGTAACATGGTAGTTGGGGAGATGTATTTCAGATGACTTTGGTACGGATTTCGGTGCTATGCGGAGTCCTTGGTGTGTTTCTATTCTTTTCCTTTCTTCTGGCCTTATGACGGGTTTTCCATCATGTCGCAACATACGATCCTGGATATCCTTCCTAGAATCTTGTCGGGCGGCTTCAGCGATCTGAATGGGTAATCTCGTATCACGAAAGTTGATAGTTCCTTGCTTTGCTAGAGTCCTTTACCGGGATACGACTGCAGATGAATGAATTCATCATTCTGAATTCGGATAGGCAACATCAATGCAACATCATACATAATTGGAAAGCTATATCAAATACCGAGAACTCAGCGGTGATGTGTAAGTCTCGATTTATAACTGTGAAGGTTGACAACGTGATACGTGCAACTGAAGGTAGGGAATCACATCCGTGCTCATCCACACTCCCTATGATAGATGCCCCTATCTGGACAGCAAGTCAATAACGATCGTTTCATATGTATTAAAAATGCACTACAAAACTTCGCACCTTTCTTCTAAAAGAAGCTACCTCTTCCATAACGTTAGTATTCCTCCCCAATCTCTAAAAGCAACGTCTCCGTCGCCTTCTCACTGATCATCATTGTTGGCAAAACCGGGAAGGCACCTGGTACCTTAGGGAACGAACTCGCATCTACAACCCTCAATCCCTTGACTCCTCTGACCCTAAAGCTTGAATCCAGCACCGCATATCTATCATCATCCGCGCCAATCCTTGCACTGCTGCTAGCGTGGTGGCTATATGCTTGTTCCTTCAAATAAGTCTTCTGGGACTTCTCAGTGCAACTTTGATTGCCGATTGGTCCCTCACAAGGATGAAGTTCATTGAATGGAGCAAGGGATTCAGCGTCATTGGGTACTTTGGAGAGCCAGGAGCGCACCCAGCTGATGCCTTCATAGAAGGATTGTAGGTCTTGCTTCTCGCCGGTTTTGAAAAATTGGAGGTTTATGGCTGGCACGTCGCGAGGGTCTTTTGAGCGTAGTTCGATGGTGCCGGCCTGGGAGCGTGGATTTATGTGAACGAGAGCGCATTCATATTGGTTAGGGCCATAGTTAGTGGGGAAGCTTGGTTGATGTTAGTATAGTGCTGAATGGAGCATAGAGAATGATTATACTTACCCAGGCCAGAAGCCCTCGAAGGAAAACGATCCACACCACATGTAGATATCTCGGATTTTGCCTACAGAAGACTTGAAGAATACAGGGAATATCTCGCTGTTACCCGTCACGGCTCTCTTCGCAAGCGACAAGATGCCATTTTCATAGTTGTCGGCAAGTTGCTGTCCTACACCCGGAGCGTTGACAATAACGGGAATGCCGAACTTCTGGAGATGCTTCTTAGGTCCGATACCGGAAAGCATGAGAAGCTGGGGGGTATTGAATGCGCCGCCAGAGATTATAACTTCGCGAGATGCATATGCTTTTCCGGGTCTGCCTTTGACCGAAGCATTGTGGCGTGGGTCCGCACTATATAGAGACTTCCCTTGTAAATATTCCATGCCGATGGCTTTGGTCTTGATTTTCTTGTCGAAAATGACTTTTGTCGCTAGGGTGTCAAGAGCAACTGTAAGAGGATATTTGCCCTCAACAAAAGTGTCTCTGACATAGTAGCCTGGAGATGATCGACGACCATCAGGGTGGATATGGCTAACACCGCCAAAAGGTCCGACTAGATTGTCTCGATCTGGCTGATCACCATTCATGTCACGTGCTAGGAGATCTTCCGTCTCTGTTACAGAAAAGCCAGCAGCTTGAGTGGCAAGTTGACTCAAAGTCCTCGAATCCGCACTGGTAGTATATCCTGGGTCCAGCATTGTCATATCCAACCATCCGGTTGTTCCATGTGTGTACGTGCTGTTGTAGTGTATCTTTTCTAATCTAATGAGATATTTGCGCATGTTTTTAGGCGACCATGAATCATCGCCAGTAATATCTGCGATATAATTCCAATCGAGATCATCTGGGTTCATGGTCAAGCAGCCGTTATGCATAGCGCACCCGCCTAATGTTCCAGCACGAGGATAGTACTGTTCGCAAGTAAATGTCATTACTCAATTTGTTATTTCGCAATAGGCTTACAATACCCAATGGTTTAGCTCCAGCGGGAGGATCTAGACCAACATAAAAGCTTCCGTCAGTCTTCCTCCATGTTCTGTGCTTGAACCTCGCTTCTCGAGCCTCGTCGTCGGAATGCTTTACGAAGAAATCCCAGCGCGTTGCCGGATCGTTGCCAGCGGCGTTAAAATTGATCCATTGGGACACATTCGTGTTCTGTGTTTGATCATCTCCAGCCTCAATCAAAAGAACGGAATGTCCTTTTCTTGCAAGATTGGCTGCAAGCGGGCCACCACCAGGCCCTGAACCCACAACGATATATTCGTAAGTTTTCCCATTGATGTCTTGAGCCGCTGTTGAAAAAGCGAACAACGCGCAAGATAGAATGCAAGATAAAACGGGAAGAATTGGAGCCATTGCGGTAAATCGACTCAAGAGCTTCACAGGAACTGCCCTGATGATTGTTTGAGGGGCGTAAGCTTCGTCCAAATACCATTTAGTTGACAGGGGAGCTCTACGCCTCGATATCCAATAACTCGTATATGCGCATAGCCATTGTGCCCTTGATTTAGGGCTGTCGAGGCGCGCGGATGAATCCTTCACCGAGTCGGCAGGTCAATATCGTACCGGGCGTCTGGAAAGTTATGGCCAATGTGTGCAACGATAGCTATTGATGTATTTAATGAATGGCACACCGTAAAATGCATCCTGCTCATGTACTGCCCTGTTCGTTTGTCGAGGTTCCCGTGCGAACCGACAATCTGGACTATGGAATGATTCGTGCGGCAATTGAACTGCATATGCGACTCATCGTTTCTGGAGCTCAGCTACGAAGGAAGGAATCGCCACCACGAGGTCAGCTCGTGGTTTTAACTTGGATCTTGATCCTTACGGAATCGTCTTACTGCCGTTTTGGTGATGTGGAGTAGAAATAGAAGTCAAAACAAAGCCTGAACTATCTTCACATCAGAGGGATGCACAGATCAATGAACGGTAGAGTTTAGAAATTGTAAAAGGAACTATGTTGCAGAGTATAGATGAAACAGATACTAGCAACTGACAAGCAATTAGACGCGCGGCGTAAGCAGGGCAATAGCCGGTAATGTCGGCCAGACAACGGACTGGGCTAAAGGTGTATGTGGCAGCGACTGGAGGAGAGCGTTCAGCAAAGATATGCATGTCAGGTGCTAGAAGCAACATCTGCTCTTATTGAGCACGGGCAAGGTAGTTCCGCCCGGCAAATGGCGTTTTTTTAGGCTTCTCGAGGGCGGTTTGGCGACTACTAACGACATGTCAGTGCTGTTTACTGATGGGAAGGATCGAGACAATAAATGTGAATGCATCTTCACTTACTCGACAGCATATAGCGGCATTTTCCGGGTCGAGGTGGTTTCTTGTCATTGGTGGTGGGACAGAACACCTTCCGGAAATGAAACAGATGTGGTTATCGGGATGTCCGAAATTGAAAGAATCTAGGCTTCTTCCTTCGTCAAGAACTTGATAGCCCCATGTTAATATTGCAGGGCTGTCAAGACGCCACTACATAGAGCACATGGACGAACGGAGCGATGAATAATGAGCAGTAGATGGGCTGGTAGTATAGTGTGGGGTCACTGGCGGGTGCTTAGGTACCCCACATGCTCCGGAAGCTCTAACGTTCTTCCACGCGAACGTTGGCGGGCCGGGGCTTGCGGAAAACCATTCATCAGTCAGGATTCCTGGTTTAAGCCCAATGAACATAGGATGTATGGGGGCCGGGACGGGATGATTTTAGGAGCTGAGAGGGCGAGGGAACATCTGGTGTCGAGGAAATTGCTGAGACTTGCTCTGAAAATGGTTATTGGACACAACCTAGCTGGGATGCATCTCGATTTGATCAGGGTAACTCCTCCTTTGTCCTATCCATCCACCTCTTCTCTTACCATACCAAGTCTAGGTATTGGAAAAGCTACATGGAGAATTATTATGGGTTCGGTCTGACAATAAAAGCGAACACGTCGGCTCGACACCAAATATTCCAGAAATTGTTATAGCCGCCCGAATCTGAACGCAACAACGGAAATGCAAAGCCATAGGAGTCGCAATGCTACAACCATGAACACCGAGTCGCCAGTGAACGCCGCCTCCTTCCAACCTACTGACCGTCAAACCCTTCGTGGCCCGACCAGAATCATGCCAGCCAAATGGGGTTGATGCTCCCTATATTCGCCAGATGGCTTCACTAGAATCGAAAAGATGTCTCTTGTGTCCGTCTACACAAGCACTCTCACTAGACAGGCCCTCCTGCTGCTGCGCGCAGCCTTCGAGCAAGTTGTATATCCTTCGACATGATAGTGACCCGCTTGGCGTGGATAGCGCACAGGTTCGCATCGTTGAACAGACTGATAAGAAAGGCCTCCGTTGCCTCCTGCAAAGCCAAGATCGCCTGGCTCTGCCAGCGCCAACTCTGTTCTGGATCCGAGTACTGTATGGCAATTTCTCTGACCTGTGGGACGAACGAATTAGTTGCAAACGGCTCCGGCAGAGCGAAGGGTAGGTAAATGCGTACCAATCGGGCGAAAGGTAGTTTTCTCATGAGAAGGTCAGTGGATTTCTGATACTGGCGGATCTCACGCAGTGCGACGGTCCCCGGCTTATAGCGATGTCGTTTCGGCGGGTGGCCTGGGTCGCCCACTGGGGTCGCACCTGTTAGCATTGCTTGCTGCTGCGCCGGCTGATGTGCCAATGGGTCTAACGTACAATAAGTCCCGCTCGACCTCCTCTTTGAACCTGTGCTTGATCTTCCACCGCCGCTCGTTCGTCCTCCTCGGCCGGTATGGCCGCCGCGCGTTGGACGTGCAACGTTGCGCTTTGCTCCTACTTTTGGAGGCATCACGAAGAATTGAGCTGTTCACAGTCGAGATGGAAGGAACAGTGTCAAAGCAAGTAGGCTCTGAGGAGAGGCTTTGTACCCTGTGCCTGCGGCAGGATATGTAACTCGACACTGGAGTTTGGGAGGAGCGCGTATGGTACCACTGCTAAACGCGAACTTCGGAGTCGCGTAAAGCTCTTAGTGCGAAATTGCTGATTGCTCACCAGCGAACAAATAATGCAAAGGGGGTGGAAATATAGAGAGAAAAGATGCAGAGCAATTGCGCATCGGGATGAACACCTCGACGGTGCGTTGCTGCTCCACTAAACGGGGGGTTGGGAATGTGGCTCGGTGGCTGGGGTGAACGAGAGCACGTGATTCGTTGATTAGATCAGATGCTTGGCGCTTGGCCGGTGCGGGCGGGCGGACTTGTTACGTAGCCAGAAAGTAGCCCCATTCACAGCGCGCTTGTGCTCAGGTGCAACAGCCTCTTGTCCTCTTCCGAACAAATTTCTAAGAGAGCTACAGGTGTCCTCATACCTGATTTCCATACCATTAATTCCCTGTCCGTGATCTCCAACCTTCATTATCCCAGCCCTTCCCTGAGCTTGTTGGACTGCACCGAACCTCGGACCAAGATGGCGAACGTGCTTCCTGGCGGCGACGGCATGATGGGCCAGTTCCCGTTGGAGCAATGGTTTTTTGAGATGCCAGTATGCACTAGGTGGTGGATGACAGCGGCTCTTAGTGCGAGTGTTTTAGTGCAGTGCGATATCCTCAATCCCTTTCAGTTGTTCTACAGTTTCAGGACCGTCTTCGTTCGGAGCCAGGTACGTTTGATAGCCCCCGACCTTGCGAAAGGCTCTGCTGACTATAAAAACAGTATTGGCGACTAATAACCACCTTTCTGTACTTTGGACCTCTCAATCTCGACCTTCTCTACCACATATTCTTCCTCCAGCGATACTCGCGCCTTCTCGAAGAATCATCGGGACGGTCACCCGCTCACTTTTCATGGCTCCTCACGTTCGCGTCGACGCTCCTCCTTTGCCTAGCGCCAATGTTCTCCATGGCTTTTCTCGGCACAGCGTTATCGAGCACTCTCATTTATATTTGGAGCAGGAAGAACCCAGACACAATGCTAAGCTTCCTGGGACTCTTTGTTTTCCGAGCGCCGTACCTACCATGGGTGCTTATGTGCTTCTCCTTGGTCTTCCACAGCACCGTACCGAAGGACGAGCTGTGTGGCATTGTTGTAGGCCATAGTATGTTCTCCAACTTCCATAATGGCATCCTGTCATCTTACTTATTCAACTAGTTTGGTACTTCTTCAACGACGTCTACCCGCCACTCCACAATAGCCATAGTCCGCTCGATCCTCCTAGCTGGTGGATTCGCCTGTTTGAAGGGCGACCAGATCCCGTTGAGGAAGAAAATGCCGAGGCTGATGGATTCACAGATGCAGCAGGCGAAAATGAACGCACAGAACAAGTGCCTGCACAGTAAACGGCATATCATCATTCACGGAGTTTGGCAACGACTCAAACCATTGAGATACCCTCATCGGCGTTAGGTATGAACTTGGTCTAGATTCAATTAGTGTGTTGAAAGTCTCATGCAAAGTACATAAACTTATCAATTGGTTCGCATTATTGATTACCTCCATTTCGGTGCCCCATTCGCATCTAGTACAAGCAGCCAATCACGCTCGGACTCCTCCACTTCATCTAGGCGATCTTCCGGAATCTGGAGACGGCCTTCCTAATCGGGCTAATAACCCCGCGGACCTGAAGAGCCTCCAGGAAGTTGCGTAGCGATCAAGAACCGCGTTCAACGGACATGGCCGTGAAATAGATGCTGGATGTCTAGAGCCCCGGTATCGTGAGAACTATATAGATGATTTACGACCCATGCCTCAATCTTACGTCGGCCTCCAGGACTCTCAACTCCCCCAAGTTAACCCGCCATGACCCCTTCCAATGCCCTAGTTTTCACCGTACTCCCATTCCTACCCCGAGCTTTAAGTTGGGGAACATTGGGCCATACTACTGTTGCTCTAATTGCCCAAAACTTCATTTCTCCTAAAACCGTTGAATTTACACAGCATTTGCTTAACGATACCTCCTCCAACTACCTAGCCAACGTCGCAACATGGGCAGATAGCTACCGCTACACAGCCGAAGGCGGCTTCTCTTCACCTTTCCACTACATCGACGCTCTAGACTCTCCTCCCGAAACATGTAATGTGGACTTTGGGCGTGACTGCCCCGAAGAAGGCTGCATAGTATCAGCCATCGCAAACTACACCACTCGCGCACAATCCGAGGAAGTTGGCCTTGTCGAGCAGCAAAAAGCACTGAAATGGGTAATCCATTTCCTAGGTGACATCCACCAGCCGCTGCACGTCGAGAACCTAAATGTCGGCGGTAATACTATCAATGTTACTTTTGAGGGCGAGAAGACGAATCTACATCATATTTGGGATAGCAATATTCCGGAGAAGTTGGTTGGGGGTTATGCGATGAGCGATTCTATCGCCTGGGCTGCGACCCTTACGGCGGAGATCAAGAATGGGACTTATGCTGAGGAGGCGGGGGGCTGGCTTCAGGGCTTGAACGGCAAAGATGGGATTGAGAGTGCCATGCTTTGGGCCAATGACGCGAATGCTTTTATTTGCTCGGCAGTTGTGCCCGACGGCGTTGATGGAGTTGAGGGTAAGGAGCTCGACGGCGCTTACTATGATTCTGCGATTCCGGTCGTTCAGTTGCAGATTGCAAAGGCGGGCTATAGACTCGCGGCTTGGTTGAATTATATTGCCACAGGGAAGGTGGGGTTGAAGGGAGGTTATGGTAAGGGCGAATATCATAGAAAGAGCAAGTGGAGACAGGTTCGGAGTGTAAAGGTTGAGAGCTGGGATGTTGAGAGAGTCGAGGAGGCGAGGAGGGTCAGGAGGGCTTGGGGATGGAACTGTGGGCCTGAGGGTCATCATCATTGAGAGGCTGATGTGAAGCGTTGGATCCTATGCGCGATGCCATGTTCATGTATCTATGGCCAAATAATGTATTATTGGATGAGAATTCTTTCTTGATATTTTAATATTACGTGGGAAGAAGTACTATAATCGAGCCCTGAATCTTCTTCACGGGTTGAAGGATATCTATTACCGACTCCTGATGCTGCTCACACTCAACTACGCTCACTTGCACTATTCTATGTCTCAATAATATGCAATCTGACTGAACTCTGGGTGCTGATCCGGGCTCTTAGGTAGAATATGCTTGTTGACCTGAGGACGTCACCGCCATGCTGGTAAGAGAACTATAGTCCTAAAAGAATGGATAAGGGTGGAGGTAGATCTCGACCGGCAAGATCTTTCTCTGTTCGTTTCGGCGTGAACACAAAGATTGTGCTAGGCGTACTTCTCACTAGCCTCTGCTCCCTATCCGGCAACCTCATGTCGATAAATGCCTTCCTCTTTAAAAGTATCGCCCTGGGTGTTCAGAAGGATTGACCCGAGGCAATCGATCATCAGTCTTCTGCTCTCTATCCTTGGCTTTTAGCGGTGGAAGATTTGTGCCGAGACTCCCAATCTCGTACCTAGTTTGCGGTTCCATTTCCAAAGGAACCTTTGGGATAATTGCTTCTAGATCGCCCCTGAGTTCTGGAACATTGGGCGTGTGGCCCATGCGTGCGTTCCTAGTTGCGTCTCTCATTTCATATGAATCTAATGGACCATCTTCGTGGATGGGTGATGATATCGATAGCCTAGCCCCTTTCTCCTTGTTGCGATTGCGCCTTCGCCGAAGGAAAATAAATATAAGGAGGAAGATAGCGAGGAAAGATTCCGACTCCAAATACCTACGCCGACACCAATAGATACAGCATTACTCGAGTCATTAGGTTGACTTGGTTGCTGACTGCGCTCAATAGATGGTGACGAGGCGGAAGATAATGGTGGATCGGTGGTGGAACGTGTGGAAGCTGCGGTGCCGTATGGGATAGTCGTCACGACGTTCGCTGCAGGAAGAATGAAAATGTCTTCTAGTCGAGAACAGCAGTCATAGTTCTGGTTGCAGCAGTATTGATCATTTCCACAAGTTTGGATACCTTCACCTCTGTTGAGGTTGAAGCCGACTACAAGAGTTGTCAGTCAATCCAGTTCTATAGTGGTAGGATAGATCTAGTATACATCCTATACAGTATTGTGGACACTGGGTAGAGTTCCACGAAGCATCCGTACAACCGCTGCGGTAGAACTCGTATCGGTACTCTTGTTTTAATTCGGGTCCGGGTAGGCAAAGACCATTACTCAGACAAACGAAACCAGGTCCACAACAAGACGAAATCTCTGAATCGGAATCGCATGGAGAGCCTTTGTTTTCCAGTCCAGACGGGTAATAGCAAGTTGAGTTCGCTGCAATCGTTGGTCTAGAGAAAAGGCAGGTTGACAAGAGAACAATCAAATAGTGAGACATGAATGAGAACGGGGGTCGCGGGAACATAGAGAGGGTTGAGCGGCTGACAGCCTTATGGATAAGAGTGACGGGAGCAATGCACTTTTGATGGAGATGGGCAGAGTACTAATCGCGTCAACAGCAATCTCATATCTTGATAGGTATTGAGATCGCCCCAGCCAAAAACATGCCCTTTACCTATCAGGTCGTTGAAGGGTTGAGCTTAGCCGAATTTCTGTCCAGTTGCCATTTTGAAGGCGCAGAGCGTTGCATCACAGGGATCAAACCGAGGCATAAGTGGGACAAAGAGCTAGGACGAGCGATTAGTGATAGTACTAGGGTCATACGAGACTGTAACTTAGCATAAGATCCCCAGGCATGAAGGGAGGTATGTACCATGTTAAGCTGCCTTCTACTTGTCCCTCAGAAATCGAGGTTTCCTTGGTTTTGAAACATATAGTTTCTTTTAGGAACGTGAGAGCCGGGCGTAAGACCCGAAACTCAACACCTTAAGAAATCCACGAATTTAATAGCGAGATAGCTAATCTTTAATATCAATTAGCGTAGAATACCTTCAACATTTGGAAGCTTCAAATTGGGCATAATTACAGGGTGTTTTAATGTTAAAAGTCAATTATTCATGGACCTAATGCACGGCCCTTAAATCCGGGATTCCCACAAGAGACAGTATACGGTTGCTAAACGAGCTCACGATAGTCCCGTAGTAGCGCAAGGGCCTATAAGTAGTGCTCACCTACAAACTTCCAAATTAGTCGTTCCGAATGCAGCGCAAGAACGAGAGTAAATTAAAGGGATTGTAGGTTGTTTCATGACCACTGATGATATTCGGTGTAATGACACACCCACAATATCATGCGCTACATCGCCGCTATTGTAGTCAAAAGCGGGGAGTAAACGATTCATGGAGTAATAACAAAGCTAGGGTTGGACGCAAATACTTAGCGCTCTTGGGGGGTGAATAAGCATCCAACTTTCCAGCCCAAGTCTCGTAATTACCCGCATCCTACAGACACCTTTACGATGCCTGCACGGGCTAGCGCCAGCTTCGCATCTAGCGCCCCAATTAAAATTCTATTTTTGAGGTGAATGCGTCTGTTCTCTTGGTACGCCTAAAGTCTATGATTTCATAGCTTCAAATTTCAACGATCCCCCAAATGTCGACTCCTCGAAGTTAACACAGGGCTATGAATACCTGCTGAACTCACCAGTCGTAGTACCAGTCGAATTCGACGACTTTCTAGGATCTTTCTAAAAGTTCTTGCTGCACATTAAACTCCGTATACCGATCAACTCATTGTATATATACGCTACTCGTCTCGGAATCTTCCTACACCATTCAGTTCTCCTTTTGAGGTACTTCGGGAGCTCTCACGATGATCGTACTTTTCATTCTTGCACCACTGCTTTTACCCTTTTATATTGCAAATGCTGTACCATCTAATGGTTGTGGAAAGAAACCGTCCGTTGAGCTCGGGCACTCAACGGATCTCACCATCACGAGTGATAGTGGAGTCTCGCCGCGAAAGTACCGCATCCATGTTCCCGAAACTTATGACATGAATGTTGATGTTCCACTTATCCTATCTTTTCATGCCAGGGGCAAGAACACGACATATCAGGAACACCTTTCTCAGTTCTCTAATGCATCGTATGGGTTTCAAGGGATCACTATTTATCCTGAAGGAATTCCTGTGCGTTATAAAATTAATCTACACTACATTACCCTAGCGAGTAACAGATTTGCAGATCAACGGAGACACTTACCAATGGCAAGGAGACCCAGACGCTCCCGAATCCATAGACGACATCAAATTCACAATGGAGCTACTCGACGAACTTTTCGATAACTATTGTATCAATACTGCGCGTGTATATGCGGCGGGGAAATCTAATGGCGGCGGGTTTACTAGCTTGCTTGCGTGTGACCCTGTCGCAACCAAAAAAATTGCAGCCTTCGCACCCGTATCGGGCGCAATCTATCTCAATCCAGACACTGAGGAGCTTCCGCCCTGCAAACCATCTAGTAAAAGAGAGGTGATCCCCATCATGGAGTTTCACGGTTGGAAAGATGAGGTAATCTATTATGTAGGTGATAACAACACCAGGGACAACGGGGTAACGGTTCCCATCATCGACTGGGTGAAAGATTGGGCTGCACGCGACGGCTTCGATCCTGACGCACCGGAAATTACATATCTCTGCTCAGGAGTCAGAAACGTCACGAAATATAGCTGGCAAGATACGGTGGTGCACTACAACGTGAGCAATTATGGTCATGCCTGGCCCAGCACATTCGCGAACGAAGATACCTCCAGGACGACTTGCAAGGAGGCGGAAGCAACGAGCGAGATATTGAAGTGGTTCGCGAAGTGGAGTTTATTGTAATAATGTGGTATGTAGAGCATGCGATAGTTCCTATGTGGAATTATGTCAATACTAACTCGAACAGCCATAGATCGTAACAGTGGTCGCCCTATACTCGAAGATCGTAGGCTAGCTCGCTTTATAGTAATGTTGTAAATTCCTCTATTCAGAACGTTTTAGATTAAGTTAGCATATTTCTATTTGGTAACTGTCGCATGTGGTATAGCACTAGTTCCAGGTCAAATACTAGAGTCATACTGTTGTTAGGTTTCAAACCGTTTTGGGACCTCTTCCATTTTTTTTCAACGCTATATTATTTAGTTTTTCACTTGCCTCTGAATATTTCGCCTCTCTTTGACTCGAATCAGTCAACTAAAAACTCAAGCAAAGTACCTGCTATTCCTAGCGCCACTTGCTTGAAAAAGGACCTGATCATCTTATCGATCTGCGTGCACGGTTTCAGCTTCGCAGCTCGGAGTCCCGCCTCACGCGGCTACGGGTACTACCACAGGCCAACATATTATGACTAGCGAATCGTAGCGGAGCATTCATCACGGAAGCGGATCTCAGGCGACCCGTATGACATCAAAGGGCGTAGATAGCTTTTCGACTAGTCGGCTGAGTTTTATCCTTTTCATTTATATTCAGACGGCCCCACGTGATCACTCAAAGACCGGGCTCTACTTAATCACGCGACTAGTCCATGGTACTAGGAAGTTCACACCGAAGTAGACCCGGACCTGTTGTTTTCGGTAAACTATCTGCATCGATTCTGGGGCCCCACACTAGGATACCCGAACCGAGGCATGTATGTAGACCTACCTACTTAGATTTCTCCAACATCGACGGACGGGATCGAATGAGGACGTAGTTGAGCCGCCGCATCAACGGTGACTGATTGTAGTCATTATTCCATCAAGACCAAAAACTTATGGTTTAGAGAAGCAAATTGCTTGTATAAACTTTAACGTGTTGAGCTATTGGTGGGATCGAGTGAATTTGTAAGCACACCATTAACGGAGACAGCGATTTCCTATCTGACATTTACAGAAAAAAAATAGAAATAAAAATAAAAACATAACATAAGCTGGTTTCTGGAATATATTTTTTTTCGGTTATTGTTACAATATGGCAGATTTCGAGAAAATAATCGAGAAGGCAGTCGCGGACCAAGTGATTCCAGGCTGCACCGTGCATGCAATTAATCGCGATGGTACCCTGAATACCCCCATCGAACTAATCATACCTACATATCAACTAACACGCATTGTTAGGCACGTTTAAATATGCCAAAACATTTGGCACACGCTCCATCCGCCCAGGCGAAGACCAATCTCCTCTCCAATTCAACACCATAATGTGGATAGCATCCTGCACAAAACTCATGACCTCAATCTGCGCCCTGCAACTCGTCGAACGCGGGAAACTGTCTCTCGATGAGCCCATCTACGCCATCATCCCCGAGCTCAGGGACCGGCAAATCCTTACGGGCTTCAATGAAGATGGCACGCCGATCTTGACTCCGCCCACGAACCCCATCACGTTACGACTCCTGCTATCCCATTCCAGTGGCCTAACATACGAGGCTATGCATCCACTAACTATGGCCTACGTACAAAACTACGAAAAACGGCCGTTCTCTACCTCGGGCCACCTCCTCAAGCGATTCAGCTGCCCCATGGTCTTCGAGCCCGGCACCGCATGGATGTACGGACCCAGTATCGATTTCGCCGGGCTAATGGTCGAACGCGTGTCCGGCATGACGCTCGAGGAGTTTATGCGGGAGAATCTATGGAACCCGCTAGGCATCAAAGACATGACCTTCAGCCTGTCCAAGCGCCCCGATCTCGAGAAGCGCATGGCAGACATGTGCAAGCGGGATCCGGAGACGGGCAAAGTCGTTCCCGACGACGCGAAGTCCGTCTACGCTTTCAGCGACGATGGCGAGGATTGTTTGGGCGGCCAGGGCGTCTTCTCGTGCGGCGAGGAGTATATCAAGGTCTTGTATGCGCTGCTGATTGCGGATGAGGATGAGATGATTTTGAAAAGGAGCACAGTGGAGGAAATGTTTAAGCCGCAGTTATCGGAGACGGCGTCCGCGGCCTTGAATGCAATTACTAGCAATCCGGCTTTCAACGACGCGTTGGGCGGGACGCCGCCTGATATCAAGGATGACTGGGGGCTGGGTGGGCTGATGCTGACAAGTGATGCGCCGGACGGGAAGAGAGCGGGGACGATGATCTGGGGAGGGTATCCGAACTTGGCCTGGGTAAGTCTAGCACAATGGATCTGGGCGAAAAAATATATATGCGCGTATGCTAACCATAGGTAGTTCTGTGACCGAAAGGCTGGCCTTTGTGGGATTTGGGCACAGCAGACTGTCCCGCCAGGGGATAAAGTGTCCGCGGCTTTAACAAGGGTGTTCGAGGCTGGAATGTATGACATGTATAACAAGAGCCGGGATATGAGTCCACGCCTCTAGAAATGATTTAAATGAAATTTGATATTCAAGTTAGGCATGAGTTATGACTCTACCCGGAGATTCATGTAAGCTGTACAGTGATTACTACATGCAAGTGCCCTGCATCAGCACTTGATCGAAATAGCTAAGACTTTACAACTATGATTCATTCATCACCTATTCGCTTTCGAATTAGGACCGACATCTTGAATTGCATCAGCATAGATAGAATACATCCGAGTTATCAGTTGAAGTGTTTCATCTCAGAGGCGTCCGGGAAAATGGAGCGACAGCCTCACACCCCTTTCAATTCATTAGCGCATTCAATATTCTTACACCCCTCATACTCTTTGAAAATTCCTACATTATCCCCAAAGCTCCAAGATGTTGATGGTTTGATT
This sequence comes from Lojkania enalia, assembly GCA_010094045.1. Lineage (NCBI taxonomy): Eukaryota > Fungi > Ascomycota > Dothideomycetes > Pleosporales > Lojkania > Lojkania enalia. The sequence goes on from ML986621.1 coordinate 183,683, forward strand.
TCGTTCGAGGCTCATCACTTCAGGGCCTCAGACTTCCCCAGTATCAATTCCATCAGCACCACCTCCTTGGAGCTTCAAACATGGTTAGGATTTCTTGATCGCCCATTTTAGTCCTCTTACTTTGCCTCGTCATTATCCTCAGCGCTGTGGTATTCGTTAGTGATGTATTAAGCTCTATCCGGAAGTGATTAAGCTTACAACCAGATAATCTCACACTTCATATTCGGTGCGGTTTTGAATGCCCAAAGGATCAAGGCCTCATCGTCCGCTAGATCAATACTCGAGAGGAACGGATCATTCTTGAAGCTATCTAGTCCTCGAAGGGTCTCTGCCATCTCTTTGAGCTTGGTTTCATAATCTTCGGGTTCAGGGGTTGGAGGATCGTTGTAATGCTCCCGCCACTGCTCTGGATCGAAATGCTCAACCAAGTCCGCAATCGAACGTTGTTCAAGGACATTAAGCTCCCTGACAGGCTTGAACTGCAGGCCTATTCTGTTAATGGGCGATCGTCTTTGAGAGAAATTTACGTACTAGCCATGTGACAGCCAAAATGGTGCCCTTCTGCTTGTCCACAATCCATGCAAGAAAAAGGCATTCCAATCAATTCCCTCGAGTTGATTAAAAGTTTGTCCGGTGAAAGGATGGCATAAAGGTTGACGTCCCGTGGTATAGGCTCGGCTGTCTCATCTGTTGGTGATATTGCCTGGTATGTCGGAGAATCCAAAGTGGTCTCGAAGGGTGTTCTTGGAAATAGAGACGATTCCTCGGGTATAACTGATCCTCTGGTGAGCGGTGGGGCCAGTTCCATGCTTGGATCTATGCCTTGGCCGGGAATGGATGATAGGCCCTCTTCTTCGTCAGAACTCTCGTACTCAACCAGTCTGTTGCCCGTTTCTGGCTCTTTCGATCGACTGGGTTTGCCTTTATTTTCAGCGGTGCTATCCTTGATGCCTACATTCGGTCTATTTGGCAATATTAGCCCTCTCCATGTGGATGGTGACGAATAACGTGGATTAATGGCTCGATTTGGCACTCCCTTGCGACGCGAGCTTGGCGATTGCAGCGGTGGAAGAGTACTGGGTTGGTGTAAGGGTTTAGGTAGATTTTTCGCTCTTTTAGACTCGCCCCTAGGGCATGCATATAGGTTTTGTACATCTAGATCGGCTGTTGAACTGTATCTCCGTTTTTTGTTTCCATTTTGGCCGTGTTGATATCGAGAGATTGAAGGCGGCACGCTCCAGATAGTAGGTGAGAGTGGGCTTGCTGTAGAGTCTAGTGCGTCACTGCCGGAAGGCCTGGCGTGGATTATCTGAACTTGGCTCGGGGAAGCATTCCCTAGGGTTGCCTGAGGCCGGGCTACGCTTGTGGCAATTCCAGGTTCCGCATAGAACGTCGCTCCTGAAATTATTCTTGAAGACTGCTGTGCAGTTGCCGTAAGAGAGTGGACGGTGCTCAGTTGCGCTCTAAGCTTCTCCTTTCGATGTTTGAGCAGCACACTGTCCAGGTCAACGGGATATGTTGGGATCTCGTATCCAAACCAGGCCAGGCCTAGTAGCTTGCGCTCTGCCGCAATATCTTCGAGGTGCTGTTTGGCAGTCCCACGCCTCTGCAGCCGGAAAGAATCTGCCTCCCCGGGCATCCACCGAATCTCGATATCATCTGGAGATCCGTCACCTCGGACTTCAGCAACTAGAACAGCCTCTGGACACCTGAAGCCACTCCGATAAGCGCGGCCATCGTCACCGGCAGTCCCTTCGGAATGAAAGCGCCAGTACCCGTGCTTGAGGTGGGACTCCTGCACGGTCAAGACGAAACGCTGGAAGTCACCATTGGGCGCAACTGCCCCCGTATACGCCCCGCTGGCATACGTTGGCTGGGCCATGGCAGGCTTCCAGTGTGAGGTAGTCAGCGGCGTACCGGGTACCGTGTGATGCGATGGCTGTGCGGACGACCGCTATGGCAGGCTGTGCGTTGGCGAAATAAAGTCGGCACAGGCACTGCTCAATGCCCGCAGATAGACGGGCTGCTCGCAACTATATAAGGCCCAGACAGAGTGTGGCTGGCGTGGTTAGTGCGGGAAACAGTGAAGGAAAGACCCCAAGTCGAAATCGCCAAAAGCGGAAGCCGTAAACAAAGCAAACAGAGCTACTCCTCGCCGTTTGATCGCTTGTGCCACCATAAGGGTGAGATGGCACTCGATGTCCTTCGGTGTGTACTACTTCGGTCGTGCACTTCGCCAAACCAGAAGCAGCTCCGTGGCTATGACTTGGTGGAAGACCCCGAGAACTCCCTGTATCGAACAAGGAAAGCGTTGTCTGATGGGCAAACGGGAGGTTGCGTTGCCTAGAGGACGACGCCAAGGGAATATAAACGCGTTGAATCTGCTCTTTACGAAGATATGTCCGCACTGCGGTCATCTCACTCCCGAGAGCGAGTGCTCCCTCCATATTCCAAGCTTTCTATTCCGTACGCACAATTCCACGTAATTTAAAGCCGCGAGAAATGCCCATTTTCGGTGGCCTCCTTGGCCTTAGCGCTCGACTTCAGTAATTGATTGTCTTCTCACCGCCACACTTGCTTTACGGGCTTCTCCTTCACTCGTAGTCTGAGCTGCTCACATTCCTTTATATAGAAATTTACTGTGCAATGCTGGGTGATCACCGAGCTGGGATTTGTCGCGTAAATTTAAAACCTCTCACCTACGAATGAAGGTCTCAAGACCGGACAAATTTGCCACCTGCGCAACACGCAAATACATTGAAGCCGCGACCAATGGATCAGAAGCCGCCAAAAACACGTCTTCATAAGATAAAAGAGGAGCCATTCATTCAATTATCATAGACGCTCACCATGACTTGGAGGTCTTTTGGATTTCCTTGGCGGAAGAATTAGGGGGAGAAAGCTGGGCTCGTTCCTCCCGACATGAACGCTAAGAGTATAGGTTCGGGGTCCCAACGAGTGTGCCAAAAATTGTCTTTATGAGATAGAGTTGTGAGCCTCCCACGGGGCTTAGGAAGGAAGGCGTTTCGAGCCTTCTAACCGCAGTGTCCTATCGTTGGATGGCGTTTTCGAGCTTCTGTGGGACTAGGAGACTGCTGCGTATAACTAGGGTTTGTGCCGCATAGATAACCCTCGAGTTTCTTGGGGGACGCCTTTCTTTTGTCATTTTTTTTTTCCTAGTAAGAAACTTCGTATTTCGCGTGCCAGTTTTCTGATAATGGTCCGGTCGGTGGCTCTCAAGGAGTTAAAGTCGCACACTACGGGACTATGTTCTAGTAGCATCCATTGTTCTGCTTCTTCGTGTCCTTGTTCTTTTTAGATTTTCCTCCTCCTTTCTCCAGAACATTCATTGCAAGGAGCAGGAGAGGAAATAAGTGACGGCTAGTCGTGGAACTGCTGTGCTGGCCTTCCGTACCCATCGATTCGGCGCCTTGTTCGCTCCGTTGACCGAAAGCCGAGAAAAGCCAACACAAGCATAGGGCGATGCTCCGGCAATATCCTGCGTGTATTGTGTTTTATGCATCGAATCCAGGATGAGAACCATATCGCCCCACATGGTAAACTGCGGGGGCGGGGTCCTCTAGCTATCAGCCAAGCTACAAACATCTTAGAAGGACGAGTGTCTAGAGCTTTCTAGGTATAAGCTGAATCCTTACTTGCACATCACACGAATTGCCGAATCGTACAAGAACTAATTAGGTGTCAGGTTGCATTGGAATCATGGGGTTTCTCGCACACAAAACCCCCACCCCCCGGGTGTCCAATGGCACGCTATTGCCGAACAGGTAGTGAGCTGCGATGTACAATATATTAAATAGGCGAACAATGCAAGATATTTCATTCAGTTCTTTACGACACTATTGAGGTTCAGCATAGCTATTTGACTCTCATAATGCCAGGTCTACTTCAAGACACTCCCTTCCAAACCATCACGGTCAAGGAACTGCACCCCACTTATGTGGCCGAAATACATGGCGCAGACTTTGAGAACATGTCGGATGAGCAATTCAGAGAGATCAAGGCCGCCATGGCGAAAGTGAGCAACAACATCACCGTGCGACTGCCAGACTGACCCAACCCAGTACGGCGTCCTCGTCTTTCGCAAGACGGGCCTCACTGATGACCAGCACGTCGCCTTCTCCGCCCGAATTGGGGAGCTTGACAATGTGAAGCGCTACCTGACCGGTGGCCGGAAGTTGCGCTACAAGCACGTGGAACTCTTCGATGCCGGGAACGTTGACGACGAAGGCAACGCTATCCACCCGGACTCCCCTCGATCACACTATAATAAAGGAAACGCCTTATTCCATGTCGACTCCTCGTTCAACCCGCGCCGAGCGAGCTGGTCACTGCTCCATGCAGTGAAGCTCCCACCTCCAGGAACGGGTGGCGAGACAGAGTTCGCGGACACCAGGACTGCGTGGGATGAGCTGGACGAGAACTTCAAGAAGGAACTGCTGAAGAAAAACTACATCGGTGCGCATACCTTGCTGCATTCGCGGAAGATGGGATCGCCCGAGTTCTTCAAGGACCTAGACCCGACGAGCCAGCCTATGACTCGACACAGGCTGGTGCAGATTCACGAGCCGTCCGGCCGTACCAATTTGTATATCGCAGCTCATTGCCACCATTTAGAGACTGATGATGGTCCGATCCCCAAGGAAGAATCCGATGCGCTGCTAAAGAAGCTTATGGACTACGTGACGCAGCCAAAATATGTGATTAGTGTTGAGTGGCATCAAGAAGGCGACCTAGTAGCGTGGGACAACACGTGTGTTATGCACCGCGCAACGGGCGGTAGTTTTGAGGGGAAGTATATCAGGGACATGAGAAGGACAACGGTCCACGACGACAGCCCAACTGCGTGGGGCCTGAACATAGGACAAGAGGCCCGAGGGTTCAATCTACAGAAAACAATGGGGCAAGGGCAAGTCGAGGAGCCACAGGCTGTCAAGGCAAGTGCATGAAGCAACGGTTTGAGTTATAGGTATGTGATGTGTTTATCTAGTTGATTGACCTTGAAAGTGTTCGCAAAAACTCCGCTCCTGAAGTGTCCAACCCAAGGGTATCATCCATCTGATTCGGCGCATCGCGTTTGCGAAAAGACTGCCACCCACGTGATATTATTCGATAGCATCATAGTAATACAGACTGAACTCGAGCAGAACTGTGATAAATAGATTGGAGTAGGACTGCGAAATAACATGTAGAGCTATCCTATGACGTAAAGTCGTGAACAATCTAAAGTGAACTCTCTATTTGTTGGCGACAGCATCAGGAGTTGCCCTAGAGAGTGCTTCTCGCTGTCTTGAAGCGCCGATACCGCCCTGTGGTCCGGACTGGAGAACCGGCAAGAGAAGGGAAGCGCGCTCGTTCTGAGTCATGGTTATGAAATTCTTGTACATTAGAGAGTGATTCGGAGGAGTTGGTGGAGTCGAGATCAACCACTGTCTGTGTTGAATTGATTGGTGTGGATTCATCGCTCGATACGGACTTGTTCTCTGCGTGGTCTTTCGGGAAGGGCTCGTTGTATTCGACCTCGGAGGTGTCGCTAGCATAGCGGGAGTCGTGCGGTTTCCGGTGTTGCGACGCTTTGTTGGAGAAGGTTTAACACTAGGAGACTCACTTGCCGTTCGCTTTCGCCTTGGAGTCGACCTTGGGGTAGACTTTGGGAGGGCCTGAGGTGAAGACTCTGGTGTGATTTGAGACATGGTTCCTCGGGGAGGAGCCGGCACTTGTACAGGACCATACGACTCGAGTGCTACTTCCATCTTCTCCATTAGCTTCTTGTGTTCCAGGATACGTTTGACCCTCTCGCTCATTCCAGTTTTGAGAGGCAGCGTGTAGTAAACTTTCTGCCAAGGTGTCGCCTCGTTCATTGGATTGGGCTGATACATGACTCCCTTCTCTTCATCAACCTCCCACCATACGCCATACTTCAGCTGAGTCGGGCTCAGCTTGCCAATTGCCTCCATATCATCTGGCGTGACACAGTAGGTAGTTGGATCGAAGTAACAATCCGGTGCAAGAATACCATGCTGCGTTCTGAATTTCCTAAGGCGGTCCTTAAGAATGTGTTCCATCTGAACGCGGCCGAGCTCCATCGGGCCAACTCCGCCCTCATCCCACGAACTGAAGTTCATGCGTGCCCAGATATCAGTGAAGCGAATTCGGAGATCCATCGAAAACCAGTAGTGCAGGCGCCAACCCTCAACCGCTGTGCTGATATGTCGCGGAAGTATCTTGATGTTTCGAAGATGTTCTCCATTGACACCCAGAATCGGCTCTCCAGTTTCATGGTACAGGAATTCAAGGGGAGTGTAATCGAAATCGTAGTCGAGAAACATGCGGAGCTCATCAATGAAGGATGTGGGAAGAGGTAGATTGCCTTCGTGGAATGGAGCAAGCTCATTCTTTGCGTTGGTGCTGTTGATCTCAAAAGAGGTAATATCGTCCGGGTATTCGGGGTTCGAGGTGGGGGCAAAAACATAACCTGTGTTGAGGATTCCACGTGGCCAATACCCGCTCGCGAAGGAAAAGTCACCGCAGGAGAGTAGAATGAGCTTGCATATGAGGTAATTGTAGACATTCTCCCTCTCTTCCTCCCAGAGGCAGCCGACGTAGTACTTAGGGTCACGAGCTTCAGACTCAGAGAGAGGGATCTTTCCGGCTATGTCTTTGTGCAGTTCAAGAATGAGATGCTCGCCAAGTGGACGCGACGATCCTGAAGTTTGGACCCGATGGGACTCGGATGTAGCAGCAGTAGATGTTTCGGCGGGAGCGAAATCGTATTGGAACCCCTCTACGAGCAAACTGTTGTCGAGCGCTTTCGGAGCAAGGTCACCTTGGAGACTCTCCGCGTCTTCGACTTGCCCGACCCATTGCGAAGAAGTTTGGAACAAACTGGTGTCCGGCGACATAGATTTTTCGTTTGAAGTGAGATCAACTTGGAGGCCTTCTGCGTCTTCGAATTGCTTGACCCATGGTTCAGACGTTTGGAGCGGACTAGTGTCCGTCGCGGGAGACGTCTCGTTTAGAATGAGATTGTATTGGAGGCCCTCCGCTTGCGGGACCAATGGTGTAGAAGGATGGAGCAGAGTGGCCTCGGGTGCGATAGATGTCTCCTTTGGAGTGAGACTATGATGGAGATCCTCCACGTCTTCAGCTTGTGAGACAGAAATTTGGCGAAGAGTGTCGGTAGACTCGGACAAGAAATCAATAAGACTAGACTGCAACTCCTGCAGGAAGTCGCCATGCAATATAAATTTGGCCATGTTGATGCTGCTTCTCTCAAACTTGGGTGAGGAATCAATGTCGAATTGTAGTGGCCGTGTCGAGAGTATGAGAGGTGGATGAGGGAAACGACGAAAGAATCTTTTGGTTGTTTTTGGGGGGGACTAGGGACATCACGTGTTCGCTCGCAGGTGAGAGGATAGTTCGTGTACAGGTGAAAGAGTTCAGTCTCGTGGGTGAGAGAGTTAGCTAGCGAGTGGTGAGAGTGTGCATTCCTAGACCGACAAAATCTTAGATGACTAATTAAACTGGTTGTTCCCTATTTGTAGAAATAGTATACAGTGATTTTGTCTTGAAAAAGAGCTTCACGGTCTTCATTTCCACATAAGGTAGTGGTCACGCAGAAATACGTACACACTTGGCTCAATATCAATGCTTCAGTAAGAATTACTCTTCCAGTTACCTCAATAATGGCTTTCTGGTTTTTCATCATCTTCATGGTTCCTGTGGCACAGCTGCTGTTCGTCTCCATGGGCGTTTTGGCCATTACAGGAACGCCAAGCTTCTTCGACACGATTACGAAGTTGAGTGGACTATTTTTCAATTGGCGTTCGCACGGCAAGGGAAATATTTGTAGACCAACACAAGCTAGCAAAATTATGTTCATTGTCGCACCTACGGTATGATGGAGGTATGTACATGCGTCAATGTATTTTTTTTTTTTTTGGATGGAAGACTCGAATGTCCATCCAGTTACTGTCACATCTAAGAACACGCAAAATTCATGTGGTGAGATGCGAATCTTGTCTCAGGGATGGAGATGAGGAGCTGAACTGCTTGATTGAAGATGGCCAGCGGGCCATATTTATGTACATGAAAAAGGGGTATATCAGCTGATATCCAGCGTGATATCCGGCGTGATATCGACCGTGATATCGTACGTCGATATCTGATACAGCTCGGCAGACTAGCCAAAATCCCCATAACAATTCAAGCCAAGCTCTTTTTTACCACCTTGAAATTACACTCGATTCTCAATAACTGCGATATTCTTCGCCAGTCAGAGTACGCGGTTGAGGACGCAAATGTGAAGCAAGCCTTATGCAAACTCTAGCATAGTACAAGAAAACTACAAAATTGTCCTCCATCATCTAAACACGCACGATTAGATCTCTTTTCACCAATCGCATTGCATCCGCGGCAAGCACCAATAACGTTTTTCGTGTCTTGCCGACACTTAGTAGGTACTACGATCCTCCGCCTCCACCTAGATGTATTTGCTCCTTAGGAATACTAGGAGCTTATTTAACTCTCCTCCCGACTCAAAATAACGGCTTCTTCCTCTTTAAGATTTTTGGCCATTCTCACGATTGTTCCGCTCGTTAAGAATGCTGTTCTCCGTCAGTGACAGCACAGTGGGTGTTGTCGCGTATCAGGGAGCACCAATCGCTGAGGCAAATATTGATGTATTGAAGGAGGGTAAGTGGCCTGCCTCGCTAGAAGCTGGCAATGGCGAGACTATATAGGCCTGAAAACAGACCAACTACAATAGGATAGTAGAAACATGTGACAAAAGCTTTACTACAATAGTGTTTCGAAATATTTGCAGGCTCCGATACTAGTAAATCTCCTTTTGCATCCAGTATCCTATTGTAATTTTATTTCTCTTCGCATTTTTGAACTTCTTCTCCAAAAGCAATTGGTGGGCACACAAATTGAGGAGCTTTCCTTCTAATCCTCTATATTTTGCGTCCATCGTTTCTTCCAAAGTATTTAACAATATGTCAGATTGTGGCAAAGAATATGACTGAGCAATCTCGTCGCTCCGACCTAGCTGCTCTTGTAGGAGAATTACTTGTAGCTTGAAGTTATGGACCCGGCTTGAGAATCACGAAGTTCCACATGACGAAGTTCTTCCTCTAGGGGAATTTCACCGAGATATTCTTCAAGTTTGTTAACCTGAGCAAAGGTTAACCTTCTGCTCTAGTCCATAATGTCGCTTATAATCTTACAAATAAGATAAGTAATAGGATTGGTCAGTGGAATACTGTCGAAGGTTGAAGAAATTGACAAACAGCTGCCTACAATCACTTGGCAGGCGTATATTATACCACTTTTGCAGCTACTACCAATCCGACTGGGCTGAGTAGGCTACTCAGCGATCCACCGATACGAGTTCATGTCGCGTATCAGGGAGCATCAATTGCTGAGGCAAATATTGATGTATTGAAGGAGGGTAAGTGGCCTGCTTCGGCAGAAGCTGGCGATGGCGAGACTATATAGGCCTGAAAACAGATCAACTATAATAGGATAGTAGAAACATGTGACAGTTCATCGAGGTCAGCTACCACTGCCGAAGCAATGGAGAGATCTATCAAGCCATCCATTTGGCCATAAATTCCGGAAGGTAACTGATATCGAGCTAGATAGTCGTTGGTCAAAGAACTATTTTGAAAAAGTAACAGGATCGTCTGGTACGACACAAGACGAGATACTACCTTTAATGTGGGTGTTTACCTACAAGTTTGATTAGGATGGATATATCTACAAATTCAAGGCTCCACTAGCAGCTAGGATATTTAGATTCTTAATGGCGATTGCCACTCATTTTGATCTGCAGGCATATCAATACGGCATCCTCAATGCCTTCCTCAACACGGCGATTAATCGACCGATATACGTACGCACGCCAGGAAGATATATTAATCAATTGAAGGATATTCTGTGGCTCAAGAGGGCTCTATACGGCCTACAAGATGCGCTTCTAATGTGGTATAAACCACCTGAACGCGACTCTAATTAAGATGGGCTTGAAGCTAGTACTTGACACTCCCTATCTATATACCAGCGATTAATTGATCGTATTCTTCGTCGATAATATTGTAGTTCTAGTACACCCGTTGAATATCGATTGCTATCAACGATTCGATCAAGGATTGAAAAGCGCATACAACGCACACTGCCTCGGAAACATCAAATAGTTCCTTCCTCTACGAGTACTAAGGGATATTGACGAAGGATTGATCTGGCTAATTCAAGATTCATTTATCGACAAAGTTGCTGCCAAATTCGACCTTGACCAAGAACTACCATATCCTACTGTCCCTCGTGGAAATCAGGAAGCTCCAAGGCAGAAAGCAGCCAGGCTCGCACCCATGTAAATCAGAAGCTAGTAGGATTCTTGGGATATATATCGACATTCACTAGGCCAGATATATCAAGGGCTCACTCAATACTCGCTCGACACCTGCAGAATCCAGGGCAAAAACGCCTATACGCGGTGAAGCATGTGTAGAGGTATCTGATTAGTGCTAAGGACCTCGCGATAAGTGCTTTAGCAAGGAGACGGGAAAATATTACGTATATTAGCAGATTGACTTATCCTAATTCTGACTCGAATCCTGATATCAAACTGCTGTTCTATAGAGTATCAGATGCTACCTTTACGGACGATCTAATACGTGTAGGAGCTTATATAGATATCTATTTAAGCTATACGGGATGACTATCGATTAGAAATCGACTGTACAACAATAAATAACTAAACTAACTATAGAAGTAGAACTATTAGCTCTATTAACTACTAATACGGAGATGGAATAGTTAAACCGAATATTCGACTAAATACGATATTATCCTAATATTATATCAACTCTATACTATAATAATCGACAGATAGTAAATATTGTTAATAAATATAAGAGTGAATTTAATAATAAGCTATACTATATTAATATCTATTAGATACCTACTAATAGACTTACTAAAACCTTTATATAGTAAGAGTATAATTAATTTATTAATTAGATCGGTTTAATAGATATAATCTAATTAATAAATTGCTTATATTTCTACTATAAAAGACTTTTACTAAGTTTATTAGTAGATATCTAATAGGTAGATTTCTATTTAATCTATAATCTTCCTTAATTCCTCTTTAATAGATATTAAAATAATATATTTTAATATTAACTTTACTCTTATATTTATTATTAATATCTACTATTAACTAATTATTATAGTATAGAGTTAATATAATATTAGGATAATATTGTATTTAGTTAAATATTCGGTTTAACTATTCTATCTCTATATTAGTAGTTAATAGAGCTAATAGCTCTACTCCTATAGTTGATTTAGTTATTTATTATTGTACAGTTAATTTCTAATTAATAGGCATCTTATATAGCTTAAATAGATATCTATATAAGCTTCTATATATATTAGAATCGCCTATAAAGGTAGCATCTAGTACTCTATAAAATAGCGGTTCGATATTAAGATTTGTATTAAGATTAGGATTAGTTAATCTGCTAATATATGTAACATTTTCCCTTCTCCTTACTAAAGCGCTTCTTACGAGGTTCTTAGTACCGATTAGGTAATTCTATATATGCTTTCGCCGCGTATAGATGTTTTTGCCCTGGATTCTGCAAGTGTCGAGCGAGTATTAAGTGGGCCCTTGATACATCTAGCTTAGTGAATGTCGATATATATCCAAAGGATCTTACTAGCTACTGATATACATGGGTGCGAGCCTGATTGCTATCTTCCTTGCTTAGAGCTAGCTGATTTTCCACGAAAGGTACTGCAGGATATCGTGATTCTTTATTAAGATCGAATTTGGTAGTAACCTTGTCGATAAATGAATCTTAATCAGCTAGATCGATCCTTTGTTAATATTCCTTAGTGCTTGTATACTAAGGGATTGCTTGATATCTCCGAGGCAGCGTACATCATATGCACTTTGCAATCCTTGATCGAATTGTCGATAGCAATCGATATTTAACGGGTATACTAGAGCTATAATATCATCAACAAAGACGAATATGATCAATTGATTGCTCGTGTAAAGATAGAGAATATTAGGTACTGTCTTCATGCCTATTCTGATTAGGGTCGCTCTCAGGCAGTTATACCACGTCAGTAGTGCATCTCGTAGGCTATAGAGCCCTCTTGATCCGCAGAATATCTCCGAATCGATTGGTATATCTTTCTGGCGTGCGTACGTATATCGATCGATCCATTGTCGTACTGAGGATGGCATTGAGGATGTTACATTAATGTACCTGAATATCAAAGGCAGTAGCAATCGCCATTAAGAATCTGAATGTCCTGGCTGCTAGGGTAGCCGCGTAAGTGTCGCTTTATTCCTGCTGTAGGTCATTACGTACAACTAGTGGAGCCTTGAATTTGTAGATATATCCATCGCGATTAAGCTTGTAGGTAAACACGTATTTAAGGTAGTATCTTGTCCCATATCGTATCGGACGACGTTATTACTTTTTCAAAACAGATCTTTGGCCAACAGCTATCCAGCTCATATCAGCTACTTTCCGCAATTCATAGTCAAATGGATGGCTTGATAGATCTCTCTATTGCTTCAGCGGAGGTGGTAGCTGACTTCGTTGAACTCGTATTGGCGGATCACTGAGTAGCCTACTCAGCCTGGTCGGATTGGTAGCAGCTGTGAAGGCAGTATAATATACGCCTACTGAGTGATTATAGCCCGTGGTTCGTCGATTTCTTCGACCTTTGATAATATTACCCTAATCAATCCTATTACTTATCTCATTACGCGTTGGTGTGTTGTTCATTTGTCGATTTGGGGCCTATGCACCCTCTGGCAGCCTTTCCCACCCAGGAGGCAGATCGATATCGACCTCCGGCTCTCTAGAATCGATAGTTGGCGTATCGGTGGGCTGTAGTGTTAATTCAGGCGTAGGGAGATTGATTGATCAATCTTCTGGCTGATCGCCTAGTACCTCAGCACTGTCATCTGATATCTGATCAATGTCCTGCCGAATCGTTTCCTGATTGCCATGCACCCCACTATTAACCTGAATTGATGGCCCGATTAATTGATCCATCTCTAGCTCCTGCAGATCATTCGGCTTCTCGATATCTAATATCGATACGATATCCTTGGGCGACTCTCGATCTGTATTGGTATCGTCTGATTCATTTCCTTTTGATGGCCAAAACGCTACATCGCGCATACGAAGAATACACCTAAGCGTCGGCATCCAGACTCGATATATATAGGTTGGATCGTCTCCTACTAAGTAGCCAATCAGAGCTCTGGATTTCAGCTTCTCACGTGTCCTATTCTATTGTTGAGCACATACGATCTCAATCCAATCTGATTGTGATGAAATACTAGGGACTTTAAGCATTGAATAACCTTATAGGGAGTATGCCAATCAAAAGCCTTAGTTGGCGTACGACTGAGCAGATATATCGTAGTCATGAAGCATCCGTTCGATAGTTCCTTAGGTAGTTCTGCCTTGATTCTAATTGCTCGAGTTTTCTCGATAATCGGTCATCCTGCTCGCTCTGTGATACCATTTTGTTCCTCCCTATACACAACTCGAGGCCCTATACTGATACCGAGATGTTAAAATAGTATAAGTAGCTCGTTGTGCCCTCTTTCTCCATCTCATCATATTATAGCCACTTTTACTTGATATTAGCGTTTAATCATAGCGATTAATCGCTTAGCTGCAAGGAGAAGTGATGAAGCGTTCTTGTTCGATAGGCAGATGCCTTCATGCCATTTGCTATATTGATCGACTACGTGGAATAGCTAGATATCGCTATTATAGTATGGTTGATTCCTCTCCCTCAGTTGGATCAGACCAACAACGATACGATATAAGGGCCTTGTAGCCGGCTTTATTGGAGGTCGGTAACAGATTAGAATATGCCTGGTCAGCCATGATGGCTAGTGGCTGCCTCTCTTGACAAGATGGCTTTTCTCTCGATCCTTGGTACTTAGGAGAGTACTCTACTCGTTAGTTATTACTCGGCTTCATATTATCGTCAACATCAATCAGCCAGTATCCGCTCTGATGTTCGAGGTTGCAAATAATGTTTGATATATCACCCTAGTATAGGCAATTACGGCCTGAATCGAAGTGAATCTCCAAGAGTCGGCATCTTGACAGCCCTACAACACTGGTGAAAAATCCTGGGATATAGCTGATAGACGTCAATCGTATATCAGCTCTGCCGTACGGCATCCTAGCCTCAAGGATTACCTCGCCCCACTCGTCGATCTGTAAGAGTTGCCTTCCTGCGTATATACTCTCAGTTGGCGTGGCTTTCCTAGTATATTTCCAGTTAATTCTTTTTGTATTGGTCAACGTATATTTAACCCAGGATCAAGAATCCATCGATCGGTCAGCCACTTCCTCCTATCATGATCATTTGATCTGCTCTAAGGATTGATTTGATTGACTTCCTGATGCTCTTACTGCCTGAGCTATAGCTCTGCGCAAGGCTCGAGCAATTGAATTGGTTTCTGGTTTATTGCGTAGCTCATTGTAATTTTTTCTGTGCTCTCGATTCGGCTGCCAATTTGCTAGCCTCCTGCTCTAATTTACGTAATAGCAATCAGAAAATCGATGCGTAAGCCCACAGAGGCACTGTGGCTTCCTATTCGATTGCTTATTCGAATCTAATACAGCGTTGGTTGGTGTAGCAGTGTTCAGCGTCGTAAATGAACCAATCGATGATCCTATTGGCCTCGTCTTACGATAGTACGATATGAAGTCGGCGATCAAATAATTAATCGGCGTATAACTTTCGTCCTGCTCTTCCTTTTCTATCAATTCTTGAAGCTGATTTACCAACCAGGTATATCCGATCCACGAATCGATGGGGTGAAGTCCACCTCCATGCGATTACCTTCCGCTTCTGGTATTTTGGCTTGTATTAGCATTCGTACGATTGATAGCCAATCTTCAAACTAGCTCTCTAGGTTGGCGCTCCGTGGCCTCTAGAGCAGTGATCGATAGCGCGCTCGTAGCTGGTTGTTGCGTTCTCCCACTGTCGGGCAGAGATGTCTCTTGAGAGCTATGAGACGCTCGTAAGGGCTATCGAAATCCATAATCAGATACAGGTGCCTGCTATCGATTGTACGGACGATCTCGCTGTTAAAGGCTTTATAGGCCTTCATCTCCTGGAGATATCGAGCTTCCTTGCACTCGTATTCACGCCTCTATATAGTATATCGTCCAAGCTTTTTCTCATCCAGGTCTGTAATTGTGATATATTCTTCCAATGCTAATGTTGGTGCATGAAATCGTTCGATTTGGGTTTCCTTTGGTTCCTCATCCTCTAGCTTCTTGATTTGATCCGCTAATCTATCAGGCTCGATATATTTTCAGAGGTAGTTACGATCGGCCGTATCCCTTCTTGTAAGCATCCATTTCTGCCAATCCATAGGTTTGCTTAGTATCACAGTAACCTTAGTGATCAGTGGACCCTGCTCGGTAGCATCCATCTTGGCGATATCGATCGATCAAGAAACGCGAATACATCGACCATATCGATATCGAGGGTGCTAGCCGCTCGGCGATGATAGATAGGTATCGGTTGACGACAGTAGTATGGACGTTGACTATAAACTACGGATATTGATCTCAATCATATCAATCATATCAATAATATCGATAATTTGATCACAGCGATTAGACGAGGGCTTCCAGGCTCATAGCTGTTAAATATCAGGACAGATGGGGAGAACTGCATTGATTGATATGTATGAAGAATCAAGGCTATTTATGTTATCTGTCTTAGGATCACATGATGTCAGGACTAGTCATTAATAGGAATCGTGCCATATACAACACCTTACATGATTATCTCCTTCTCCTCTAGCTGTCCTTCGGGCTTGACAATCGACTTATGATCTTCCCTAACTTTATTTGCAAGAGAATCAATAGTGACAACTCCATTAGTCAATGACTTCTCTTTTTTTGGACCGGCTCGTATAGCTTCATCAAGCTTTTCTAATATATTCGGGCATCTTGCTATAACTGATTTCAGTTGACCTCCGATGGTGAATGTGCCGAATGCCGGAGAGCCCTCGTCCTCGTTCTCCCTGGTATGAACTGCGCATGTACGGAGAGCTTGTGGGAGCGGCGATCGGTACATGGATTTACAGAGGAAACACCTATAAATCCAACCTTGTTTTGAGTGTGTTAGACGGTTTGTCTAGGAGGCAATGGCTGGGATGCCGGTCGCAACTAGTGGAGAGCGGATAAATATTCGGTCGTGACTCGGTTGGAGGAGTAACAAGTAACAAGGCAGTCTGTGCGGCTCAATCAATTGATGATTAGTTCCGTTGGTTGAATTGCTTGGGGCGTAGTGTCGATGACTAGGAGAGCGTTACTTAGGCTGAGAGAACGCTTTCGATTATAATTTCGTCCCTCGCGCTTAATGCAGCATAATTGCGTGAGTGAATGGCTTGCGACGCGATTTACGATGATTGCGTCCGCAATTCACGATTGGTAGGTTATTCAAATCAAATTGGGGAATATTGGGTAGTAGGATGCGAAGTGAAATGGTTTGATGGTGGTTGCCCCCCCCACGAGGCCGTAAGTGACTATAGGCCGCCCGGCTTATTATTTCGGCATGTTGTATAAAATTATCTTAGGAAGTTATGTAAGGATGCATTTCCGCACTGCTTCATATTTTTAGTAATCCCATACAATCTCTATTCTCTAATTTTGTTCTATAGTTTATGAATATCCCGCTTCAAAGAAATGTAGTGATTGGCTCAGTTATCACCAAATATTCATGTTCTGGACTCATCTGCTCTGTACACATGAATTCCACGTGCTCTCTATATCACATAGGCCATCTCTTTCAGGTTTATATCCGCATGGTTACCATTTTCAGTCAAGCTGCTCGATGTCGTACTCCGCAGGAGCATCTATGCGCATTGGAAGCGCGAGCCTACCCTCTAAAGCAAGTAGCTGTTTGAATTGCTCCTCCAGTGTCTCAAATCGCCTGGATTGCGCATGCAACTGCTGCACTAGGGGAGCTCCTCCTGTTCATCGTATAGGTTCGTAATATGACTATGAAAGACGTCCCTCCTCACTGCATTAGCACCTGTTTGATTTTCTGTGACTGTCTGTTGCATCAATAGTTGTTGACTAATAATGTGGTGCTAGACTTGCACTGATACCTCAAGTATTGGGACGTACCAAGGTCAAAACGAACAAGATCTTCTTATAAATCGGAGGTTGCGAGCAAACGGAAGATCAGGACGATGAAGTTGGATGTTGGGGCGCTGGAGGTTTTCCGGCCGGCCACGCTTCTTACCAGGACGCGCATCTGTGAATATACTTGGCGTGCGCATGTAGCCATTCACAATGCCACACATACCAAGGCGAAGATGACATAATACGGCTCGGCTAAACCTTCCCTGCAATATGACCCTCTCAACTCCCCAATGTCCCACACGTTTCCACAGCTCCTCATAATCCCAACAATGAGGCTCACAGAAGACGATCTCTACCGCACGTCCACGCAATATAAGCATTGGTCCTTCACGCCCTCGCAACTTGCCGCCCAGCGTCGCACAACCAACATCCAAGCCTCGGAACGCGTCAAAGCGGCCGTCGCAAGGCAACGCGCTCAACGCTCCTTACTCGACGCCAGCGCCTCCGAAAGCGAGCGCGCAGGCTCCGGTGTAGAAAATGGAGGGGACACGCCGGTGAGAGTTGATAAGGAGGTAAATTGTCTGACGGTGACGGAGGAAAAGAGGCTGGTTGACGTATTTTGTGCGCGAGCGCTAGATTTGGGGAAATTCTTGAAATTTCCCACTGAGGTGACTGTACGTCTACAAGACCGTCCCTTCCTACGTTTTATACGTGGAACCTGAAGTTGAGAGGTAGTATGCTAACATAATTATATAGGCAACCGGAATTCAATTTCTACGACGGTTCTACCTATTCAACTCCCCCATGACCTACGAACCGCAGACCATCTCCCCCTGCGCTATGTTCGTAGCCAACAAGGTCGAAAACCATGGCCTTCCACTCGAGAGATATGTCGCCGTTCTCCCAAATATGACCACCGACAAAGTCCTCGCACCAGAATACCTCCTCGTACAAGGATTACGCTTTAACTTTCAAGTGCGGCATCCTTTCAATGGGTTGAAAGGCGGGCATCTAGAGATGATCGAAATGGCCCGAGGCAACGCGAATCTCCTACCAAACGCAGAGAAAACAAAAGAACAACTCCAACAGGAAATGCTCCAGCTACCCCGGAAACCGAATGGGCCGGCGCAGAGCCTGTCCGTCGCGCAGCTGGAGAAACGGATAGAAAATGCCTACGGTTTCGCTTCCATTGTATTAAAAGGCCCCGCGCAACTCACTGATGCCTACTTCCTGTACACGCCGTCCCAGATATGGTTCACTGCGCATCTCCTCGCCGACGAACCGCTAACATTGTTTTACCTCTCTGCAAAAGTCCCCACCTCGCCTATACATTCAAAAATTATCTCAACATTGCGATCCTGTGCTGACCTCCTCTCCTCACATTCTAGCTACACGACCGATCAGATCAGCAAGGAAGAGAAGGTAGCTCGGGAAAAGAAAGAGAAGGAGGAAGTATCGGCGCTGATCAAAAAAGCCAAGCATTGTAGAGACCCAGATAAAATTGATCTAGTGAAACTCAACTTGGCGCAAAAGCGCGATGCAGTTGCTGGTGGCAGCCTAGAAGAGAGCAAGGCGAAGAGGAGAAAACTAGAAAGGGAAGGGTATCAGAAGGAGTCTGATGATTTCTGGGGACCTGAATTGAAGAAAGCAAATGGGGCGAAGGTTGCTTGATTAGAGAAGCGAATGCATTGCGAGGTGTCTTGGGTTATTGCATGGGGAACTGGAGTTTAGGTTCCGAGGACTGTACAATTTGACCACGACTCGAAACTTTGGGGATTTAGTCTCTATGTCTACTCTGGGTTTGAATTTTTAGATAAATGTAAGATATGCTCTAAATTTGATTAGAGTAGCCTAGGATTCCGAATAGACTCCCGGATGGGTAAAGGAATTCGTTAGCAACGACAACCATACAATAGAGCAAGGCTGAAAGCCCGTTGCCTCCCTCTTTGGGGTCCTAAAGCTCCGACCGTGACAAGCATAAAAATTCAAGGATTCGCTGGGATACATAAAGATAGGATAGTTTCTATGAGGCCAATTTGTCGACATAACGAAAGAAACCCGATTGGATCGAGGGAAAGGATGTTTAGGGGGAAAGGGGGGAAATTGGAGAAAGATTTGCCGAAATTGTGAAGAGATAGAGACGAAAAGTCACCTTAATGCAAGCCATGTTAACGCCGAGTTAGTTGTCTAAAGGCGTTAGGCGGGTGTAACACAAAAGCTTCGACTAGCCATGCTACTCAGCCATTAGTGCCTTCTGTAGTTATAGTTGTTGTTTCCATTGTCCGACCTCGGCTTGGGGCCCATCGGCGGTTTGGGTATTATTCCATTACCATTGCTCAAGCTGAGCTTTGGTGGCCCGAGTTTTGAACATCCAAATGCTGCTAAATTCCAATCGAGCCTATTCAGATCATTATTGCGAGTGTCGGCATTTCGGATCGGTGTAGGCGACGAGTTATCTGCACCTTGGTCGTCTAAAAGATCGACAAGCACGCCGGTTATAGGCTGTTTTTCAGGGACGAACAGCTGACGTGAGTCTTTCGGCGTAGAACTAGAACCACCACGACCGCCCCTATTAGTTGGGACTTTCTGTTCGAAGATCTTGTTCGGAGCCTCAGATTTAGGAGAACGTCGTTTCTCTACGTTAATAGAGTCTGCTGAGCTCTGGCCGGTCTTATCTGACGTGCTAGACTGGCGGCTGTGCTCCTGCGGTGTTCCATGACGACTAGTATCAGTACGAGCTTGCGGGGTCTCAGTGATTGATTTGCTGGAATCCAGTGCAGGCGAACTCTTCTGCTGCGATGCTCCGTTTTCTTCTCCGGACTTCTCGAGGATCTCAGAAACGGAATTAGGATCTATTTGAGATGCCTTCTTGGGAGGCATTCCCGATTGGGGGGCACTAGAGCCTGGCGTTCTTGCTCCTTCTTTAGGACCTTCATCTCGGCCTTGATCTTTCCCCCCATTCATCTTCACCGTCTTCATATCACAACAGCTTCCTTCGAATTCCTCGAGGACTGATTTCAGTTCCACAACAGACCGATGAAGTTCAGCAAACTCGCTTCCCACGTTCTCATAGATAGAGACGACATTCCACGCTGCCATCATCACATCGTCGAAGCTCGGAAACGCCGTCCTAACCACCGCATTGAATAGATCGATCTTCAATTGGTCCGATAAGCTGTTCAATGATTTGGCTTTGGCGGAATCCGGAATACTGTCAAGGCCTACGCGGGAGCGTTTGTTACAGGCATGTTGTAGAACAGGCTCGCCGTTAGCCCTCTTTCGAGAGTTTGATGCATTGGAGTTGCTACCGTCAAAATCGGGATACTGTGAGTTTGGAGTTGACAGCGCTTTGCCGTTAAGTGAGAGCCGAACAGGTTGTTTAAGTATCCCATAGGCATATTGGCGCAATCCATTGATATTATCTCGATGTTCAGTGAGAGCTTGAAACTTGGCTCTCCAGAGACCAAAAAGTTCTTGTGCTACAAAATGTTGGATTGGTATACACAAGAGGTTGCTGTCGTCGGAAGGTAAGGGGTCGGACTTTTCTAGCTTGCGGTTGCCATTTTCCACCAAGATCCTAACATGACGTATCTTTGACTCCCTCGGATAGTAAATGTTACCAAGGTCGAAAACATTCGCACCGTCTTTGAGCTTCACTAAAGTGAGAGGCGGCTGAATTACACCTTTGACGTATTGATACCTAGGAGGCTCGATGGCTGCTACACCCTCGATAAATGTATTTAGATGATCTGTGTGCAGCATCTGAAGCTCATTCTTCATCATCCGAACCCGTTTCTGGGAACGGTTGAAATAAGTCCCCATGAAGACTATTTCCTTTGAGGTCACTAGGCTTCGAATGAGGCTAAGGTAGGGCTAATAGTTTAGGGAAACGTGCAATAAACGGGATGGGGATCTCTTGAGGATAGGTGTTCTGGAGAAGTGAACGGGTCAAAGAAAAGGGGTGAGTGCAACTAGAGAAGTTGGTAGGGTTGAGGGGTAGAGAAGAGTAGAGGTGTAGAAAAAGCGAAGGTTGAAGAAGAGGAGAAAGGGTCACAGGGGTTATATCGCTCTGGGAGGAGCGGTTATACAGATCTCTCTCACCTCTATGACAGCTATAGGGGTTTAAGCGGTCCAGTTGTTACTAGAGAAGAACGACACTATAGAGTAAAGTAAAGGAGAGGATCCCTATAGGTGATAGACGGATAGAGCGGCTTGTTTTAGCCTGCCAGCCGTGAGTTGAAGATCTCACCTATGCCGAAAGACGCGAGGAAACGCAGAGCCTGCGAATGATGGCGACCAAGACAAGAAAAGGAGAAGACAAATGGCACTCAAGAATAGTCGGAATATTGCAATTTGAGTCGCATGAGTGAAAATAGATCAGGCAGGAACACAAGCATATGCTGAAGGTGCATAAGAAGGCTAGCAAAGGATGTGCGAGGTGTAGAAATTCGGTGGCGAACTTCTTGCACAAGTCATTACTTCTAATGATTAAGCGGCCTGGCATATGGATTGTGGATCAGCTTTCACATACATGGTGAACATGTAACAACCAAGACATGAAATGACAAAGATGTGATCACTCAAATCCACCATTCAGCAAGAGAGATGGAGTAAGAATCTTATCTACCTACTGTCTATACTGAAGGCTTGAGATTATCAAGCGACGATGAGATCTACTGATACAGTCCGTCATACTATGTCGCCATGGAAATGGATGGTATTGCCGTTTCTGAAGTTGCTCATCCCCTACAAATACAGACCCTCGGGTTCACCTTCGCTCTTTGTCTTCAGCACCCGTTCCCTGGCAGCACGAAAGTCGTCCATTTGCACTCTCATCCTACGCTCTCGGAGAGCCATCAGACCTGCTTCAGAGCAGATAGCCTTGATGTCAGCACCAGAGAGGTCGTCCTTCTGACTAATGAACTCATCAAGGTCAACGTCCTCGTTCAGAGACATCTTCGAAGTGTGTAGCGTAAAAATCTTCTTCTTGGTTGCCTCTGTTCTCTTGTTAGCTACACATTTAAAATACATCGCGAAACATGCGGGCACTTACGGTCGGGATTTTCGAAGAGAATCTTTCGGTCAATTCGGCCAGGGCGGATCAAAGCAGGATCAAGAGTCTCGATCTTGTTCGTCGCCATGATAACCTTGACATCGCCGCGATCATCGAAACCATCAAGCTGGTTTAGAAGCTCCAACATAGTACGTTGGATTTCACGCTCCCCGCCGGATGTCGATTCATAACGCTTCGTTCCGATCGCGTCGATCTCGTCAATGAAGACGATGGAGGGAGCATGTTCGGCCGCAACCTGGAAGAGCTGTCGGACGAGTCGGGGTCCATCACCGAGGTACTTTTGGATCAGCTCACTGCCAACAATTCTTAAAAATGTTGCGCTAGTTTGGTTCGCCACAGCCTTCGCCAACAGCGTCTTTCCAGTGCCAGGAGCGCCATAAAGAATAACACCCTTCGGCGGCTTGATGCCCATTTCCTCGTACATCTCCGGATGTAACAGCGGAAGCTCAACAGCCTCGCGGACCTCCTGGATCTGCGATTCTAGCCCACCAATATCCGCATACGACTCCGTCGGTGCCTTGTCCAGCTTCATGACAGAAACCAAAGGATCGGAGTCTTCCGTTAACACGCCAACGACTGAGACAGACTTGTGGTGAAGCAAGATGCTCGCTCCAGGCTCCAGCAGATCCTTATCAACGAACGACATGATAGAGACGTAGTATTCGGGGCCGGTGGCGCTCGAGACGATGGCGTGGTCGTCGTCGATGAGTTCTTCCAGATTCCCGACACCCATCGGGCTACCTCGCATATCATCCACCCGGGACCTTTCGTCGGCATTCCGATCGAGAGCATCTGAGTCGCCGCCCGCGCTGGCTGGGGCGCTTGTATTGGCAGCTTTTGCCTTCCGTAGGCGCTCCTGATTCTCAACGTATTCTTCCTCCAGCAGAAGATGATCGTGGATGCGCTGCATCCGTAGATACCTCAATTTACATCGCGCCGTCGGGTAGATGGTTGGCAGCTTCGCGGCGGTGCTCGGCCCAGCAGCCTTTCTCTTCTTGCGGCCGATGCGCGTGGTCGGCTGTGGTGGGGGCTCGTACTTTGGCTTGTCCTTCTGCAAAGGCGGCAAACGTCAGTGCTATAGCTAGGCGGCGAGGAGACGCAATGGCTCGAGGAGACTATGCAGACTGAAAAAGTATCGGGAAATACATACTTTATCTTTCTTGTCCTTTCCATCTCCGCCAGGAGGGCCTCCTCCAGCGCTCGACTGCTGATTGCCCTGCACACGTTCAGTAAGGCCCCTCGGAATGCTTAGGAGGCGAGGTCACCATGACACCAAATTACCTGGTTTGGTCGGACTTGCCAGGTACGTGAAGGGAACGGATGTGCAGGTGGATAGACGGGTGCAGAAAACAGGTCGTGGGATGTCGTAGCGATGGTGGACGGGGTTGTTTGTAATGTCGATGGCGTTCTGGCGAGCTGATTCAGTTCAAGAGCTTCCAATGCCCAAGCCCTTAGCGCCGTCACGTGTGGCTGTGACGCTTTCCATGCGCCTCGACCACTGTTCCGCCTCACCTTATCCACAGACCGGGAGACACGTCAAACAACTTCTGGGCAAGCTGCCAGGCCATTCACCCATTATTTGATCCACCAACTGTGCCTGCACCCCTCACCACAGCTTCACCATCAAAAGCAGTGGCTGCTTGTTTGACCCGGAGCCTAACCCCGCCGTTGAAGGTCATCCCTGCCCTCATCCAAGCAGGCTCAACGAAGACCCCAAACTATATAGACCTTTGTGCTGCCAGCTTCACTGTAAGTGGGCTCCCGAATTCGCTACTCTCGTCACGTATCGTATGTAGACGGCAGACGTGGCTGGCTCTCAACACCCGCATTGATCATTCCCGGCCCGGTCGCCGCCTTCCGGAGCCTCAGGCTGACATTTGTATATCTTTAGTGCCAGGACCCGAGCTGTTGCCTACTCCTTTGATTCTTCTCGCCTTCTTTTTTCCCCAAAGCCTCGAAGTCCTTGGTACTTCATCAACCATCTACAACCCACATTCGCAATGTCTTCAAATAGAACCCGTCGCATTGCGAAAGAGATCGCCGACATCAAGGCGGACACCCTCTCCCAGATTCATGTGGAGACGGCAGGAAACGGCGATGACCTCACACACCTTCGCGGCCAGTTTCGAGGTCCTCCCGATACCCCTTACGAGGGAGGTACCTACTTTGTGGACATTAAGATCCCAAGTGAATACCCTTTCCGGCCTCCTAACATGAAGTTCGAGACGAAGATCTGGCACCCCAATGTCTCTTCTCAGACAGTCAGTTGTACATTGTTGCTTGTGTGGCCTTGTTTGCTGATCGATTTTAGGGGGCTATTTGCTTAGACACCCTCTCCTCCCAGTGGTCACCTGTCCTTACGATCAAGTCCGCCCTGATTTCACTGCAATCCCTTCTGAGCACTCCGGAGCCGAAAGACCCACAAGATGCAGAAGTTGCTGGCATGCTGATCCGGAACCCCGCTGAATTTGAGCATGTCGCCCGGGACTGGGCAGTTAAATATGCTGGAGCACCAAAGAAGGAAATCGCCGAGGGCAGTGGCGGTGCAACGGCCGAGTCTATCAAGCGAAAGGCTCAGCAGGCAAAGGAGAACGAAGAGAAGGTTAAGCTCGCCGCGTAAGTAATCACGGTGATGCTCTACATTGTCATAACCTAACAATACTCCAGGTACCACGGTTACAATAAAGACCTTATTGATCGTTTTGTAGCGATGGGCTTCGATGTCGAGAGTGTTGTGTCCGCCTTCGAGTACGTCGGTATTGATAAGATGGGCGGAGAAGATTACGAACTAGAAGAGGCCTATATGGGCGACATCACCGCACGATTGTTCGGCGAGGCGTGAGTCTGTACTGGATCCACCATATTGCCCGCTTACATTGCATGAAATTCTATCTTAAGCCTCATTATGCCCGGTTACGATCAGAAGCGATACCATTTACAAATACCGAGGGATGAATAACGAGTAGATTGTAGGTTCACACCGGCGTTTTATTGGTCAAGCGCCAGTCAGTTCCAATCTCAACGTTCACACCATAGCCGGCGTCGTTGGAGGGCTTTTAATGGGTTTGGTTCCAAATATTTCTCCTTCGAATATTGTTTCTCACTCCAATGTATGTCCGTTTCCACTTCAGCTTTATATAGTGCATTATCACGAATCAGAGACCTATGTGAAACGTCGTTCTTGATGCTTTGTCGCAGATAAGTACTATAAGTATTATACGGTTGACTCTATCAATACTACTAATATCACTCCTTTTAACATTGAGCTGCGCCAATGCATCCGTCTACGATTCCTTCTCAGCCTGCACCTTCGTCGACCCAGTGCAGGACTTGCCAGAGCCGGAATCACAAGTCAATGTAATAGGACCAGAACCAGACACCTTGGTTGGCTTGTTCGCAATCTGGACCGTCTGGGTCAAGGAAATATCTAGTTCTCCGTCAGTGACCAAAACTCGATTTCATCCCTGCCTTCCACTTCCAGCCAACATCGCTACTTTTTTCTTAGTTTGGGAAACTTACCGTCGCTACTCAGCTCATAAGAAAAGCTGGCATCATCACAGTCGCTGTTTGTGCAGTGCACCGTGGCGTTGATATCGGCTTGGTGGTTCAGGTAGGACGCAGTTAACTCTTTGTAGCCATCCGCGACGGATGCTGAGATGGACCAGTGGCCGTATTCGATGCTAGATGCGCCAGTAAGAGCGGCGAGGGCGAGAGCGAGGGATGGGACGGTAAGCTGCATTGTGAATGGGGTGGAAGGTTATTCAAAGGATGGATAGAATAATGAACAAAGAATTTGAGTAGAAAGAAGAAAAGATCGAACGAGTGTGATTGCGTCAAAAGGTACTGAGATATAAAGAGAGGAGATAACGTGAATTATATACCAACTCCACAATTGTTGCCAAAGCTCTATCCCTTTAAACTATTAATATACAGCTCTCCACAAAACCGCCCAAGTAGCGACCAAGCATCCATCACAGGTGAAATACGAAGTTTGTCGGTCGGAAGTGTCGTTACCCCTGATACTAGTCGCGGAAGCTAGACCGGAGAAGCGATGAAAGTGGGTTTTGGGACGTTACGTGATAAAACTAATCATCCCTTGGCAAGAGCTTGCGTGGACATCGTGTCAGTGCTGAGCTGACTTATTCCTCTAAAAGGATATGTTTGACTAATTTATTGCTATATCCTGAATTTATTGTGCATGTATTCGCGAAATCTGACCTGTCTTAGCATATGCGTGTCTTTATGCTAAAAAGGAGATGCTGAGCATCAAATTTTGCTTGACCTTGTTATTCACAACGTAAGCCTTCTACAACAAAGGGAGGAAATAGTGATGGCCCACCGAATCTGTTATACCACCTTAATATACACACTGACCAACCCCCAGCTTACATGATCCTGTGTCGTTGTGGCTGAGGTCGGCTTAGGCCTAGCTTAGCGTTAACATAGGTCTCCATAGGTCTACTCACCCTTACTTCCCTACTAAGGCGTTGTGTTGTTACTAAACTCCAGATTCCAAAATGGAGACCACTTGGTGGAGATCTAACGGATCACTATAGTGTAATGATGTTGGTATCTAGGATCCTTGGATGTATCACCCGTTATCCTCACCTATCCCTATCGCAGTTAGCTTCTTAGATCAGAATCCTCTATATGGAGATCCCCTGCTGTAGCTTTCTTCTATCAACACCGCTCTTCATCACCTTATAAGTGCCCAATAAATGATATAGAGAAAGTAAGTCACACTTTGAAGTGGATAGAGGTCAATATTCCCTAGTGCATTTAACACAGAAGAATCCAATGAAACTCAATGAGCAATGTTAACCTTCCGGTCTTCTAGCTGACTAATTTCCTATATGGAATTTGTCACAGTACCCCGCTAATATCCAAGCCCTCAATTGTAGTTAAGGTAGAATAGCCAATCTGTGTGAGCATATTGAACTTATTCACAGCAATCCAGTCGAGCATCTGCAGACCGTACATAAGCCATTTATCAGAAAAGTGAAAAAGATGCATCTTACAATTTTTCCCTTCTTAGAGTCGTTTGGGGAACCTCCAGGCGTGTTTTCTTGATATATGTGAATCTTTGCGTTGGTGAGATGCTTAATAACAAAGCCTCGCAGCTTCATTGTGAATGCCTTGTTTATGTCCAGTTGAGCTAATGATATTCTTGCAGCCATAAGAACTTCGGCGGCGTCCTCCTAATTTTTTTTTGGTCTGTTAGCAAGTATTGTGGGCCGTCTTTAAGCCCAATCTTGAACTTACCTGTGTAAGACAGTAAATGAGAAAGGTTATTGAGAGATGTGGCATAGTAGCTTCTAAGACTGCTAAGCGCACCTGAAGTTCATAGTAGTTTGGAGTGAGATTAAGAAGGTCGTAGTGAAGATCTAGCTTCTCATCTCCTGGGGAAAATACGGCACAACGATCGAACTCGCTACTAGACCTACCCCTGAATCAACACGAAGCGTTCTATAAGGAAAACTGAAGTGAAATTACGCACCATTCATGTATACTCCACGGGTCCGATAATGATTGAGGGGACGAGGCAACAGCCGGTGAAATTTTTATCATTGACGCATCCTCATACTCATCATACATACGGAACTCCGGGGTGTCCCATGGCACATTATCTAGCCCCAGAGCATCCTTGTCTGCTCCATGTTTCTTTAGAAGCTTAATGATCTCCCGTGAATCATCTGTACTTCCTAGAAGCTTCTTTACGAAATACTCATTGTAGCAGGAGCTTGTTGTACGCGTTGACGGTCCGATTGACATATACGCGTTATGCAACGGCGTATCGTTCACAATATTCCGAGCGTTGACATCCGCACCGCGAGCTATGAGTATCTTGACTGCTTGAATATTTCTTGATCCAGCTGCCGTGTGAAGAGGAGTTTGCTGAGACGGTGTTCGTTGATTGATAAGATCCGGGTGACGCTGCAAAACAATGTCGAGAAGAATGCCTGAGGCGTCTTCTTGAGAGAGTAAGTGGCAGAACCCGAGCCCTTTTGTTCGCCAGTGAGGTGATGCACCAGCATCCAAAAGGAGTCTTATTACATCCGCCGCTCTTTGCTTATCGAGCGTCCTGCTTTGGTATATACATAAAGAAAGAGGAGTGAAGATGAAATCGCCAATTTCCATTGATTTGGGGTCAACCCTCGCTCCAAGAGCAAGAAGAGCCTTGACACATGCCGGATTTGCTTTCCATGCAGCGTTGTGCAGGGGTGTGTAGCGGTGAGTAGTCCCTCCAGTATCGTTTATGTTGACAGCATCTGGACCAGTAGCAAATAGCGGGATGAATTCTGGTCTGTCGAACCATGCAGCATAGTGAAGCCCATTCCACTGAGCGCCAATGCATGCACGTTGAAGCTTAGGATTATCGTAAATGAGCCGCTTCACTCTCAGAAGATCTCCCTCTCGAATGTGGCGGAGGATGTCTGGTTCTGTTGTCTTCTTACTTTCAATTTCCCGGACATATACTTGCCCAAATCCTCCTACATCTTCGGGGTTGCCCTCAATTGATGTGTCGGCATTCGGAGGTGAAGGCTGGCTAAGGCGTAAAATAAGAAGCCCTTTAATGAATTCTTCGTCAATTTGTGCATCATGTAATTCGTCATCATCTTTTATATTTAAAGCCAGATGAGTCAGAAGAGTCTGAGAATCTGTTGATGCCTCTTTGAATGTATGTATCTGATTGACTAGGCGCTTTCTGAATGACAAAGGCAGTTTACTATAGATCGTGTCGCTAACTATTGGCGCTAGGGATTTAATGCCAGGATGAGCTTCTGTTCCGTAGCTGTGATACGGGACGGCTGTAGCCATGCAAATTGCCGGTTGAAATTCTTCTTGAATGTCGAATAATTTCGGTATACTTGATAAATCCTTCAGCCTTTTTGAAGGTGCCAGGGCTAACGTGTTATCAACACAGACCATGAGGGCTTGGAAGAAGGCCTCATATTCAGCACCATATCCGTCTTCATGGTGGGCTACATAATGCGCGATTCGATTTTTCACATGTGCTATTGCCTCATCTCTCATCTTAATTGTATAACTATCGGCTTCTTTCAAGAACGGTTTCTCACCCTTCAGTCCAATAGTTATGGCAAGCAATCCGAACGAATAGATGTCTGCTGATGGAGTCTGACGCAATCCTTCCCACCCACTTGGTCTTTCGAGAATCTCTGGTGCAGCCCAGTATGGTGATTGTCCCCGAATGCCCTCACGGCTACTCTCCAAACCGGATGATCCGAAATCTGCGATCTTAGCTACAATTCTTGTTGTTCCATTGCAATCTTCCCTAAAGAGGAGAATGTTTGTATCCTTAACATCTCCGTGCGTGATACCATATTGATGAATCGCTGTGAGCCCACAGGAGATATCAGAGATCAAAGACCGTCTGAGATCAAGCGTGAGATCAGTGGTGCTATAGAAAAGCTTGTCTAGAGTTGAGTACTCTAGTAAAGCAGGTTCAACAATTAGGCATGGCGAGAAGATCTCGTCCTCGTACAAGATACCATGGGGAGTTGAACCTTTGACTACGGTAATTTTATCTTCGAAAGATACTGCGAGGAGCTTCACGATGTTCGGATGTTGAACATGTGCCATTATCTGTATCTCGAACTTAAGATCTTTGAGGATCTTCTTAAACATTTCCAGATTTTGGCGTTCATCTTGCAGTGTTGCCGTAGCTTTACTGTTGAACCCAGGCAATTTTGGGTATTTCAGGACCACATCTTTTTCTCCCCATCTCCCGCGATAGACACACAGTGATGTCCCTTCTTCAGCATCGCTTTGCTCATTCGTGGTCAAGTCTGCTTTCTTGACTACATCGACTTTGTACTCGGCTAGGAAACAAAGAAATTCTAGCAGATTTGTGTCTAGATTGTGGTATCTCCACCCTTGTCTTGGACTAGGAGCAATTTCATGATCTGGTTGGCTCTCCTCTCCTTTCAGCGATTCTTGTGGCTGCTCAGACTGAGTCTGATTGTAGGTTGGGACCCTCTCTCCAGTATAAGACTCCTCGGAAGCGGTGTCGCCCATGGCGGTATAGAACCTCCTTTCGCTCCACGATAACCTGAGGAACTAAAAGGTGACGGTAACATGCAGTATCATTAAATCTTTGAAAATTGTCTTCTCATTACGTCGAGCCCTCGTCTGGTTTCTAAAGCGCCGATATCGAAAGATCGCAATGTGGTATGTGTTGGCCAAGGTGCGGGACATCATACGCTCAGCTGATGCACGCCAAATGCCTCGATACTGTGCTTGGCTAACGCAAGGGTGACGTGGCTGCTGCCTAAATTAATGTTTTGTTATTCCATGGCAAATGTAAGCTGAAACTAGGGGATGTTTTTCACAAGCTCTCACAATGATCCCTACTTATCTCCTGGAGTGTTAAATTTCTTTCCGATCCTTCTGTCCTAGTCCTCGAGATCTATGGCAGAACTCGGCATTGTTGGGGTTACCTTGGCAGTCCCTGGCCTCATAGCTCTGCTCACTAAAGTCGGAATAGTATTGAAAGATATCACCAAAAGATATAATGACGCTAAACCCCGACTGAATGAGCGCGGCATTATCCTGCAGGATTACCTCCATAAACTCCACCTCGAAATCGAGGAATTCACATTATTGTCACCAGACCTACCTCAGGATCTCTGTGCGCATTTTGTTCAACTTTTCATTGTGTTGAAACAGAAGATCACCGGATTCGATGTGGAATTGGAGGAGTTATTGAAAGCCGATAAGCTTCTAGGTGTGAAGACTATCCTTAGCTCAATCGATAAAATGATTGAGGAGGTCAATTTCTGGCAAAGAAAGATTGAGGACTTCCTTGAATTGCTGGCACGGATTCCGAAACCCTTTAAGGATCCGAGGGCTCCGAATCCAAGAACTGCGCTAGGGCGGGTCAAACTCGTGAACGAGGCAATTTCCATCGCGACTGAAGACACTGCGGAAGCATTAAACCTATCAGAGAGTCAGATCCCAGGGAATCTTCGGCAACTGCCAAACAGCCCAGTATTCATTCCCGAAGCTAGTCAATCCGAGCTTGTGGAAGTGAAAGCTGTTGTTTCAGATAGGAACAAGAATATCGAAGCAATTACAAACGATGTGGCTGACCTTGCAAAAGTGCTCTCTGCGCAGGATATCGCAACACGCGGAATCCTTCGATGCACAGGATATAGAAGAGAAGAGAGGCAAGTTAGTGAAACTATGTCCTTTCGATTTCTTCTCGTTTTCAGCATTCCAGATAAGCTCGTAAATCCGAGGAGTCTACGCGAAGTGCTATTGGATAAGGATTTCAAAGGCCAGATCAAACATCCGCTCAACGAAAGGGTCAATTTAGCTAAGCAACTAGCAAGAGCTGTCCTACATGTCCACTCGAAGAACCATGTTCACAAAAACATACGGCCAGAGACTATCCTACTATTCGATGATGCACCACAATATCAAGGAGAATGTACAAAAGCCTTCCCAGTTTCTCTAGGTACGGCTTTCTTGACCGGCTTTGAGCGAGTCCGAAAGGATGAAGCCGACACCGTTCCAATAGATGGGCCGATGACCTGGGCAGAGAACATTTACCGACATCCCAGCCGGCAAGGTGCTAGTCATTCCGATGATAAGTTTACCATGTTGCATGACGTGTACTCCCTTGGAGTCTGCCTTCTCGAAATCGCGATGTGGAGGTCCTTTGTTGAATTCGAGACAAGGTCAAGCCAGCGGGTGAAAGTGAACAACACGAGCGCATGTAACCTCATGGAACGCAGCCAAGCTGGACTCCCGCCGCGGATGCTATCCCCGCACAAGATACACCAGAAATTCGTTCGCGATGCCAGGAACAGGATTCCGATCGCTCTGGGATCTCAGTTCAGTTCAGTTGTTGTAAGGTGCCTCACTTGCGTAGAGACTTTTGAAAGTGAGGCTGAGGAAGACCCTCTCATTCTCAGTATAAGGTTCGTACTAGTTTCGTAAACCTCTTCAAGTTTGATATTCACAATACTCTTGCAGGTACATCGAAACTGTGCTATGGGTTTTAGAAGAGATTGTTATCTAAGGAGACACACCTCGAATTGCAAATGCCGGATCAGAGGGGAAGTTACCTAGAGAGAGAAAATTAATGCGGAGTGGATACGACAGAAAAGGATAGGAATGGAGGGGAAATTAAATATGAATTTGCAAGATGATGTTGCCCTCTGAACCGTGCATATTTACTTTTCTGCGAATGATGGGAACTTGCATTTCCGATCAGCGTGGCCATTGATTCGTCCAATCCTCAAGCCTACTGTAGGCCCGCCTGTTAGGCCGTGCTCATAATATTCCAATCGGCTCATCCCAGGCTCCGACAAACCTTAATCAGATTAAGGACTAAATGAGAATTGGGTTCCACTGCGAACGAGCTGAACTTAGGCTCGTGCCATCCCGCATTCACTATTTTTGGTAGTCTTGGAAGAATGCTATCAATCTAAATAGATCCAGCAGCAATCCAGATCAATCTAGGCCAATCCAATATTCGTTATTAGCTGGTTTAATTAGCCAACCGAAGACCGTCGAACTCGGGCAGTCGGATACCTGGCCATGCTGTTAGAGCCCGTTCATGGCGGCTACTTCTTGAAGCTAAGTAGGTTGTGGATGCCCCCCAAGAATATATTTATTAGAATAACAACACTACAGGTAGCAGCACAAAGAGGCTGTCATGTAGTTTTCGAGTAACTGATTCAAGAGAATGGACTATGCATATGCGGGATAAGGTCTCTGGAGTGCAGGGTCTAGCTCTGGCGAGTACGCAGCCTTGATACGTCACTGTTTTAAGAGCACGTCCATCTTGAGAATAAAACCGTCTCAAGGCGGGTCTATCTTAGGAGCGTGACTGTCTAGAGAACAACCTCATTTTGAGATGTCACAGTCTAAAGTCCATGGCTGTCTTATGAACGCGACTGCCTACAGAATGACCTGTAACATATCGGGGAGCAGCCTGTTTACTTGAGACTGGGGCCCAGAAACTGGACCCTGGCAAGCCTACGGCGTTTCCAAGACAGGATGAGGATCCCTGTCCCTGTGAATACAGTGCCCAGAACTGGGGTTCCAATTGCCCCTAAGTCTCAACTTATAAAGGAAAGTGCTTGCAAATTGGGGTGTTGTACTACTTGTTATAGTAGTTAAGGTCCGAGCCATTCTCGAACTCGTCTCCTCCGGGTCATTGACATCCATAACAGATATTGTACCTATCTTTACGATAATTACAGAGGAGCCTTTAATGAGGCAGGTTCGGTTATACTTACCATGGTTCATGGCGTAGCGGATGCGGTTCAGTGTCACGTGGATCATTTTCGCGGAGGACTGCACGATGTATAGACCGTGCTGTAGCCTAAATATGCATACGTCAGTGCACATCAAAAACTACACCATCAACATGTATTGAATGCAACTCTATCATTAGTTTCTTAGCTACTTTCGTATACCTACAGCTAATTACACACCAAATTTTAATTCTCTTATCATGTTGCTAGAATTTTGGTCAGAGAGTTTTAGGTTTCGAGTCTATTTAGAACTTTGGATGAGATGGTTGGCTACTATTCTTTATGCAGGCTACGCTTTTCAATAACTAATAGTGTTACTCAATCTCAAATATTTTCTTTTAGACATGTTGATTAAGGAGACTGCAGTTGGTGCTGTTGTCCATGCAAATGCATTTTAGTGTCAAGCTTGTGAATCAGTGACGGTACTCCCTCCTGATACTGCCTTGGATCCGGCAACAAAATATGTCCCTCTCTTTGCCTTTGGGCAATTAATGTTCTCTCATTCCCTCTTCTTCTTCCAAAATTATCTACAAACAAATCCTCGAGTTTCATCGCAAATCGTTCAATTCGATCAGATTTCCCTCTCATCAAAGTCTTTCCACTACCACTTCTAAACCACCTCTATCCAAACCATACCTTCAACATGGATACTCTTCAGATTGAGTACCAAACCTTCAAGTCTCAGCTTGCTGAAGCACAACGAAGCTTTAACACTCCTCTCCAAGCCAAAGATGATCAAATGGAGACTCACATCCCCATCGTCTGTGACTAAAATGATGTAGAATACGAAGATCTAAGGCCCCAACTCCGAAAACTCCGAGAGCCATTAATGGGAGCCTCTTATGACTCTCAAGAAATAGTTAAACTGCTCGAGAAGGAGAGCCTCCATCTAACGAACACTATCGAGTCCCTTAAAACGGACCACAGGCGATAGATTTAAGAACGCGAAGCTAAAATTCTCTTACTTGAACGCGAGAATAGGGAGTGGTGTACAAACATGATCAGGTCCACCCATTTATTTATGCCTATAGTATAGAAGACGAGAACTCGCCTCTAAGAGCAGAAAATGCAACACGTGAAAGGATAGAGGACATAATGTTCAAGACCCTAAGGATAATAACCGAAGATATACGTAAGGGGAAAGAAGAGATACGCGCATATGCAAAGTGGCAGTCCTATTATCGTGATACAATCTCCCAGGTCAAGGTAGAGGATTGCCAAGTCCGGTCACAAAGGAACCAAGAAACCAAAATATTGAAAGAATGACTGCGCAACGCCAAACGAATTATCAGATTTTAGCAAATAATCAATGGCTACGGGCCAACGGACCTACTATTCACTCAATTCGGAAAGATGCTTACTGAGCGTGAGCTTCAAATAAATGCTTCTCACTAGCAAATCAACTTCCTCCAAGGAGAGCTCGATAACCAAAGCGATCAACTCGATCAAGCCGAAAAGAGTCAGATCAACACCGAATATAAGCTCGACCATATTTTCTTCACCGATCAGCGAGTTATTCTTTAAGTACCGGACTTCCAATGCCGTCTCAAGTCCTTGCAACGCTGACTTGAGGCCAAAGACGCAGAAGTCGAGCGACTAAAGAATGCTTCCCGCAACAAATCATCGCAATCAGGAGACGCGGAGGAAATTCAAGATCTGAACGAAATAATTATAGAAACTAAAGCCAACGCCGTCAATCTGCAAGAAGAACTCAACAACGTTCGAAACACGAACGACTCCCTCAAATGGAGACTCTTAAGATTGGCCGGCGAAGAGGGCGACGATTATGACGGCGACAACGACGAAGAAGAAGAAGAAGGAGAAGGAGAAGAAGAGGAAAAGTAAGAATACTGGCGAATTAAACTAACGGAATCCTTCAACGCCACCACCGACGACGAACAGCTCGTCCGCATCGCTCGCCAGGTCAAGGTATGGGGGATTGAAGACTGCAGCACCTTTCATAGGGCCGGAAAACCTAGGAAACACTTCGCGGCCGAAGCATTTAATGCTCATTGAAATATCTACCCGGATTGTTAGGAGTACGCTGATCAGATGAGAGTTATTAGGTTAGCAATCCCGTTGGCAAGCATTATGACATTTAGCAATGCAAACCACATCTGGGAAATAGAGGAAGGAGACATGAAGTTGGCAGAAGCATCGGACTAGAGTGGGTGGGTGACGATATTGTCACGGTTATGGAAGGAGACGTCTGGTAGACGTGCAGGTGAGAGCGACTGCTTGTAAAGCTATGGGAAGTTACGACTGCACATTAGAAAGCAGGTTCTTTGATCTTGCATCAAAAACACAGACAGAGACAGACACAGAACAATAGACCCTCTTTTACCCTTATAGATATTTTCCCGGATAAGCTTGAAATATTTGAACGTGAATAGGAAGAAACGATAGAAGAAGACATAAAACTTGTCTAAGAAAATGAGGAACCCGAGCGAGGTTGTCTCCTAGAAGAATTTGTCTAAATATAGCGGGAAAATTATAGAGGAGGATCGGGCGGGCCTATGATCCGAGCGATGATATGATTGGTCTAGGCTAGGACGCCCATGGTGGGTTCCCAGGATGGACGAAGAGGAAGTTTCATGTGATAATTTAGGAAACTAAAAGCCTTTGTCTGGCTAGATCATTTGAGGATGAGGGTTGGAACTGGGGAGTATAGAGAAATGCGACATTATGTCAGGCGTCTGGCACGAGACGAACAGTCCTATCATGAAATAGGAATTATGTTTAGAATATTTGCAGACTGTGAGTCTGCAATTCTTTCACGTATGCAGCTTTATCCTCAGCTTCGATGACTGCCGTCGTCAATGTTGCCCTACATTCCACCCTCCTATATTTTAGGCATTTTGGACTAGCTATAAGAATATGGTGTATTAATTACGTAAAACTTATGACTTCATTTCGCATTTCCGTACGTTAGCCTCAAGGTTAGTATTGATATAAGTAAGTTAAATATTAAAGGCTCATATGATTAATTGGGTTTTTGGGCTATCTTCCTTCGCTTTCTGAGCTCTTCTGTAATGTTTATCGGCGTAGGTATACGGTTATGCGATTCCCCTTCATGCGAGCTATTATCTCCTCGACTATTATATGATGGCGAATGTAGGGACCGCTTGACGCATCTAATCGGAGTTTCGTGGACAAGACTCGAGTCTGGTATTCGCCGAGGCGTGTGTAGGTGTGGGCTTTGGTTGAAAGCCGTATAAGTGATTGAGCCATCATTGCCATTTGTATTGCCAAACTTCGCGGCCTCGCACTGGCTTGCATCCTCGGTTGTTGCATATATACTTGCAGTCTGTGAGTCGAGTGCAAGCTGATCCATTGAGTTTCCGATGGAGTCCTGATGTAAGAATGGTGGAGTGAAGCTAGGTGTCTTGGGAATAGTCGGGTCATAAGGCTGTTGTGCGAATTGACTTGGTCTATCAAAGTCGTAGTCATCTTCTGTAATGGATGGTAGGGGCGGGTTTGCTCGACGCTGTGCGGAGGAAGAAAGGCTCTCATGGATGTCGTGGGGGGAGGAATTGCGGGTAGGCGGAGCAAAAAATCGAGACAGAACTTCTTGGCTCAGAAGCTCCTCTGAGACGCCAACTGTAGCGAGGTCGACGGGAATCTTCGATATCGGTTCCACTAAACGGAATACCTTGCGACGAGGTTGCCAAGCTTTGATAGCCCTGTCATATAGGGCGTCAAATTCGGCAGCATGATACTTGTTGGAAAACCAAGTGTGAGCTAAGGCTTCCGTGGCGGTCATACGCTCGTCCTCGCGAAGTACAAGGAGCTTTCTGATGAAATCTTTTGGTCTGAAACCGACACCGCTCCAGACTGGATGATCTTCGTCGTCGAGGGCACTGAGATCACATTTGGCGGCGATGGGTAGTATGACGGAGCGAGGGTCTCGTTCGAAGTGCGGATGGAATCGGTTGGTGAAAATGGCGTCTCCCGAAAGGAGTGCAGCTGAAATGGCTCCAACTGACCACATATCCACAGCTCTGGAATAGCCGTAACTCTCCGGTATGGTCCTATTCATCCTATGTATTTCACTACAAATAATCGGTCAGTAGATGATGATGGACCCTGTTAGCTACACTTACGGTGCTGTATATTCTAGCGTCCCCACAAGTGAGAACATGCGCCTCTTCATTGGTAACCGAGAGTTGTAGCCATTCGGCTCTTTCGGGAGAAAGCGTGCATTTCCAAAGTCGGTGATGACAATTCGGGCTCCATCATCAAGCGAGGTCATCAGGATGTTGTCCGGCTTGAGATCTCGATGAGCAATGTCGTGGCCATGGAGATATTCAATGCCCTTTAGAATCTGCCTTACGATGACGGCTGCTTCGACGTCGCAAAGTCTACCTCCTTTATACTCGAGATATGAGAAAAGATCACCTCCTGTGACAAGCTCTTGGAAAATGTAGCTACAGAATCATAAGTAAAAGATGGTCCGCCCGATGGTTTGCTTACATGGTGTTTGAACTCCAGAATACCTTCTCTAGGGAGACAATATTTGGCTATTTGATTTAAGCCAATGATTACAGGGTGGTCCGATGTGCTTACATGAGTTAGATCTTTTAGGATGTCAAACTCACGAAAACATTTGGCAACCCTAGTCGGCCATATCTTCTTCGTCACGTATGTTCCATCAGTTTGAGATTGTTCATGATTACTGATGAACTGCTGTGTTATCGGCGGAGATAGTCCATGGTATAGATGACGTAGGTCGATTACTTTGCAAGCTAGTTGTCGCTGGGTCTTCTGATTGATTCCAACCATCACTCTTCCGTATCCACCGATGCCCAGTACGCGTCTAGTAATCAAATATCGGGATGAGAAGAGCTACTGTGGGTTAGTGAGATACCAGATATATGCATCGGGTTTACAAACTCGCTTCTCTTGCACTTGGGTGGGTGTTAATTCGACTGGGTCAACCTGAATGAGTGAACGATATATCAAAGTCACGGAATCAGAAATCTGAAGTTCATCGCCATTATCGAGCAAGAAAGCCCCCTTGTTGCGTCCCATGCGGATGCCACGCCCTTGCGAGCTGCTGCATTCAGAATTACTTTTCTTGAGATAAGTGCCGTTGGTCGAAACATCAGTGGCATAAACAAACGGTGGTATATCAGCGATAGGGTCTTGCTCATATAGAACGCAATGAATTCGAAGATGTTTATTGGAAATGTATGAGTCCGACCAGTATTGTCGGCTAAGCAAAACGGTTAGGGAAGTAACCCTTAGATAGGATACCAGCACTCTCACCAGAGAGCCGGATTTCTTCCTAAGTAGAATTCCTCATTCCCAAATATTTCAACATGTGACAGAGTTTCTGCAAATTCATCAGCTATCTGGTAAGGAAGGCGCTGTCAAGGGGACAAACCGTTTGGATCATTACCAGCAAGCTGGACTTCGAAGAATGCCACCACTTCACCCGCCATCTTCTGACTACTTCTCCTTCCTGTCCAAGTGCCTTATGAATTACGCGAATCAAGCATATGAGTGGACGGATGGAGAGTGTTTAACAGTTGCAGAGTATGACGCTATCAAGTTTGCCAAGGCGCTATTCCAAGAATAGTCTAACCTAAGCGAACTCCGCACACGCACCACTTCATTGTTCGCCAGTCGCACCTCCCTCTCTTCTCTTCTACACCAACGACACTCATCTCGAAAGTGAAGTAAGTTTGCCGTTGTCCCATATTGTGGGACTCAATAAGTCTCAATTGAGTTCATACACTCTTTTTGGCTGTCCACGGAGTTCGAGTCGATAGCAATTGCAACCTCAATATTCCAGAGGCTAACCTTGTACCCCAGATCATCTAGCCGACAGGATGAGAGCCAAATGGAGGAAGAAGCGTGTTCGACGCCTTAAGCGTAAGAGGAGAAAGACTAGGGCCCGCTCGTAAGCTTCGCTAATATAAGCCTTCGACCGTTCAGCCTGATACTAATTCCCCTCCAGCAAGTAAACTACTTGACCCTCAATCTCGGCGCCCAAAACCTCTATTTCCACACTCAATGATTTACGATCAACAACGCACACCTTCTACGACTTTCGACCTCTACCATCTGCTGTCTTCAGTCTTTGTTGAGCGGTAGATTAGCGAGCTATTCAAAAGCCAGAATAGAAGGAAACTACGGAATTGAGGACGATCGTGGGACGCTGGTCAATTGCACGTTGAGGATCTTCGGGGGCTACTTGAAACTGTTTTTTCGGATGATCGTTCTAACACCGGCTTGCCTCCATCATGAGCATGTCTTTGGGCGATATGTCTGCCGTGTGGAATAGCCAAAATTAAGTACATGAATACATGTGTTCCACGACAAAATTTCTGATTCTCTTGCTATTAGCGTAGCCAAGAGCACTAATTAGCGGATTTACGTGATCTCGTCATGAACAGGACCCTTCCCCGCATGACCTCATTTGAGAACTGGATGGGTATCCCGTTATACACCTAGTTACACTTTGCAATGGAATTTAATTTGCATAACGTGCACACTAACTTCTATCCTATGCACAACTAAAGTCGGCGGTTTAAGTGACTATTTGGATATTGATTCCGCCAAGCCTTGCCTCTTAGCTACATGTCGCACTTCGATCAATCCAAATCTTCCCCCATAGTAGGGTTGAGTGTTAACTGGAGAATGAATCTTTTGACATGCATTTCCTCTCGAAAACGTATGGCTCTATCCATGCCTAGAGAAGCTATGCTTTTCAATTATGGAAGGGGACGTTAGTGATTAGTGCAAACGGATGCACTCTATTCAAGATGGTTCGTAATTTCGAACTCTTGAGAACGTAGCAATTGCCGGATAACGGCATCTTGTAGACGATGAATCTACCCGGTTGAGAGTATGGCACGGTCGTGTTAACAGATAACTGATGCATTCTTGCTCTTAGTAAAAAGGAAAGTTATACCATGAGGTAGTCCTGCTTCTAACCAAGCAAACCGGTCATTCGATCCAAATGCCAAATTCCACGAAAACTCGCTCGAATCACTTCCAATCATCATCCATTAAACGCCGTTATGTAAACTCATCCAAAGTAATTCTGTTCCGCTCGCACAATTTCCCTGCCAACGCCGTAAAACGCCTTAACCGCGTCGCAGTCATTCCAAATGCATGCAATAATTTTCGAGAATAGAGAAGAGAAGTTTATAGAGGTAGGGGGAGCTGTTAAGGGGACGCTAGGTGTTTTGAACAGGGAAAGCTGGCCCGGCCCGGTTCTCGCTTTTCGCAGCGATATGACGCAGGCCTGGCTGATCAAAGAAATCCGGACCATATAGAGTAAAGAATGGAAAATCATAGAATTACAGGTCTGTTGAAATCTAGACGTGTCTTAGAGAGTGGCGATTCGCTTAGACACTAGAGTAGAACATGTTAGTCACGGAGACAAAAGGACGCCAATTTAATAATGAAATGTTTCGGAGGCACTCAGCGCACTTCTTTTCATCGGCGGGGGTGGTGGCGGGGGTTTCTTTGCCCTTGATGGCGGTGGTGGAGGCGCCTTTTTTCCGGTGACAGGCACATCTGACGCTCCCCAGCTGGCTGCTCGGGAAGTTACACTGCCCTGGCTGGTGGCTGGACTTGGTGATCTATCATGTCTATAGCCATTCGTTCCTGCATATTCCTCTTCATAGTCATCATGAAAAGTATTGGTGTGGCGTATGGGTCGGAGACTGGCCCGGCTTGCCAAAACAGCGGTTGGTTCTGTGGGGACGCGAGACAGCCTGGGAGCTGGAGACATTTCTCGTTGGACACGAGAAGGACCCTCAAATGTGGATGTGCGATTATAGCCCGATTTGGATCCATATCCACCGGGAGAGGATGTATCGTGTGCTGGGGAGATGTTGCGGGATGATAACTTGGGAATCGTTACTCGTGGGGGTTCGGGAACAGGCTCTTCTTCTGGTGGGTTGAAGCGCCCGGCATAACCATGAGCAGTATGTCCAGTAATAGATCGGGAGCGACCGGGACGTGTCATCTCTCTGCAAAAATATCGTTAGTACCATCGTACGAGGCAGGTGGTCTGTCGACTCCGCCTTACCTAGCCGGCCAGTCCCGCTTTACATTTAAGAGAATCTCCCGGCAGCGGTCATGATACGTCAGTTCGGCTTCCAGAAAAGCCGCGAGGTCCGCGACGAGGTCCACCTCGGACTCTTTGACGTCTTGCATCCTCCTGTATACGTCTTCGCTTGATTCCTCATATTTTGCTTTTTGCGACCGCAACTCCTCCTCTACACGAAAATCCTCCTTCTTCGCCTTCGCCATCTTGGCAAGGGATGTATCATAGGCTAGTCGGCGTTGCTCAAGTTTCTTGCGTGCTGTCTAACTCAGTGTTAGCCGCTAGTGCTTATCGGAGCGGCGCGGGTGGGGGGTCAATGATGGTGTGCGAGAGTAGTGACACACCTGATATTCTTTCATTTGGGCCAAAGAGCGCTCGAGGCCTTCTAGCCATGTCGTTGTTGCGCTTGACACATAAGTCTCCTGAACACGTGCCAATCTCTCGTTTGCTCTTCCGAGGGCTATGCGCAGTCAATATCACGGCGACATTAGGGTAGCATGGGACAAGCAGCCTACATGACAAACAGTTGCCAAACTCTGAGTCTGGCTCAAAGTCCTCGCCGTGTGCGACCATCGTGGAGCCCAAGTATCCGCCAGGGAGTGTCTTCTCTCGGTCGTCGCCCTCAGCCCGTTTGGAGAGCGATTTTACGTAGGTCGTCATTGACCGTTGCATTTTGTCCAGGCCTACAGCGCAGATTAGCTACTTGAATTTCGTCAAACGACAATTGCACTCTAGGCTCACCGTCATGACGCAAGTTCATTTCCGTTTCCAGGGCCTTGAAGTCTTCGGAGAGGCCCGTCTTGACCTCACCGCCCATTTTCTCTCCTGCCCATTGCTTGAAGCGATCAAGCTTCTTGTTGACGTTCATTGTTGCGGTTGCTGCGCTTGAGGGGGCAGGTTGCGGGTGGCGATGGTTGCCGTGGGTAGTGTGGACGAAGGTTGACTCGAATACAGGAAGCTTCACATGCAAGCGAGGGAGAATGCGCGGGGATTAATAACAGCGAGGTACAACAGAAGACGAAAGGCGGATTATACTGAGAGTGAGCGTGTGGAACTGGGCGAGAGACTCACAGCGGGGAGTAGTTTCATAAAAGGGACGCGCACTCGCGCATCTAGCTCGAGTTAAGCCCTGTTGGCCGCCCAGACCGCCGACCACCGCGGACCTCAGCAAGCTGGCTGGTGGCAACCCTGGAACCTTGGAACGACGACCCGCCGGCGATGGCCGCTGTCGCACCTACTCCGGGGGTGGGAGAAGAGCCCCAGCCAGTCGTGCATCTCTGGACGTTACCGCCAGCGCGCTCGTGTTTCACCCGCCTATGGGCCACCTGTTACCCGCCAGCTAACTTTAGCTCCTAATACCGTGATCCTCAAGGAGCGGCCACGATATTGCCTCCCAACAAGCGCCGAGCCTCAGCAATCATCCCCTCAAAGCGCCCGTCTGCATGTTTCAGCGCTCAGCGCGGGCCTCCAGAGCCGCACTCCATGTTTTGCTGGCCGCCCTATCGTCGCCTGAGTGCCACCAAAATAGGCAAACATCCACATTCGAAGTTCTCTCCATCTCCGAAACGCTCGAAACCGCTATTGCCTAGGTACAAGCGCGTGAGGACCGCACGTGTAATAGTTTCCTCCATTTATCAAACCGGAGAATTATGCCCTCTAAATTAGGCTCTTTCCTTGGATATCTCCTTGTTTGGGACGGGCTTACTCACTTCTTCTCATGACACTCTCGTCATGCGCTCCGGTCCGGACGCAGTCACCTATCTACTTCCATCTGCTACCAGGTATCGCAAAGCAAATACGACCTAGCTTCTATCTTCAGCCGGCTATCTGAGCTCCTTAAAGGATAGGCTATACTGAAGACGCTAGGCTAGTCCAAGCCTCCCCCGCAAGGTATGGACCCATGGGCTAAAGAGGTAGAACTGCGACCCCAACCCTCCTGTGTGCCACGCCGTTTTCCTACGCAGCAGATAATTCCGCACCGTCAGTATTTCTGACAGATTGGCAAACATCTATGTGACACCTTTCTCCGAGTTCCAACCAGGCCAGAGCTCCTGCTTTTGATGGCCTACCTCTAATTGGCTTCCTTTAACTAATATCCAAATCCCTTCACTCCAGCAGGCGAAGGTTCTGGCTGAGTAGATACTCCTACAACACTTTCCTATACGTGGCTGCCCGCTGAGCCTAGCGACCGATGAGCTGTGCCACTATGTTCACCTTGTGGCCTTTCCCGCGCAGAGTATAGTCCGTGCACGCCAAGGCCTCTTAAACCATCTCCGCTCCATCTTCGCATTTCTTCATCCCTCATCCATCTCCGGTAGTCCACGTCCACAAAGATGATAATCTTTCTATTCACACAAGCCGCAGACTTCACAGCGTTAGAGACCCAAAAATCCCTTGATTTAGGTGCTGAATGTATCATATTCGGCCCAATTTCAAAAATCGGCCCTCATTGCATTCGTTGAATATATTCGTATAAATTAAACATTTGATATACGTCTCGGATGAATATGGTGGTGCCTCGTCATGCGATCCGTTGGAGCGTTGGTACCTAGGTATGCACCTTTCCACCAAAGACGCAACTTCGGGTGTGCGTGTTTGCGACACCTACCACTACACCCTCATCTCCCACTACTCTACGACCTTTCTAGTCAATCTCATGCCTTTCTCTATTGTTTCCATGATGGGATTACCTAGTGCTTCAAGCTTTTCCTCAACCTTTTAGATTGCTCGCGTTAGAAAGAGAAGGATAAATACCGATGACTTCGCGCAGTCCATTGAACAGCGCCTAGTAAATGTCGCATGCATTTGCGCGACCGCGCTGCAATTTTTGTGGACAGGTTCAATCGGTCGCCCGCAACATTGGCCTCGTTTTCACGAATTTCAAAAATAGAGAGTTCTTGCTGGCATTGCAGGTTGGCCGCACAAGGCAAAACAGAACTGCGGATTCGCAAACAACTGATTTCCTCACCATACTTTATATCGGCCAATAACCACTGCTGATGCAAAGTGGAAGGCAGTCGAAATGATATTCTTTCTGTGCTGACCATGGATAGCCGAATTCGT
Source organism: Lojkania enalia (assembly GCA_010094045.1). Lineage (NCBI taxonomy): Eukaryota > Fungi > Ascomycota > Dothideomycetes > Pleosporales > Lojkania > Lojkania enalia. The sequence goes on from ML986621.1 coordinate 228,359, forward strand.
GCCAGTAAGAAACAATCCCTCAGAATTTCATTGAGCTTTCGTTCAGTCCGTTATACGAATACCATCGCGACAGTGTTCCGCTCCAATACGTATGGACGCCTTGGGCATAATTGGGGAAAGAATTGTGGCTGGGCTCCCCAATCAGATGCAGCTTCGCGATTGCAGTTTCGCGTGCCGCAATTCCTTCAGGACAACGCACCATACGCAACGTGCATCTCTCACTCCTACTCTAACCCCCCTCATAGAATCGACTGTGCCTCTCCTGTTTAGGTTATAGTGTAAGTAACAACAGCTTGGTTGAATTGCGGAAGGCGGACGGAGCTTTCCATCATTACATCTACTATGTACACATTTCTCAGGGCATGTTTCGCGTAGTCTAGTTTTGCGGTCAGTCCGCTCTATGTCAATGAACGAGGAGCGGCCATTCAGGAAACACAGGCTTTGCTTTGCTTTGCTTGACATGATGTAGCTTGCAAACAATTGTCCCGTGAACTCTCCTGAACCATTGAAGCACTGACATCCCGGCAATCCATCTGAGCTACTCACTCATTGGACTAGCGAGCTGGATTACCTCATGCGTGCCTAGCGGTGCTTCGTCCATTTCCATTTCCAATGGCGCGCACCTGCCTCCACCAAACCGACACGACACCTACGTGCACCACCGCCAACATGAGCGACTCCGACTCTTCCACTCTCTCATCTCCGCCTGCGAGCGAAGACGAGCAAATCGTGCCGCCCATCACGACCACCAAAGCAAAGCCGCAGCAGAAGAAGAAGAAGAAGAAGAAGAAGCCCAACGGGACAATCCTGTCCTTCTTCGACCCGCCCTCACCTCCACGCAAGAAGCGGCCGGCTTCTCCCCCGCATGAAATGGTTCCCGAGGATAATCCTGACATTCCCGTGAGTATTCATCGCGTTATTCGCGTCCGTTTGCGACGTGATTCCTCTCCCACCTCCGTTGATGTCTCCAACAACGACCGGCTAACATATTGAAATCATAGTTCATTGTAATGTTTAGATCACGGTTCTCTGATGCCTTCCCACCCAAATGCCCCCAGTTCGGACCGCAGGACATCGAGAGGGGCGTCGCCGATCCATTGCCTTCGCCACAAGTTGAGGCCTTGCTATGCGCTTTGCTCGGGCTCGTCCTAAATCGCAAGAAACCTGTCGAGTTAGTCCTCCTTGATCTACCCTAGCGCATTCGCGAATCTGGGTCGCGCATGCATTCTATATACGGGGTAGAGCACACTTTTGCTGACTCTGCGTGCAATTCATAGAAAAGGTCACTACGGTCGGGCACTTGAGGAGTCCATCCAGACACAGAAGTCACAGTGGCCGCGGCAATGGGGTAGTATCAACCCTCTAAGCGGCGGCCGCTCTTTCAATACCATGTCACCGTCCGAGCGTGTAAGCATTTGCGTGTTTCTCAACTTTTTTTTTTTTGTACTGGATACTAACACCCATTCGCAGCTCACCCTCCTCAAGACCCTTGCTCTGTGGAGCCTGAACCAGTCCGAACTCGTCAACAACATGATTAAGGAGGCATATAAAGCGCGAACAACTAAGGACAAGAACGACACCAACATTCCGCTGTCTGTGCAGCCCTGGGGCCGTGACGGCGACAAACGACGATACTGGTTGGTAGAGGGACGAGATGATACCTCCTTTCGGGTTTATCGCGAAAGCAACCCCGCACTGAAGAATGTTGCATGGTGGAGTGTTGCAGGGTCCATTGACGAAATCCGTACGCTGGCCCGGAAACTCGACGATGACGACGGCACCAAAGAAGCAAAGGCCCTAAGCGAGAAGATGCTAAATGCTATCCCACGATTCGAAGCTACAGAAGAGGTTTGATCATGTAAGCATTTTAGGATGCTGTTACTGACGATTCTATAGAAGCGCAAGCGCCGCGAGTATCGCCTCAACCGCAAAGCCGCCTTCGCTCGACCGGAGCCGGGATTTTCTCTCTATGAGGGACGCACACGTGGAAAGCGAATGAAATACACCTTTTCAGACGAAGAAGATATTTACTCTGATGCGACTGATGTTCGTCGGTCTGCGCGACAGTCGGGAAGAGAGACACCCGCTGCACCTGCTGGCCCCACCGTCACTGCTAGCGGTCGCCACGTCCGGTCTCGAGCAGCCGGCCTTTACGGCGAGTCGCTGCTCAGTGGGCAGACCACCGAGCGTGCATCGCCTGCTACTGGAGAATACATACGATCGGATGCATCGGAAGAGCCACAACAACCGACTCACGGACGATCGACTCGTGCTGCTACCCAAACCGCCAATGGCTGGCCGAGGGGTCGAAAACACATCGAGACATACAATGCTGTGGATGAAATGGATGACGAGGATGATGCAACATCTTGGGACGGCGGGGATGAGGATGAGGACGAAGGCGACCAGATGGACCTTGATGATGAGGATGACTTCGGGGAACAGACGTCCGAAGACGAAGAAGAGCAAGGGCCCAAGTCGCTTGTCGTCCGCTTGCGATATCCGAAAGGCTCTTTCGGTGCTTCTGCGGACGTCCAATCCGCTGTGAAAGACAAACGTTCTATACCCTCGGGCATAGGACAACAAAGCGCTTCCTCAGTTGGCTCTCCACTCTCAGGTGCTCCGCTGCCGGCACCTGCCCCTGTCCCGGAGCCTGCATCAGCGCCAGCGTCAACGTCGTCATCGGCGCCACAAGCTACAGTCATGGCTTCGTCTCCGCTACCTACGACGTCTATTAGCCCCAATGGTTTTCCCGTTCAGCAACCACAGGCCTCTATACCTACTCCTGTCACCCTCGTTGAGCCTGCTTCCCATCGTACCCCACCGCCAGGCGATGCGTATTCCTTGCCCAAGCAGGAGCCACACTTCTCTGCGCCCACCCCGCCGTATATTGCTCCAGAAGAGCCTGCGCTGAAACCGCAATTGCCTGCTCAACCGCAAATTCAGTCCCCAACTACAACGATCCGGGAGTCGCAACCACCCTCCATACTTATCACCCTCCCCAATCCGACTCCAAATTCAACAGGGCAGTAAATCGCTCAGAAAGCATAGCATCTCAGCGATCGGTAGCGTGTACTGGCTCAAATGCTTGGTGCAACCGCTAGATTCAACTTATACCGCCTTACAATTTCTCATATCTTCAGTATATTATCTCTCTAACGTGCTCCTCTTTTGTCATTCGCGACATTTTTCGGGAAGAATCAACAGCTGAGTAGAACTTCGGATCATCTAGTGTCGTTCGCGGCGCTTCCAGGAAGGACTCATGGCTGAGTGGTTCTTTGGATCCTCTGGTGTTATGGCGCAAATATAAATCGGGTCCTATGGCTGTAGTTACGACCCGTTGTTGGGAAGGCAGATTCTACTGTACGATATCATAGATTTATACCCTTGTTGGCAGACAGGGTTGGGATTAGGATTATCGAACTATATCTATGAGTCGGATCAGCATGGATTGTAGGTCGAGTAGCATAGAGCGACATACAACTATGTATGCGCAGAGATCCTACGAATTCAGTTCAGATCCAGAATATTCTGAGCTACTCCGTTAATGTCGTGAAAATTTGGTCTGCTTCATTGATGTGCTCCACTTGTATCACGCTAGATTCTGACCAACTGCTCCGTGCTCTGTAAATGCAACAACGCCGTCCTAGTCATACACAACTACATCGCTTGCGAATTCTACACGCCAGGCATAGCACCCGGCATCCCCCTCTGCCCAGCGAACTCACCGCTAAATCGATTCGATCGACTAGATTCTCCATGATACACCGGAGGTCTTTCACCCCTCCACCGCATCCCTTCTACATCTCGACTCCGACTCCGTTCTCCTGCCTGTACCTCTGCTTCGCGTAACTTTGCGCCTTCGGCTTCTATCCGCGCTTCTAGCGACGTCGCCGCGGACGTCGGCGGCATGAACGATTCCCGTCTTCTCTGGCCATGGGGGTTTCCTTCGTTATCTGCAGTATCTATCCCGACCGTCGGACCAAGGCCGTCACCTTGCACATCGTCCTGCTCATCTGTGACTGCGCTGTCTTGATCTCCTGCCATACCCCTCGTGTTCCTTTTCCGTGGCCATAGGCTAGGAAGGACTATCTGCTGGAAGCGTGGTTCGACAGCTCGTTCATCGAACCATGCGTGTACGCGAGATTCTATGAGTTGTGCGATTTTGGGCACATCCTGGAGGCGAGAGCGGGAGCCTACAAGAGACCGGATAGATAGGTCGAGACGGTAGTCGTCGAGGAATGTGAAAGCTAGGGTTGTAGGGCGAGACGGTGCAGTGCCTGAGGATGTCGATGGCCGGGACGAGGACGCGTGTTGGTCTTGTGGATTCGGTGTTGGGCTCGGGGTATTTGCTGTGGTAGACGGTGGGGAGGACGAAGGGATGAATGATACTGCCAATGTCCCTGAGAATCTCACGACGCTGACAGCCAGCGCGACAGGTAGGACGGCGACAAGGGGTTTTGGGTAATTCAGCACGAGGGTCGTTTCTACACCTAGGGTTATCACGTCGCTCAGGTCGACGTCCATTCTCGCCTGCAGTCGTCCTTCTTCCCCGTTTCCCACTCCTAATCCTGTGCCGCTCCAGAATCCCTCCTCAGCGGGCATAACGCGGCAGTTACTGAATATGGGGAACTCGTCGCCGAGGGCGATTTCTGTAACTCGTATTTCGCCAATCCAGTCTGGTTTACTTTCCGAATTGAGCACTTCGTTTAAAGAGGTAAGGACGGCATCGTCTTGGCGAGCGTCTGCGCGCAGCTGCGCGATTGTTTGGGCGACGAGGACGTTGAACCAGTCTAGACTCTCCGGTTGATGGCCCTTCACATTGTAGTATGTCTTAGCCAATATAGTACCTATGCTCGGACCTCCGCTGTGAACCTCCCGCTTTACTATGTTACTTCGCGAATGCTTGTGGTGCAATGTCTGAGAAGTAGAGTTTGCGCGCGCACGGGTTTGGAGGGATGATTGGTGGGCAAGCGTTCGGGCGCGACGCAGAGAAGAGAGGTGTAATGCGCGGTCGTCGGCGGATGGAGGATCCCCGAATATGAAGAATTTTATGAAGCAAAAGATAAGAAGCGCGATTGATAGCTGGCCGAGAAGGAAACCTTGGGTGAATGAGAGGCTGCAGGTCAGATTAGCGGGGAAGCTTGAGATGCAGACGAGGCAGTGCTGGGCCTTACGAGGAGCCTTGGGCGGGCTGAGGTTGGGGCGTCGGTTGCCGTGCCATTGCGCACGCAAGGGGAGATTCCTGGCTACGAGTGCATTGTTTGCTGTGAACAACTTTCCGCGAGTTTGTGAACGCGAAGTTCGTGATGAGGTACGTCAAGCCGGACCCCTGTCGTTGCGGTATCGATAAGGTGTGCGCCTTCCGTTGCCGTTCCGAGCTTCGGCTCGTTGATGAGACAATCGCCTAATTAACGCAGAAGCTTCTACTCGGAATGGTCAGATCTTGCTACGCCCTTCAGTCACTATCTTCTAAGGCTCCCCTTTTACATACGGTTATCCTGCGTGCATAGCTACTGGTTGAGTGGTTTAGCATGCCACAATGGCAGCAGCCGTCAAACATGCGGAATACCCACCAGATCTATCGCCGGAAGAACAGCAATATCTGCTTACAAACATCAAAGACTGGTCAATAGCTCATGGACTAGCAGTGCGGCCTGCTCCATCCTTCGTCTCGCAGGCACAGGACCCTTCAGGTGTCTTGGCTACAACCGCACCTATAACCTTGTTTCCGAGTCTTTTCCCGCGGTCTTGTTTCGAGCAGGGCTTGGCGATACAGAATGCTTATAATGAGCTGTATTCTGCCATTGCAAGAGACGAAGAGTGGCTAAAGGGTATCGTCGAAGAGTAAGTATATTGATTATATCTGTTTTGATAGATGCTAAGCAAGGAATGAAAAGGTTAATACACGTTGACGACTTCGTAGAAAGGCTATGGAACGTGCACCTAGAGGTAAAGAAGGAAGGATACGTCCAGGTACGCAAGCAACCTTCAGATATGACGGCATTAATGTAGAACAGGACCTATCGCTTGGATTGTTCCGGTCCGACTATATGGTCCATTCAGACCAGAGCAGTCACTCTCTAGGCATAAAGCAAGTGGAGTTCAATACCATTGCGTCTTCCTTTGGCGGCTTGTCATCTCGAGTGTCTAGCATGCATAGACATCTGTTATATATTGATGCTTATCCGTCATCAAGCTCCTCCATCATCAAGGCCGATGCTTTGCGTCAAAGTAAAGCCACATCATCTCTCGCTCTGGGTCTGGCTGCCGCTCATTCTGCCTATGGATCCTCGCGAACAGGTCTTCCTCTCTGTGTTCTATTTGTGGTTCAAGATCCCGAGCGGAACGTGTTCGACCAGCGGCATCTACAGTACGCCCTACTTGAAGAGAGCGGTGTCCATGCCTTCCGGCTTCCTTTCCATCAAACCTTATCAGATACTAAAGCAGACCTGGATCGCAACCTCCTATACACGCCCCCTAGCTCTCCGTCAACCACCTATGAAGTCACTACGATATACTTCCGTGCAGGATACTCCCCAGACGATCATCCGAGGGAAGAAGACTGGACTGCACGGGTCCATTTAGAACGGAGCAGAGCGATCAAATGCCCAAGCATCCTAACTCAACTGGCTGGGTGCAAGAAGGTTCAACAAGTACTTGCAACGCCCCATTCCCCCCATCTAAGGCGCTTTCTACCTGACGAAACGTTGGCTTCACGCGTCTTGGAAACTTTTGCCCCTATATATCCGCTAGACGAGAGTAAAGCCGGCCAGGAGGCCAGAAATCTAGCGACAAATCCAGACTCAGCCTGCAAATATGTGCTAAAGCCCCAGCGGGAGGGTGGAGGAAACAATATTTATCGCAAAGCAATTCCCAATTTTCTCAAGGGCCTTCCACAGACGCATTGGCCCGCCTATATCTTGATGGAGATGATTGAACCCCCGCCATTAAGGAACGCTATTCTCCGCAACGGCGAGGTTCAAAGGGGCGGTGTGATCAGCGAGCTGGGCGTCTATGGGGTATGCCTGTGGAGGAAGGGGTCTGGCGAAAGTGACAAAGGCGAGGTTCTCCAGAACTGGGAGGCTGGTTACCTCCTCCGAACGAAAGGCGATCAGAGCGAGGAGGGCGGTGTGGCGGCGGGCTTTGGTGCAGTTGACAGTTGCTGTTTGGTAGACTAAGGGGCCGCTCCGCAATACAGCTATCGGGGATGGAGAAGGGCGCGTGGTGTGTGATTGGCGAAGAAGGTTAGCAAAGAAGACCATCTGAGGGTCGTCTGGAGCGGAGAGGCCTTCTTAAGACGCTTGATGCTGTGCAACTGCAACGTTCCTCTCCCTTCGATGGACACTCGTTCACTATTCTCGCCAAAACGCTAGCATGCTTGCATTGGGTAGTTGCTTCGGGTGAAGCACCTGCGTTACACTACGAATACACTGCGAACGTTATCGTGCCAATACACTTTCCGTGTCCCGCCCCTCACCGAAGTGAACTGTCTTCTAGAGGGAGTCGTAGACACCCACCCCGAAGCTCCGTTAATGAGAGCGGGGGATTTCCTTGTGCAACAGTGGAGCCGCTGCTATTGATTGACCGTACTCGCTAGGAACAACCTTTTGCTAGGATCTTGGGACTGGATCTTCACACACGAACAGACTTATTCGAACGACCATTTTTCTTTTGTGCACTACAGGACCCGGGTATATGTATCTTTTGCAGCTGTCGTCCCTCCTCCACGGCAATATTCCGAGGCGAGGAAGGTGGAACGAGCGTAGAGCATAGAGCACAGAGCACAGAGCAGGTTGGACCTGGATTTTCGGCACCGTAGTCGATCAGCGCAGAACGAGCCGCTCCTTGGCGATCCTCATTGGCCGGCACGTGGTTCCGATCTCTGGAATGGCTCAATGGCTCACTTTCTTGTTTTGAATCCAGCGTGATCGAAGACGCTTTTGTATTCAAGGAGCATATATATGATGTACTTGAAGACCAAGGCAGGGCAGCAGCCTGGCAGCCATGTTACCGGCACGCCCATCCGGTGTCACGTTCTGAAATGCAGGGCCTCGCCTGGAGTACCACCACATAGCGAAGCTCACTTCATGCGCTCGAACCATGCATCCCCTGAAGCTGCAAGTGGAGTGATTGGCGGCGCCACGACCTCGTCTCCGGTAAATCGCCCGCAAGCCCTACGACAAGCACGAAAAGCACGGAAAGAGGCGGACCATAATTGGCTCGTGTGCTTAATCTCGCGTAGCTCAAAGCGTGTTTGCTCGACGCGTCAAGCTCATCAACCTCCCACATCAGGCTCACGCTTTCATGCACACTGCTCCGAACTGGCACACGCAATGGCCGTCACACTCATTGGCCCTCATATCCACGGATGCACAGGACATAGATACGTACAGGACAGGACAGGGCAGTGCCGAGGGAGCAGTGGGCGCTGGCTCAGCTGCGTGCGCAAGACCTGCCGCCCAACAGGCCGATCGAGCTCCCTTTTCTAAATCTGCGTTGTCAGGACGGCATTGGACATGGCCGCTTATCCCTTCTGTGTATAGTCGCCCGCCCAGCCTCGCAGCATCTGAAGCTGGATGGCCGGTGGTGGCTGGCTGGCAATTTCCCTTGAGCCTCGAGCAACCCTCGTCGCGGTAAAGGGCGTCCGCCGTTGACGCCGCTGCGAGCGAGGAGCTCCCATTGCCCAAGATTACCTCCAGGGCTCTGCCCCAGCGGGTCCTGGGGCCTAAGCTCCTCGCTTTCTGCGGCGTGCGATGCCAATTGACGATCATGCTTGACGGCTCCGCGATCCAGTTGCTTTTATCACTGGTTTGACATCCCTGCTCTGCCAATCTTGCCTTGATTTCTTTGCTGCATCTCCCCTCCTCCTCCGACAGGCCCTCCCGCTCCTATGCCTACGTCTCCTTTGCATCACCCTCGGCGATAAGCTGCCCACGCTCGTTGATATCAATTCCACTCATTCGTTGAACCTGCATACATTCTCTTCCGACGCCTTTCCGTTCCTCTTTCTTTTCAGTTGCGCATCGTTCTCTCATTCCCGTCACCCAGTGCCGCGGCTTCCCTCTCCAGGCGCAGCTTCCTACGCGCCAGCAGACTAATCACTCATGGCCATTGTCCGTCCCCAGCGTTGAATGCTGAACATCTCACTCCACCTGCAGCTTCGCCATGCGGTCTGAACGCTATCTGCTCATCGCCGTTGCTCTTCTTGTTTGTCTGGACCTCGCAGTTGCGCTTCGGCATCCTCTCTACGCCCGGCAAGATGACAGCCCTTCATCCCGCATCTCACAGGCCCCTTCCTCTGCCAGAAGCGAGCCCTCTCAAGCCCCGTCCTCAACTCCAGTCGACAAGGATGAATCCTCATCTGCGCGCGGGCCTGCGCAAACGTCGCGGGCAGGCGATGCTCCCTCTACTCCTCCCGTCAAGCCGGCTTCAAGCGCCGTTCTCCACGCTTCGGTTACGGCGGCGTCGAACGAACCTTTGCCGTCTTCAACAGGTGATGTGCCGTCAAGATTCTGTTTCAGGCGCTTCCCAACTAACCTTCCCTCAGCCGCGGCTACCCCAAATCCACTTCCCATCAAGCCGAAGATCACCCCCGCAATGGGCATATCAGGAGTTATATTGCTGATATCAGGCATCGTATATACTGTAATTGGCATCAAGAATAAGTGGTATGAAAGAATTGGTCGCCTGTTTCAGATGTCTCTAACCTCACTTAGGCTGTATGTTTTCTTCTCAGCAGCGTATTTAGCCAGCCTCTCTGTCTCAGTACGTTCCCAATTATTGCATGGACAGGAGTCTTACTAATCCGAATCTTCCCAAGGTTCTCATCGTCTATCTCATGAGCCCGCCTGTTTCAGATGCTGTGCAGGGAGCTTTCTTCGTTGCTGCATTCGTGACAGGGTTGATATTCGGCGGCCTGGCCCTGGTATTTCCGGATATCACTGACGGACTCGGATGTTTACTGGGCGGCTTCTGCCTTAGCATGTGGTTTCTTACACTAAAAGAGGGAGGCCTGATTACTTCGACCACCGGTCGTGCCATCTTTATTGGCGTCATGAGCTTCGCAGGATTTTCCCTGTCATTCAGTCACTACACCCGAAACTATGGCTTGATTGTTTCAATATCCTTTGCAGGAGCCACAGTCACAGTCCTTGGCATAGACTGTTTGAGCCGCGCCGGCTGGAAGGAGTTCTGGCTCTACCTATGGGGTAAGTGTCTGTATTGCTTCCTTTGCTAGCTTCACTAATTAATCTAGATTTGAATTCGAGCACCTTTCCCTTGAACACCAATACGTACCCAATAACTAAGGGCATCAGGGTTGAGGTAGCTTGTGTTATCATCATTTGTGTGGGAGGCTTGGTGTCTCAGATGAAGTTGTGGAAACTGGTAAAAGAACGCCGCGAAAAGAATGCCAGTCAGCGGCTAGAAAGGGAGGAAAACATACAACGAGAAGAGGAGGAACTTGGCCGCAGGATTGAAGATAATTTCTCTAGAGAACGCGCGCAGTGGGAAGCTACTTATGGCGACAAGTCGTTGGCTCACGATTCCGCATTTGATTCATCCAACAATTCGGTGCAGAAGAGTTCATTCAGCCTCAAGGAGAAAGGGTTGTCAGAGAGCGTAGAAATGGTCGACATAACTCCCCAACAGCCAACTAGCGTGGGAAGAGCAAGCTCAAAGGCGTCCGGCAAGCGTGCCATGACAGGACCCAAAGTCACCGTGACCGTTTTACAGGAGGACGATATCCAAGAAATCGATCACGAGGGCAATCCGGTTCCCCCTAAAAAATCCGTCTCGACAAGGCTTTCCAATACTATAGAAAATATTGACAACAGCGCGCGTAACTCGGTAGAGCAAGTCTCGGTAGAACCGAGTGGCGCTTCGCGATCGGTTTCCGCAAGGAGTTCTTTGCGCGCTTCAGTTCCGCCGCCTCCGGCGGTCGTGCCTTTGCCCTTCACGATACCAAAAGAAGAGGATACTCAAAGTCAGGAAGATGATAACGCGTCGGTGTCAGCTGTACCTGAATCTGTGCATACCACTTTGTCTAACAGACGCTCATTGGTTAAACGCCTCTCTGGTGGCTCGGCGCTGAAGCGATTTTCGAGAGCTTCGGTAGATGATTCGGACATGGAGGAAGCACTAATAGTACCTCATATTGAGGATGATCGAGCCTCATCCGTTGCTGCGACTCTAGACGACGACCTTTCTCTACCAGACGTCTCACCTCCACACACGCCCTTAGCTCTAGATGACTCCGAGCGTTCCGCTCCGAATGATATTGTTGATGCGTCAAAGGCGCCAAAAGAGGCAATCACAAAAGATGTAGAAGTTGAAAGGGGCGATTTTGGCGAGGCGTTCCGGATACCATCGTCAAGTGTAGCGCTTAGCGAATCCAACCCGACAACTTCCAAGTCCGCTGACGACAAGCTTAACGAAGGAGATACCGGCAAAGCCAATAAAGTAATGACTTTTGCGGTCTCGGTTAACAGAGAACCCCAGAACCCAACAACCGCACGGGCAATCACTCGACAATCCCTAACAATAAGCACCGATCCTAAAGCTGATCCACGTAGGTCGAAACGGACATCGTCGAGTAGCTTCCGGCAACCCTCAAGTATAGTAGGCTCAATTACACATGATAATGGGCCGCGAAGCCCTCACTCACCCTCCACCAAATCTGGAGATGCTTCCCGAAGCTCCCGCATCGAGTCGCATAATGGGGGCCTATCAGGTGCTCTTCCGGAAAAGATGTCCAAAGTTGCTAAGTCATATAGGACGAATGAATGGGCAAAGCACTTGGAATCTGCTGAAAAGCCGGAGGTTGATGATATTCCCGAGCCGGAGTCTCCCGGTGTCCGCCTAGAAGGAAAGGTCGAAGAAGTTGCTAACTCCATCACCATTTCCACGACAAAGGCAAGGAGGGAATCCACTAGTAGTAATGTGCATCGGAACAGTAACCTTGCCCGGTCTTCTTCCGACCTGACAAAATATGCACACGCCGGCAGTCTACAAGCTCTGTCACGGCCCCCATCTGCCGTCGCTCTTTCTAGTCAACCCGTTCCCCCTTCAGCATTTCCCGCGAGCGGTATTTCTCGGGCAGGGTCAAAGATGCAGAATAGAGGTTTCCGGAGCTCATCGACACCGTATCTTACCCCAGCAGCCCTGGAAAGTCCAGCAGAAGAACTGGCCCCCACTAAGATTTCGCCAATACCTTCCACGATACCTGATAACACATTGATGAGCCAAAGAGAAGCACTTGTCCGGAACAAAGTAACATCACACTCATTCGCGCCTCAAGCCTCCACCCCGAATTTAGTGGCAGGATCTGATACAGAAAACATCACGTTGGCCCAGCGAAAACAGCAAATTCAAAATCAAAGTGCTCCACTAATGTCTCAACAATGGCGACAGAGCAGCTGGGCCAATGGCAGTCAGATGCAGATATACGATTCACATCAACCGAAGCGGACTCCCACGGGCTCAGATCAAGAGAGACGCGAAGTTATGTTGGCAAATTGGAGAGAGTCGATACGACAAAATGTAGCCCCAGCCCAGGTAGCGGTGGTAGATGAGCAGACGCGACGAGCGGCAATGATTAATGACAGAAGACAGAAAGAAGCGATAAAACAGCAGCAGGACATGGCAGCGCAATATCGCGATTCTATGATGGGCAGCATGATGCGCAGCAATGAAATGCTAGATGCACATAGGGAGGCCATGCGGCGGATGCAAGCAAAAGCAAACAAGAAAGCATGATAAATGCAAATCGCGTATGATGAACCGTGTCAGCCTCATGAACCGCAGCACATGCGCATTTGGATCTATAGAATGGGCGATATAGATTCAGCTGCGATAAGGGCAGTACGTAGCTTTTCATTTGATATTCTGGGTATGATATCCTGAACGGAAATGTGGGTACAACTGGGACATTTATCGATTCTTCAATCTCGGCGTTTTTATGCATGACCTAGGAGATATAGATCAAACTTAGGTTGGGTTAGGGTATCTGGTCGAGCGGATGTTATCTGTGGGTTACGGGCTTCAGGTGGATAAAAGTGATTACTTTGCGGGCTGAAACTACGTAGGCATTGCAGCTGCGACGACGCACAAGTTACATAATTTCTAGTACTTTAATGCAACGATTTGGAGACAGAGCGTGCTATTCGGTCTTATTTGTGTGAGTGTATGTTGTACCTAATCTTTAATGTATTAAGCAAGTATGGCCAAACCTTACTAGTGAACATGGAAATGTGAAGGACAGGTTAGGTGAGTGAGGCACAATTGTAACGAAAAGAGAATAGCAGGGGTCCTCGATGACCGAATATGAGATCGCCAAGATTGTAAGAGGCCTAGACGTCTCAACTTGCGTACTACTAGTTCGTACCCTTGCATGGTTGATGCTTGCTTCCCGATCTCGAAGACTCTGGACCGATCAAGGCCTGCACCGATGCAACACTATATCAGGGAATTCAAGGACTTCCCTAAAATGTCAGTGGCTGAGAAGAGAGTTGCTTGTGAGGATATGTTTTGCGTTTATAGCATGGATCCGCTGTGGATTATGGGGATTGTGAGGCGTTTTCATTTGTTGGTTGAGTAGAGTCCCGACCGTTGCTTTCGCATATAATCCTAGTAGATGGTGATCAAAGCCCATGAACATTTCTGCTCCAGCATTTAAAGGTTGCTTAATCAGGCAGAATGTTTCACAATTCCTCCTACTATTAGTTTGACAGTTTGATGGCTTGAATTACTTTTTCTTTTTAAAAAAAAAAAGACTGCCTGCTAGGTTGTATGGGACAGTCTCACATCCGAAACACATCCCATCCACCATAGACTACATCTAGATGCAAAGAGGCACGGTACTTCGAAACACAACCTTCACTTGCGATTCAATAGCTCCACTCTAAGGTATTTTCCCACTTTCAAAGAGAATAGATATGCCTGCTCGCCAGACCACGCTTCGCTCCCGCGTAAAGCCCGGCTGAGAAGGACAGCCAGAGTAAGCAAGGCTGAGAAATCTCGAAAAGTAGCATTCCAAATGCCCGAGTGATGCCCCGCCCGTTCCCCTCCGTGTCTTTTTCTTTGTTTTCTTATCGACCCGCATTTACACCCCCCCCCCCTTTCTCTCTCTCAGTGGTTGCTTGTTTCTACTCATTGATCGCTCGTTCAGCCAGACTTCTTGCGGCAACGGCCTGGTGCAGGAGGTCCTGCCACATGCGTTCCGCGATCGGCTGGTCCGGGCTCCAGCGTCACGGAGATAGAGGTCAGGATGCATAATTATATTTGCGGCAGGCCTGATCATCCAGATGGAAAGAAGTGGTATTGTAAATGTGGAATAGAAGCCGTGTTGCATGTGGATAGACAGTGTGTGTAGTACCGTGCTCTCTTCGATGGTTTCGCTACGTCAAGGAGACCATCCTTACCGGCATTCAGTGTGTTGACAAGAATATATAGATCTGCACTGTGCGAGACAGGAAGAGCCTCGATGTGAGTTTTCCCTCTTGGTCAAGGATGGAGAGAGGGCGAGAAGGGATTGGTGTGAGTTCATATGTACTTTCTGTGGACATGGATGTAAGTCTAATTAGAGATGCAGTTGAGCGGGAGAAAACAAACACCAAGCTGCGGGCTCGGTCCGCCTCCTATACGCAGAATGCTCAGTTCGAGGGCAATAGCTTCAACAATGTTGGCACGGCGGTTGTGGGTCAGACGGGGGAGCATATCGGGAAAGAAGGTGTGGAATGTTTCCCTTTTTTACTCAAGGCTAGATTAGTGTCATGGGGTCAACCTAACAATTTTCTGTGAAACGATAGAAATTGCCGGAAACGCGACGAAGAAGTTCAAAAACGCGAAAAACAAAACAATCAGTTACACAGTCCACCATCACTACCCGCCAATAAATAGCAGTCAGACGAGCTTCGAGCGGCATCCTGACAACATCGATTCTAGAAGAAGAGACCACTCGACGAGTCCTGTGCCGCACTATACAGAGGGATACCATCAAGCTCCGAGACCATCATTGCCAAGCGAAGACTGGACACAGCACCAACCACCCTGGCACAATAGATACCCATACATCCCAGAACCCCATCACAGCCCTCATTCTTCGCAACACCTCCGTAGTCCGTCCCCCTTAAGCCGTCCCCATCTCGACGGATGGGAAGAGCAGCTATCATTGGCCCTTAATGATGCCCTGGCGCGAGAGCTAGAAAAAGAAAGGGAGCTGAAAGAGAGGTATTACCGTCTTTGGCGGAAGGCAGTCAAATACGATCCCAACGGCGACCTTCGATACGCCCGCCTGCTTAAGACAACAGTGCGGTATGATCCCAACGACCATCTTCGATACGCCCGCCTGCTTAAGACAACAGTGCGGTATGATCCCAACGACCATCTTCGATACGCCCGCCTGCTTAAGACAACAGTGCGATATGATCCCAACGACATCCGGTTCGCCCGTCTCTGGGCTGCAACAGTCAAGTACGATCTCAGCAAGCCGGTCGGCACCGACGAGAGATTTTCAGACCCAACACCGCCGTCCTCAGCCGCGTCGATATCGACAGCAGCAACGAGAGGGTCTAGCGGACCTCTGCTTCCGGACCGCAGGCTTAGGCATCGGGAAGGTTTGTGGGGGGTATTGAAGAGATTCTTATGCTTTTGAATGATGGACTGGATGGGGTACAGTAGTATTGCAAGGGACGGGGGGGCAATTCAAGGTGGGTCCATCTAGCACATGGAACAACAAGGGATCGGGGAATGGTATTCCTATGGTTAGTATTTGGTATTGCTCGAGGAGGTATGAACATGTAGTCATTCGTATTCTTGCACATTAGTTAAGGAGTTCCGAACGCCGACAGCCCATTAACGGCCAATATTTTGATTTGAGATTCCTAGAAATACCTTTCCATTTTGCCCTATCCCTGCGCCTCAAAGAAAATCATGCTGCGGAACAATCCAATCTGAAATAGATTATACCCTCTGAAGTAGAATCTACCCAGAGTAATTATTGGTAGAACGGGAAGGCGTAGGGGATGGAAACAGTTTCTGGTAGTGCTCTATAACATCCAAATTCACAGGCCCACATGTCGCTACGTGGCTGTCGCGGACTACATTCTCGATGAAAGACCCTCCGCAATCTTTATGGGCGCCTCCAATCATTGCCAGCTTGGCACCAGTCACTTTGATTTTAGCAAAATACCCCTGTTTGGCCTCATTACCAAGGATCGCAAAGTCATCATTGATATATTCGAGTCCGATCATGTTGATGGACGAGTGTAGGTCACCCATCGGGGGTCTAGTCTCATTGGTGGAGGGCAGCCTTGTTGGAACCCCGGGGAGAGTGTCTGTGCTTGAGTTCGGCTGTGGCGAGGCCCGTCAGTCCATTAAGTTTCTTTGACCAGTACATATTAATACTCTAAGGGGCACCCACTGATTCCGAATCGCCCATATATGGAACAATCTGCGCTACGTATAATTAGCTAGATGGACAATATGGGTGGTAGTTCTTGCTTACAATCTGCGCATGAGACTGGTTGCTCGAGAGCCTCACTCTTTCCTAGGCTCGCCTTGTCCATATCAACGTCCATGTCTATGGAACGCTGATCCGAGGCATCTTTCATTGTCACGTCTGTTGCCATTGTAATGCAGATTATTAAATTGATTTTGTCGTCTACCAAGGCCGCGAGTGATTCCTTGATCCGTCGTTCTGTTATACGTTCCTTTGGGATGCGGAAGTATTTCCTAGCAGACCGACGCCTAACGTCGGAGAATGATGTGTGGATGATGCGGTTGAGAGTGTCGACTTTGTCTGAAATTGCTTTCACGAGGTTCTCGACAATATCAATGTGGAATTTCTGGTTCCTTTGAATGAACTCGATCGTACAGGAGAGCGATTCGAGTTGTTTTGAGTAGGATCGTATTCTGTCTGGCCCGTGTTTGATGTGTTCATGGAGCTCAGTGAGTGACTCCGTAATTTTTAATAGATGGGCGCAAAATTGTGAAGCGGCGGCCACCACAGCTAGGACCTCCAGACCGCTCATGTTGCTCCGGATAAAAGAGCGAATGTTGTTGTAACCGGATTCTTTCGTCTTGTTCCTTGCCAGTCTATGCAGTCACTCTTACCAATCTTTTGCAGTCTCACCCTTGTTTTGGGGGCCAGAGTGGTAGAAGAGCTGAAGAGAAAATGATAACGGTGTGTACGACACGTAGTAGTTTTCGTGTGCTGGGCTCTTTGTCCTTCTGTGAGGTAGCCTAAGCTGACAGTTGCATGCCAAATAGCCAGGGCTGAATCTTCAGCAATTGCTTCGTCGCCTCACATGTCCGGGCCGTACATCTGACCGGCGAAAGATAGCCTTCTTCGAGAATACACAACATAATTATGTGAGCAAGACTTCTATGCCGGGTGACGTGGTGCGAGGCTTGCTGCAGAGAGCCAGAACGCATGCACCTCGCCTCACGGATCTAAAGTTGGGCCCAAATGCTACTTAGGAGAACCCAAAGGCGTGTGGCAACGGCCCGAATGACTAGAACCAGAATGGAGCCCATCTGATGCTATAGGCACGATGCTATTGAAGCTGTGGCACCGCTCCATCGCGTCGGTTAATCTTAGCGATTAGGTGGGGTGCGACGTGTCCGACCAGGAAGCTGCGCCTTACATTTCTTCCTTCGTGATATGTAGATCTCTCAAGGAGCTTGTTTGATCCTATTGCAGGGACTGAGGGCTAGAGTATCCAGAAATGCCATCCGAGCCTTGCTTAGTTCGGAGACCATATTGGGCCTCTTCCGCGAGGCTGGGAGAGGGAGCCAACAACACAGGACGAGCCACGAAAGAATATAGGCGCTTAGAATTCCGATTCGACGGTGATCGACACATTGAAAGGGAGCGAATGTGCTCTGTGTCATGGTTGTAGATGGTTATAAAGACGCTGAAGGACACAAGATGTTTCGTGGCTACTCGAAATGGAAGACGAAGTTGGCCTGCACGGGCCAGGTCATCATACCTCATCCTGGTACTCCGGGTGCATTCAAGTCACCTACCGGTATTTCACAACTCGTCCTTGCTTGAGCAAGCTGTCATCGGGATTCAACCGCCAGCGCCTCGTCACTTCGCAATCTCCATACGGCTGGCGCAGGATGAGCGACCAACTTGAGCAACAAATCTTACCAGACGATGCGTTGCAAGAATTGCGGCAAGGAGCAGGCTGGTTGGAGGGTGCCCAGTTCGAGCAGCTGGAGCAGGAGAGCTACGAATACTGCACGGAAGCAGAAAAGCTTGCGTCCCATTTTGGCAAAGTCCTTGCCCATTTCAGTAGTCAGGTATCTCATCTTCTGGGATTCCTCATGGAATTATTGGGCTAACAGAGACGGCGCACTAGTTCCCAGCAAACGAGACCCGCATCACGGCGCTCCGATTCAAAATGTCCGCTAGCATACCGGTCAAGGAAGGGTCGACTGTGGATGTGATTCCTGTGCTCATTTCCGATGCCGCGAAGATAAACGATCGAGAGCTGGTTGTAGGGGAGCATCTTCGATTGACAAAGGAAGCAAAGGTGGAGCCTACTTTCTACTGTCTTTTGCTGTTGACCCAAGGGCCACCGGGTGCTTAGCGGATCCCCAAAGGAACTAGAAAGCGTTGAATCTTCCTGCCATACTGCTATCCGAATCTAAAGTATAGTATTCCGTACCACAGTCTGTATTGCCATGGAATATCCCAGGGGAATCCATCCCGAGGTGGAAGCCAGGGAAGATGATGGAAATATGTGTATAGACTAAAACTGGTGATAACATGCACTAGAGGCGGGTGTTGATCCTTTGAACCTCCAGGGGAAGAATGATAGTGGGCGCATGAAAAGACGGCGTTCCTAATGTGTAGGAAAGCGACGGGTGAAGCGGCTGTAAGAATTGGCACCGCGAGTGCGTTGCTCTCTTTCATGTTCAAGTCGCCTGAGTTAATCTTCACATTGCGTATACGGGGGTACTAGTTTGCTTTTTGAATCTCATCTAGATGCCGCTGACAATCATGTTGATCTGAAACTCTTAAGCTTTTAATATTAGGGCTGCTCCAAGCTAATAGAAGCGAAGAGTTAGGGCTCGGAATGAACACGACAATGTCCACATAGAGTGCATGTAATTGTCCCATTATGCACTAAGGTGGTTGATGGCGGAGCATAACATGGCTAAGATTGCGAGGTGTTGCGCACAGGCGTTTCCAGAAGCGCTTGGCCCTAGGACATTTATTGAATTTGGCGGATTGGGCGAAGGAACGGGGCCCGGCTGCGTGGTCTCGGGACTCATTACGGCTGGGGCGTGTTTGGTGTGGTGTTGAGGACGGACCCGAGACGGACGAGCCTGAGCAGAGGTTCAAGATTCCAAGATTGTCGGCACCAAGAGACGTGACAAGGCGGCGCACATTGGCCTTGTTGGGACTAGAGTAAGTGCTGTACTGTACATACCGCTGCCCTGCCATTCTGGTGACGGTTGAGACGGGATGGGTTGGCGGCCCTGGCACCTTGGGCTTGTAATGGCGGACGTCATGGTCGGCGAGGCGGCCAATAGCTTCCTTTGAAGGGCGTAGTCTGGGGGTGAAGTCATGGGCTCATGGACTCATGGGCGAGGGGACAAAGGCTAACGAGGGCGATTGTCGCTATGGAGGTTCATGCTTGTGCCCGTGCCCGTGCCCGTGCCTGCATGGCTAGAGAGCAGAGAGCAGAGTGTGGACAGGGGCAGCCGTGGACAAGGCGTCGAATGGCAGTTGAGGGCGTCCGTGATGATGATGCAGCAGCGGGCCGGGGAAAAGCTGCGCCCACAAAGGGTTTGTATTATTTTCCTCAAAAAGAGGCCATGACCCGGTACACATACTGTACATATCTATACATACGTTTAATCCATCCATCCATCCATCCATCCGTCCATACATACAAATATCTACGCACATACACAAGCCCGGCGCCGAGGCACACAAAACGAGGCCCGTCGCCGGCTCAACTCAGGCCTGCTAATTGCACCTGCTCCCTCTCCGCTCCTCATCAGACTCTAGACGCCGGAACACAGCCTCTCTCTCTGCTGCGCTAGTAGGAGTAGTCTACTGCTCTGTTTCTACAGCGACGACCGGCGCTGGGTCCGCTGTTGGCGGTGGTGCTGCTGCTCGCTTCCGTCCCTATGCATGCAAGGTCGGTACGGGTCAGCTCCGCCTCGCCCTGCGTCTGCTCGCCCTCTCCAAATCCACCACCACCACCACCACCACTACTACCGCCGCGGCCATCATCACCATCCTCGCCGCTACCGCTCGTCCGGAGCCAGCAACAACGGCGTCGCACGCAGCCTACGCCCCATCCTCGTCGTCATCGCGTCCGACTGCGCCCGCATCTCCGCTGCCCGCCCGCTGGAGCCTGACCAACCGCCTCTTCAACAACCTCAATTTCCGCTCGCTCTACGGCGGACCCCCGCGCCCGCCTGCGTCGCGTCTGTGGAATCCCGTCAACTCGTCCCCCCGAACGCTGGCCCTCCCCAACGTCCCCGTGCAACACCCGCAGCTTGGCGACGCCCGCCAGCACCAGGCCCGTGACGAGTATCCTCTCCTAACCCTACCCGAGCAGCGACGCAGCCGCCAGAGCCCTGCGCCGTCCTCGCTCGTTGTTGAACGTTCCACTGGCGACGACAGTGGTCGTACGAGCATCGGCCTCCCGCGCGATCGGAGGGGCCTGCCCGTTGATTCGCAGCCCAACACTCCGCGCGTCGACATTGACATGGCTATGCAGCAGGAAGCCACGTCTACCGGCGGCGGCGGTGATAGTGGTGTGGAGCATAACGCCGCTGCTGTACCAATACCTGGTCCCGCAGCAGACGACCTAGAATCTGGCATGAAACCTATCACAAAACCGTCCCCCGGCCGTGCGTCGCTGCCGCATTCTCGTCAGGGTTCGATGCATTCTCAGCGCCTGGGAACAGCCTCCGCCAACGGCGATGGCGAGGGCAATGCAGATGATAACGAGTCCGAGTTTCCTTGGGGCCCCTCGCATCCATGTTTTCCGCACTTGAACCCGCATGTCCCGCTCAATTCGCCGCTGTACGAAAACACCCGCATCATCCGCATTAAGCGTGACTGGATGGTCAAAGGGGATCTAGCACCCACCTTTGCCAATCTGTACCCGGAGATCCTAGACCCACTGATACCCGAAGACAGCTTTCGGGATATCATCAAGAAGGTGAACGACAGCTTAGTCCACGCATTTAATCCGCTGGGTTTTAGGGCTTGGCTAGATGCAGTCATGGGCGTTGCGACCTTCTGGCTGTGGGACGATGCCGGACTTACGGCTGTGAAGCGGCAGTTAGCCGATTTGGAAAAGTGGCTGGATGATTGGAATAGAAAAGTCGGTGAGAAGGAGGGGGTTAGGATCATCCCTCTAAGGCGGACCGGTTACTTGACAGTAGGTCTCAGCGTCACTTGGGGCGTAGCGTGTCTGCTGATATTGTGAAGCTCGACATACAAATTCCAGATCCTCACATTGGTGAGTTGGGAACGGATTCCCGACCCAATACGCAGCAAGACAACCTCGCGAATGCCTCGTCACAGCAGCTTGGCCAATACGCAGTGTACCCGAACACGCCCACACTCCAGGTCAATGCAAGTTCGCCGGTGGCCATTGAAGGCCAATCGTAACACGCACACGTTGTTTTCGCATTCTCCATATACGAACAACATTTCATATTGGTTATTAGGCATTTGCACTCAGCGTTTGGCGTTATTGGGCTCTGTTTAGCGCAGACTGTTATCCTTGAGGGGGAGGATATGGTCTTGGACGGTCATTGGGGAGTTTAAGAGCAGCCATTGAAAAATTGCCAATGGACTGTTTTCCCTATACTGTGTGGATTAAGGAGCATACTAGACTAAATCGTTGCGAAACACTATTTCGTCGCTGATTTTTCATTTTCCCCTGTTAGATACCCAGATCATCATCATCTCATAGGCTAGGAATAGATATCTAAGTAATACAGGCATTCATACCTTTACAGATCATGCATATGTTACACCCTCGACTGGGATTAATGTGAGGCGGTCACCATTGCTTTTTTGCAGCCTCACGTTTTCGCCTCGGAATTATCACATATCTTTCTATACCTCGGTATTCGCCACCACCTCCATCCTTCGCTTCATGCGTGTGAGAAACCCAGTGTCATACTAATTTCACATGTGCTCGTTTGCACTCTGCTCTGCTCCCTACATACAAATCCCCTCCCTCCAAAAAAAAAAAAAAAAAAAAAAAAAAAAAATTCCAGGTAGATGCATGCATTTTGAACCTCGCGCTTTAACATACATACCGCCAGAGGGGTATACCCGTAAAAAAAAAAATCAAAGTACGGTTGCGTGCAATACCGCGGGGATCAACGCGAAAATGCACGCGCCCCAAAATGGAAATTTTCATGCACTTACTCGCAACGCCCTGACCTGAACTGACTAGCCGCTAATTAGTAGCGTTCCAAAGAATCTGACCGAGGTCGGTCCCCACCAATTACCCCCCCCTTTTTCCTTTCCACTCTGTTAGGCCTGTTGGGCAGCAGCGGCGTGGTTCCGGTGGCATGGAGACGCGAGTCGGCGATTTGAGAGCGGAAGGTGGGTAAGGTTCTCGACCGTGGATATGGACATGAGCGTTACGAAGATTTAAGAAGCCCCTGCGCTAGTGTTTGGATGTGTAGGGCTGATATTTATGCGGAACGGTGCGGGTAGATGGATAGCCAATGGTTGTTAATAGTGAGAAGGAGGATGTGTGATTGCGCTGATAGATCTCGTGATGCGGGTTTGTTTGGATGGATACGAGGGTGGAGATTGAAGGTTATGCGTGTGGAGAGGAGGGTGTGGACTGGTGGTTAGATGATCTAGGGTGTTCGGAGGGTGGCGGGAGGTTGTGATGTAGCTATGTGGTGTCACTGGGAGCGCTAGACGTGTTGTGGGATTTGTTCGGATGAGGAGGAAGGTGGATGTCAGTTCCGAGCTGTCCATGCGAGGTTTCTTGCATGCCTTTTACCCAGGGTCCTTTGGAGGAATATGCTCGTGATAAGGTGATGTTGGACATCTCTCGTACTAAAGGCCTTCATGGGAATGCGATGGTAAGCCCTCTAAAATGACATGCAATGCCGGTCATCGGAAAGTTTACCGTAATGGCGACAATTACCAAAACCGGATTCATTCCATCTCTTGGCCCTCGTCTTGTTCTTGTTCGGTTGTGTCTTTGGTATCCTTCTTTGAGTCTTCTGTTGGCGGCATTTCGTCCAGGGAGACAGGGAAGTTGAGGTGTTTCCAGTCTTCGATCTGCAACGAATGTCAGTCACATGCTCTATGTATGAATGTACACCTTGAGGAGAAGCATACCTCCTCAATGATACTCCGAAGTCGATCCCTTATACTCTCAACTGCATAGCTCCCGAGCAATAGCCGTAGAGGTGGATAACTACAGTGTCCCAACTGCCATATCAACTCTGCGCTCTTGACTGAGCTGACGGGCTGTCTATCATTGAGCCACTGAACCATGCGTTTTGCATGCCCAGCTGGGCTGCTTAGGGTTGTATACGGCGCACTCGGTGTTGGCTTGACAAAAAAATGACCGTATCGCTTCGGCCTCGGTGGTCCTGCAGTCATAGCTAATGTTCCGGCCGGCACTGGAATATCGTCTGGCTCGTCCAATCTGACATGCCCTGGCTCCACAAGTGTCGCTTTGATGTTGAATATATCAATCTCGTAGAGCATGGATTCTATCAAGCCTTCCACGGCATACTTGGTTGCGCAGTAGGGGCCCAGGCCAGGTACGCCGAGAGCGCCAGCTGTAGAAGAGAATATGAGGTAGCGACCGTAATTCTGGGCGCGGAAATGTGGAAGCGAGAGCTGGATAATGTGAAGAGTGCCTAGGAAGTTTGTGCTGAATTGGTTGCGGAGGTCGTAATCGTCCTGGTCTTCGCAAGCGGCAATAACGCCTGGAAACCCAATCAATTAACCCCGAATCGTCATATTTGGTAGAGAGGGTTTACCATAGCCTGTGCAGTTTGCAATGATGTCGATGTACCCCCACCGCTCGATGCTTTTGCGCATAACATGATCGACCGTCTCCTTAACGCGCACATCACACAACATGCCCATGCAATTCCGATCCTGCAACTTCTCCATCTGATCCATGGTGTTCTCCTGCGTCCATCCCACCGCGGTGCACTGGTCACCGTGCGATAGTACCGCCCTGACCAGCGAACGTCCCATATGTCCCGTTGCGCCGAAGACGATCCATGATGCTTGTTTGGGGGGATTATGCTCAGAGGGTGGATCGCAGGTCGCGGGAAGTCGGAGTGTCGGGTGATGCGAGGCGGCGGCTGGGGAGAGACTCTGACTTGCAGTGTCGAATTCCATGGTGGATGGAGGCGTTTGTGCGAAGGTTGGATTTGTTCCTAGACTCCAACGCGCGGGGAAGTGGGGAGCTCTTCACTGGACACTGGCCAATCGGGGGTTTTCTGACGAGCGACGCTTGCTTGACAGATGGCGAGAAGGGTTTGAAGTTGCACATCGCTCTACCTGGGTATCGTTCCGCTTAAACTCAAACGCGGAAATGGGAGCTATCGGCTAGATTTCGCGAGTGCTCATTTATTATTGAAGGCCTATGACAGATGTCATAACCACAGTGGCTCGAAGATTCTACCAACACTTCGCTTAGATCGAGTTTAAAGACAGTCTTTATTCGTGAAAAATCAAGCCTTTCTACCTTAAGACCTCTTTCTAACCCCTCGCGTTTCCTTTAGTTACGCAAAACCTTCGGTGGAAGGAGCGACGCGTCCTCACGTGGGGTCCTGTTGCCTAGACGCGGTGGCGTAAATGGTTTGCTCTTATCCAAGCCATTAGCCCCGCCAGTTCTTCCTCGCTCCCATCTATCGTCGCATACCTAAAACCTAGCACAGGCGAGTTATATCTAAGCTCACTTTAATTCTTGTTCCCTGAACCCGTATTTGAAACTTAAGAAAAGGTAGGTGCCCTGCAAGATTACAATTTCTTATGTTGCGGCCTAGTCACTGATGTCTCAACTGAATGGGGTACTACCTGCTACTTTCCCATTTTATCGCCTTTTGCTCCTATGTCATTTGCCTCTATCCTAAAAATGGTGTCTTTTATAATATCACGCCTTAAGTGCGATCTCGTCGTTGAACTAACACACGTAGCTTTCACTTCATTCACCTATCGTAGGGATTTCATCCGCGGAGGTCCTCTCAACGTCGCGGAATGCCCGATGCCAACTGAAAGCATGTCAAGTCTCCCTAGGCTGCCAGAAGAGAGCGCAGTATATGACAACAGTAACCGAAAACGCCGGAAAGTAACTGATATAAGCACTATCCCTCTCGGGATCTCGAGAGCGAACACGGACTCCCTAGCCGCTCCAATGCCCGCCTCATCGCATGTTGGTTATTCCTTGTCGTCAATAGGCAGTGGATTAGAAAATCAAAGAGGTTCGTGGGACTATTTACTAGATCGGCATGATGAGAACGATTCGGAGATCATTGAGCCACTGGCTCCATTTGTTCAGTCGACCCAGACAGCTACTAGTCGAGCCCATGAGAGTACAGCAGCACCCGGTTTGCAACGTGACTTTGAAGAGCAAATACATATCCAAGACGGAGAAAACGAGAAAGCAGGAGAGACCCCACCGAATGCCCCGCCACAAGTTAGGAGTCTCAGCGAAGACCAAATAGTCGACGTGATCAACGAATCTATTGATGAATACACTACGCAATGGCATGACACGATACTCCGTAAGCAACTCTGCAAAGCTAATAAGATGTGGCGAGCGGTAGAAGCTGAGGGTCGAAGAACTCAACGCGTAGCTGAAAAGGCTAGGAATATTCGTTATTATGAAGCTCGCTTGAATATTATCGGGGATGAGCTTTTAAAATTCTCTTGGGCCTGCGTAGAGGAATTACGGGCTCAGTGTAAGAGTCTCCAAGGTTCTGTAGAAAACCTTGAACAAGAGAGGTGGGAGCACTCTATATACGGGCAACCCTATGCCCCGCCACTAATAGAGAGCCCTCGCCCAAATATAGACAAGGCTTCGATAAGTAGTGGTGAAGACCGGGACAAAGAATACGATGAGGACAGTCCCATTTCTGCCGACTACGAATCAGAAGGAGCAATAGAAGGTGATCAGTTCGTCATCAAAGACCCTCCGACTGAATCTCGAACCATAGTAGACTTAGGGGATGGTTCATCTGAAACTGAGGAGGAAGGCGAGGAGGACGAGGAGGACGAGGAGAACATCATCCTACTTGAGAACGAGGAACCAGACCGGCCAGAAAATGCTTCATTCGCTGCTGTAGCAAAATGGAAATTGCAAAATTTAATTGATAAGTCAGATCGCAAAAGACTAATTATGAAGATCATTCAAAACATGTCGGAAGACGAAAGGGATATTCTTCGTGCCCGCATATCAGTCAGAAGGCAGGACCTGTTGAACGAAATACCATGGTGCATTCATATGATGATCACAGGACAGAAGAAGATGCCAGGAGTCTTACCTAAAGACCACAATAAAGTTATTATATGGACTAAGTTATTTCTCTCATGGTGGTTATGCGACAACTACATCAATAAGAATGCTTCTACTTGGCACCTAGAAGAGTTGGAGGAATGTCTTAATAAAGGTTGCCGAGACCCTGGAGTCTTTCACGACTGGGTTATGAAGATCATGGGAAGGACATTTAAGAAGGGATCATACAATCGGAAGCGTTTTGTGGTTCCTCCTACGGCCGAGATTGTGGTCATTGATGATTGAGTCGGAGTTTTCATTCGGAATCAACGGAGTGGGAAGCGACGGGAACATGGCGTCGGAGTATTTGCTTCACCCGTTACTTAAAGATACCATGTCATTATGCTGTAAATGTTTGCTTGCTATGCTGCCCTATGTTGGGAGCTTAATATGGGGCGAATAATTACCAACTCTTACTGTATATGATAAATTCGGAAACTTGGCGCAATTGTAAACTACGAGAAGGAGAAGTAGACGGTGATGAATCGTTGGACGATCCAAGTCTGCGGATGATGACAAAAAGGATAGGTTGATAATTCGCGGGAATCTAGAGCTGTGGAACTCAATATCGAGTAATTGCTTGGATTTTCGGATCTTTTCTGCTATGATGTTCGCCTTGTAGTTTGGGTACCTACACAATAGAACAGCTTTGTTGAGCGCCGGAGTTGGTTGGTATGCCAGCCACGATCGGAGCCCCTCACGGGACTATCCAGTGTAGCGTTCCGGCCACGACTCATACAGAAGGCTATTTTTCTTGGATTCCGACGCGGGCCAGAGATGCCAAAAGATGGCGTTGTACACACTAGCCAATCACAGCTAACTTATTTGGAAGCCGATTGCCGGTCCAAGCCTCGTCTCCGCATTCCCATATGAATTGCAATTCGGGCTTTCTGTGGCACTCAAACACCAATTCTTCTTCTCCCCGTCCGCCCTTTCTTGCTCGCCCATTCCCCTCATAGTTCACCCTTCCAAACAAAAGATTCTCAATCGGCCCATTTTGGTCCCTCATGGAAGCTATCCTCCGCCAGTCGAGGTCTATGTGCCCATTCCTCTCAAAGACGTCGCCCGCCACCCTCCGATCACTCTCTACCACTGCTACTGGCCACGATGTCTCCCCCGGCGCTGGCAGCATGTCAAACCTTCAGGTCCTCGCCCGCCGCTGCCCCATAATGGGTAAGGCCCTCGCCGTGCAGAGCGCGCGTTTTGGAAACAATGTTCTTGCGGGTGCTTTTGGCGGTGTGCGGGCTTACCACACCCGGGTTAGTCGTTCCAGACTGCACACCTCGTCTGCAAAGGAAGCCCAGGCTGTAGGCGTGGAAAAACTGAGCTCCAAGCAAGGTGAGATTGGCTTTCCCGCAGAATGCTTGTACGCATACTGATGCTTGCTCGGACAGTTCCCTTTCCCCACACAGCAGCAAAGGAGACTGTCAAGACCCAGCCCTCTCCCCAAGTTGGGGCGCCACCGGTCCCGAAACCTGTGACTTTCGACTATGATGGGTTTTACCAGAATGAGTTGGACAAGAAGCACAAGGACAAATCCTACCGTTACTTCAACAACATTAACCGCCTAGCCAAGGAATTCCCTCGAGCTCATATGGCATCGAAAGAGGATAAGGTCACTGTCTGGTGCTCGAATGACTACCTTGGCATGGGCCGCAATCCGCAGGTATTGAAGACTATGCATGAAACCTTGGATGACTATGGTGCCGGTGCAGGGGGTACCAGAAATATTTCGGGTCACAACCAGCATGCAGTTACTCTGGAGAATACCCTTGCGAAACTCCATGCCAAGGAAGCCGCGCTGGTCTTTTCTTCGTGCTACGTTGCCAACGACGCCACACTTGCGACTCTGGGTAGCAAGCTCCCGAATTGTGTGATTTTGTCTGATAGCTTGAATCATGCATCTATGATACAAGGTATCCGCCATTCTGGCGCAAAGAAGATGGTTTTCAGGCACAACAATGTAGCTGACCTTGAAGCCAAGCTTGCCTCAATTCCTCCGGAGCATCCCAAGATCATTGCTTTTGAAAGTGTGTATAGTATGTGTGGTTCAATTGGCCCGATTGAAGAAATCTGCGATCTCGCAGAGAAATACGGCGCAATCACATTCCTAGACGAAGTCCATGCTGTTGGCATGTACGGACCGCATGGAGCAGGCGTCGCTGAGCACCTTGATTATGAAGCACACCTTGCAGGCAAGCCAACGGGCACCATCATGGATCGCGTAGACATCATTACTGGGACCCTTGGAAAGGCATATGGCTGCGTTGGTGGATATATTGCTGGATCCGCCAAGCTTGTAGACACTATTAGATCTTTGGCCCCAGGCTTTATCTTCACCACTTCCCTCCCTCCTGCGACCATGGCAGGTGCCAAAACTGC
Source organism: Lojkania enalia (assembly GCA_010094045.1). Classification (NCBI taxonomy): domain Eukaryota; kingdom Fungi; phylum Ascomycota; class Dothideomycetes; order Pleosporales; genus Lojkania; species Lojkania enalia. The sequence goes on from ML986621.1 coordinate 257,281, forward strand.
TATTGAGTACCAGGCCAATTACCAGGGTGATAGACGCCTCCAACAGCTACACACTCGCGCTGTGAAGGGGGCACTCAATGCGAGGGATATTCCGGTTATTCCTAATCCTAGCCATATTGTTCCACTCCTCGTTGGAAACGCGGAAGTCGCCAAGCAGGCCAGCGACCTTCTCCTCGAAAAGTGGGGTATCTATGTCCAAGCCATCAACTACCCCACTGTTCCGGTTGGACAGGAGCGTCTCCGCATCACGCCCACTCCAGGCCATGTTCGTGAATACCGCGATCACCTCGTAGAGGCCGTAGAAAGTGTGTGGGACCAGCTGGGCATCAAACGTACCAGTGACTGGGCAGCCGAAGGCGGCTTCATCGGCGTGGGCGAGGCTGGAAAGAAAGAGGAGGCTCCCCTCTGGACCGACAAGCAGCTCGAAGTTGATGCTGTGCTCAAGGGAATGAAGGCTGGCCAGGACGCTCACATCGTTCTTGAGTCTATGCTTGAGAAGGAACACAACGCTACAGCGCAAGCTGTCAGTGCTATTGCCTAAAGCCCGGCTGGGTAAACGTGATGTCTGGTCTGTTCACTCCTTTAATCTTCCTGAGACCTCTCCAGTGACGCAAGATGATATGTGTAGATAGTTCAAAAAAATCTGAATGTGCTCGTATACTGTGACACTTCTAGTTTAAATTTGGTGAAGATGTTAGTAAGACTGAACGATGCCCTGTGGCCAAAAGGTTCAACCGATTGTGCTTGAGCAATGATCCTGCAGTTGCTCCAGAAGTTTTTATTGCCAACTATCCGCACAATGGCAATATGCGCTCTCGAGCATTGGTTCGAATTCACCGTCGTGAAAGGGAATAATCAAAGCGGCCTTTCATCACTGCACTAGCGGGCTTGGCGCGTGTGCGGCAAGCGCAGGCGGGCCAAGGATTTGCGCCGCGACACCTTCAGGTAATTCTTCATAACGCTCCGCGCCACGACCTCCCCAACACAAACCGCCGCGCAAAAGCGACAGCCTCTCCCTGTCGCCATTGCCAATTCATATCGCCCGGCATAGTTAATACCACCAGACTCCAGCATTCGTTCTTGGAGGTCCCACGCAACACCTCCCTACCACAGCCTCACCAAAACCGCTATCTCGACCTTCGTGCATGTTCCGCACACCGGCCATCGCCTATCACGCCAGATTGGACTCTCGCCATTGAGAGGGCGCCAGAATGGCTCCCGGTGCAAAACGAAAGCGAGGTGATCGCACTTACTCACAAGAGAGCAATGAAAACACCAGCAGGCCGTCGCCACATCGACCCCAGAGTCTTGGGCTTGCCCAGTCGCAACAGCAGCACAACAGCGCCCGGGGTGGTGGTAGACGCGGCAACAGGCCGGGGGTAGGCCGCGGCGGGTCCAGCGCACCTCAAAGCCCTGCTCCCGTGCAGGCGTCTCCAACAGTCATGTCCCCGCCAGCAGTTGCTCCTCCATCCGTCAGGACTCAACAACCTGCTACTCCCTCAGCGCCTGCACCTCCGGCCGAACAGCCATCGCCCACTGTGTCCTCAAAAGTCCAGGTGACGAATCAATATGTCACTCAGCAACGAGTCGACGCCTGGGCTGGAATGGGCCGCGCTGCGGTCGTCGGGGCTGGAACAGCTGCTGAAGCGGAGGGAGATATGCTGACATTGTCAGTGATATTTGAAGAGCTTGTGCAAGCATGTCTGGACCAAACCCTTGGTCCAGATGCCATTGGTTTAGCCGTGCAAGAAATACTAGCGGCTCCTGCTTTGGACGCACTCGATCCCATATCTCTATTCCTCGAAACCGTGAGCTCGCTAGCGGAGACCGGCACCGCTCATCCGCCGCTCAGGCCTATGCTGGAGTCTAGTGGCGTTGATACTTCGCGCATGCGTGGTGAGCTCGAGAGCAACCTCCTCACGTCGCTCAATCTTGTCCGATCAAGCTTTTCCCGAGTCGCTATTCGAAAAGCCACACACGCTCTATATCGACAGTCAAACTATAATCTCCTACGAGAAGAGACCGAGGGGTACTCGAAGTTAATCACTGATTACTTTACCACCGTCAACAACCGACCTCCGAATCTCGAAGTTGTGACTGATACTTTTGAAAGGGTGAAGGCTCTCATCGGCGCGTTCGACCTCGATGTCGGTAGAGTTCTCGATGTCACATTGGACGTATTTGCAAATCTATTGGTCAAGCATAACAAATTCTTCGTCAAATTCCTGCGCATCAGTTCATGGTGGCCTGAGCAAAAAGTTCCGCATGGCATCGAGTGGGAGGAGAACAAGATTTCAGCCCTACCTCAATGGGCATTGCCAGAATCAGCAGTCTGGTACTACAGCGACGAAGGAAAGCAACGACAGCTTGCTCTGCGTCAGCAGCGCGATGTTGAGTTTTGGAAGCGTGTCGGTGAATTGATCGAGTCTAGTCAGAAAAGGGGCATCAATGATTATTTTGAACTCGGAGCTCGTCGCATCACAAGCGGTTTATCATCTATTGACCGCGTTGCTTTAACGGATAACACAGATGCGAATGTTGGGGAGACACCTGATTTCGAAAAGACGCAGAAATGGTCAGAAGAGTGGATGTTCGAGACAGGAACACTTTCGCCGTCCGGTAATCGAATTGCGGCGCAGCTTCTCGGCTTCAAACTACGATTCTACGCCTCTGACGCTCGGGATGCCCACGATATGCTGCCCGACAATCTGATTCACCTTGCAGCCTTACTCATCAAGATTGGCTTCATCTCACTTGCTGATCTTTATCCTCACCTATACCCGTTGGATGAGGACATGGCTGCACATAAGGAGAATCTGATGAAGATTAAGAAAGAAAAAGAGGATAAGCTCCGTGGAGTATCAACAAATGCTCTTGCAATGGCTGGTGCCCTACCAGATGATACCCTTCCCGTACCTGCACCTGTATCACGTCTGCGAGAGCCTGAAGCCAAACCTTCTTCCAAGCCCGAATCCGAACGGGGTACTCCTGACCGAGTCGAGGAAGACAGCAAGGAGAAGTTGCCTGAACCCGTTGATCAAAAAACCGCTTTACTACGAAGCCTACTCTTAATCGGTGCCATTCCGGAAGCCTTGTTCATCATTAGTCGCTTCCCTTGGCTACTCGAAGTGTATCCGGACCTCCACGTCTACGTTTTTCGTCTTTTGCATCATTCTTTGATTAAGGTTTATGACGAATCACGGCCTTTCCCGAAGGAAACACAACCGACTGCCACTAAAGGTGGCAAGAATCCGTCAGTACCGCAGACTTCCAACTATCCCCCCCGACGAACTCTTCGCTGGGCTAAATTAGAAGAGAAAGATGCAGGAGATGGCGTTGACTATCGATTCTATTGGGAAGATTGGATGGACAATGTACCCATATGCCAGAACGTCGATGATGTTTTCAAGCTCCGCGCCACCTTACTCGGTCTCATTGGTGTCGAGATTGGCCTTGATGCCCTTCTTTTGACCAAGCTCGCTCGTATCGGCAAAAAGAGCATTGCGGACGACTCATCAACAGACAACCGTCTCCGTTGGAAAGAGTTCTGCTCTGAGCTTTTGGCGCCTGCATTATCCTTCTCCGGCCAAAACCCCGGTGTTGTCAATGAAGTGTGGGATCTTCTAAAGCAATTTGATACCGCCGACAGGTATTGCATCTATGCAGTTTGGTTTGGTAAATCGATCAGGCGACAACCGGCGCTAAATGCAAAATTCAAACAAGCGGAAACGGAGACGAAAGGCTTGTTGGCTCGCATGAGCACGGATAACATGCGCCCGATGGCCAGGGCGTTGGCCAAGGTGGCCTGCTCTTGTCCAGGAATTGTCTTCGAGCGTGCTCTCCACGCCATTGAGAGCTATCCGAACCTCGTTGATGTCCTCGTTGAATGCAGCCGTTATTTCACCTATCTCGCTTATGACTGCCTGACCTGGTCCCTCGTAACTTCTCTCGGTAGGGGGGGCCGGACAGCAGTACAGAGCGATGGCATGTTGACACGCCCTTGGCTCAAAAATGCCGCTATCTTCATCGGGAAAGTCTACAAGCGATATAGCTTAATGGATCCAACTCCTATGCTTCAATTCCTCATTTCTCAGTTGCTTCAAGGAAAAACCTACATGTTGGCAGTCCTCGAGCAGTTAATCACATCGATGGGTGGAATCGGACCGAATATTGCCCTTACTGAAGCGCAAGTCCTTGGAATCTCCGCCGGGCCCCTCCTTAAGGCCTTTACACTCGAAACTTACCTTGGCGATCACCGACATGTGTCTAAGAACTCAGCGAAACGCCTTTTAAGGTGCTTGAAAGACGTCGGACTTGCGCCTCAGTATGTCGTCTTGCTCGCCATGGAGCTCGGGCGATATTTGTATCGTGAAGATTTGGACAACGCCCCCCTAAAGGTCATTGGCAGCAACTTCGATAACCTACACTCGAACTTCACGCAGTACTTGGATTTCCTCCGGACTAATCTATCCACTTCGGAATTTGACACAGTTTTTCCTAGCATTGTAGAATTGCTTTCCGAATACAACATCGATCCGGAGCTTGCTTTCGCTATCTCGCGTGATAGTCTTTCCACACAATTCAGGGCCGCCAGGACGGAAGCTAAGGCGAGCCCTGAACCAAGTAAAATTGAATTAGGTGCCAATATATCGAAGTCTGAGTCGCCCGATGAGACTCAATCTAATGGTGACGTTGTTATGGGAGATGCGACAACCGAAGCGGTCAACGGAGTGATAGTTGCGGTTGAGGGGAACGTCCAGAAGAAAGAAGAGGCCATTTCTTCAATAGACACCAAAATACAGCAGCCCATTTCGACTGAAGACGTCGAAATGAAGGACTCGCCGAAAGACCCTAGTTCGCCAACCCAGCCCAAGTACCTATCGAATCCAGCAATAGATGCTCTAGCAAGTCGATTGAGGACTGTCATACCAAAAACGTATGGCGATCACCCTTTCCTCACATTCTACATTACCTTTTGGCAACTATCCCTTGTAGATCTTTTTGATGCCTCCAGGATGGACGGATATGATGTAGCTATTAAGCATTATACGGACCGAGAACATCAACTTGGAACTGCTCGTCAGGATACCACTGCTCGAAAGAAAGTTGCAGCATATCGAGAAGAGTCATCCAAGCTTCGCCAGGAAGCCAAAGACATGACCACGATGGCAATCAGTACGCGAGACTCACTCAAGAAAGAGATGCACCAATGGTTTGACGGATTCCCAATGGTTGAGGCCCCGTCCGATGCTCTTCATAACGCAATTCTTCAAGATTGCTTTCTTCCACGCATCAAATTGTCTTCACAGGATGCTCAATTTGCCGCCGCAATGCTGAAGTTCATGCATTCTGTCGGAGTACCGGGTTTCCGCACCATGAAGTTCTTGGACCAACTTTTTAGACAGAAGTTGTTGTCATCAATCATCTTCATGTGTACCTCACGAGAATCTCAAAATTTTGGCCGATTTCTAAATGATGTGCTCAAGGATCTGAAGAATTGGCACGGCAACGAAAAGGCCTATCGATCCAAGGGACATGGAGATAAGAAGCGCCTTCCTGGTTTCGCTCGAAACTTCAATCCAGATCGTACACCAGCCACTTTTTTGGAATATGAAGACTTCCGTCGACTTTTATACAAGTGGCACACGCAAATCTTCCGCGCCTTCGAGATCTGCCTAAAGAGCGATGATTACATGCACATCCGCAACGCCATCAACGTACTCAAAGCCATCGCTCCCACCTTCCCTATGGTTGATTCTATGGGCAAGGGCATTCACCAGCTCGTCCAGAATGTATCCCAGAGCGACCCTAGGGAAGATCTTAAACTTACTGCCTTATCTTTATTTGGTGACATCAAAAAAGGCGAGAAGCATTGGATTACGGCTCAAGCATTCTCTGCGGTATGTAACCTTAGCTTCAAGTATGTTTTGGTATCACTACTTACCATCAATAGGCACGGGTGCCACCGAACGCCTTCTATGCGACAAGCCGAGTTGCCTCAGAACAACCAGGCACACCACAAACCCCTGACGCGAACCCGGCAACGAGGCTCAATGCAAATGCTCCCGAATTCATGCCTAAGGATATCAACACGTACGTCCTCATCCTTCCATAGTTTCCTAACGCGATCTAATAGAAGCATTAGGAATGGCATTCCAAAAGCGCCCGACAATACAAACACTGAACGGGAAGATGGCGAAGTAAATGACGATAGGAAACAATTGATGGACAGTAACGTAGCTACAGCACCTCGGAAAGAGCAAGAGCATAGAAAATCAACCCCTGCACCACTCGAGCGGAAACCTGTCGAGCAATCACAACCCATGGACGCAGATTTTAACAATCGCCCGACATCTTCTCCCCAAGTCACCAAGCCTTCTCTTGTATCGACTCGGCCAGAGCCTAGAAGTATCGCATCTCATCCACCTCCGCCAACCAGGGTCCAGCATGCTTTGCCAAACAGGCCAGAGTCGCAGCCTCAACAGCCTAGAGGCTGGCCTCCTCCTGAACGATCTGGTGAGCGTGGTCCGGACTATCCAACGCATAGTCGGAATGACACTCGAGGTGGTGTAAGCCAGGAGTATGGGCGGCTTGATCGACCTAGTGATCCCATGCGGGACTCTTTCCAAGACCGACGAGAACAATCGCCAGGCCGCCGCCCACGTGCTAGAAGTCAAGAGCGTACTCTAGGTCCCGTCGACCGTCGCGATCCTGGTTGGACGGGTAGAGACTCTAGGGAATACCATGATGACCGGTCTATGCGGCCACCTCCTCGGGATGCACGAGCTCCGCCGCCGCCGAACCGTGGTCCTGCTTGGGGAGAGCATCCGCGCGAGTCTAGAGATCCAAGGGACCCGAGGGATGTGAGAGACATCCGCGACCGAGACGACCTTCGAGGGCCTCCACCTCCCCCCCCATCAGATAACCGTGGCCGGTTGCATTCCAATCAACCCGTTCTATCTGATGATCAGGGTCCATATCGACGAGATTTCTCACACAAACCCCAGCAGGGTGGTGAGCGGAACCACAATTTTTCTCCGCGCATGTCCATAGACAGGCCCCCTCCTAGTGGACCACCAACACCATCTGGAGACAGATCTTTGATGAATCCTGATCGGGCTGCATTACTCGAGAGCGGTGATCGAAATAGAGGGAACAGTCTCAGGACAGAGAGGGAAGCTCGCCGTGACCGAGACTCCCGGCCTCAGTCCCCACGTCGAGGCGATGAGCGACCTCCCGCGCCATATCATGGCCGCAACGACTTGAGTCGTGATGACCGAAATGCCGAACGTGCTTTGCACGATAGAACCCCGCCACATCCGTACCCAGCAAATCGAGACCGGCGAGAAGAGCCGACTGGCATCGCTCCTACCGGACCTCGCGGGCCGCGAATTGACACTCCAATCTCCACACGAGCCTCGCGAGACATGTTCCAGCCTTCTCATACATCCCGAGCACCAGCATATCAGACGCAAGACCCGAATTATGGTAGGCTCAACCCCCCTACTGAGTCGTCAATCCCCTCTGGACCTCGAGGTAAGATTCCGAGTATTCTCCACACTAATAACATCAATCTCTAACAACTTTAAAGGACATTCAGACCGACGTGACGTGCCAGCCCTTCTACCTCCATCTGCTGCGCCAAACGCAGCGACGCAGCCAGATAGACCTGGTGTACATCCTAGTCGGCTGGGTCAGATCAACGCTCCTCTTCAAACCAATGTGCCTAGCGCTCCAAGTGGTCCCCGGAACAATATCCGAACTCCTCAAGGGCCTGCAGCATCTCCCACCACCCGCGGTCCTCCGACGGGACCAGCATCTGTTACAGAACGTAATGCGAGGAATCAAGACTGGAGTATCGCGCGCACCCTCAATAGCGTATTGACCCAGAATGCTCCGGTTGCTCCAGGCGGTAGTGGTGGAGACCGCAACGCCCAAACACCTGGTCATACAATCCGTGGACGAGGAGCTAATCGTGCCAGCGGTCCCATTGAACCGTCTATGATGCCTAGCTCTACTGCCTCTCGGTCGTATCCAAGCACTCCAAATCCCCTTCGGCCCGAAGAGCACCATGCAAGGGATAGAGCTGAACATACCGCTGGACGACTTGAAAACTACACTCCAGATGAGGGTAGGCTGGACTCTCGTGGTCATACTAGGCGTTCTGAGCGATCTGGTCGACACCGTAGTCGCTCTACAGATCGCAGTGACCGGCGGCCCGATGACCGAGTCTCACGAAATGGACCTGAAGATAGAGGTGGTCGCAGCGACGAACTGGAAAAAGCCAGTGACCGTGAGCGTGGATCCGGTCGGGAGAAGCGAGGCGGTGAGCGGGATAGTGGCCGACGTGATAGGGATAGAGATGGAGATCGTTCAATCCGTGATGGACGGGATAGACGTGAACGTGGTGGACGTGACGAAGGCAGGAACGACGCTCGAAACGAGGGCAGGAGCTCTGCTAGAGGCGAAGACCTGGGCTCAAGAAGACCACCCCTAGCCTCTGGAGAACCTCCTATATGGCAAAGTGATGGACGAAATGAATCCAGGAGCGGTGACATTCGCGGTAGGGGCGGTGGTGAGAGGCGTGACGATCGCGACAGACGCAACACACGAGATGATGGCCGCGATGGGCGCAAGCGAGGACGTGGCCCGGAAGAGCTGCCACATGGCGACAACAAGCGTCCTCGACGATCCATGCAGTAGTCGAGTTCTGCTCGAATAGACTCAAATATCAGGTCAAAGCTATTGACGAAGCAGCAGAGGACATAGCGACTACTCGACTCTTATAGAATTTTTCATTACACAATCCCAACATCCCATTCATGGCGTCCTACATTCTACGGAACTTATTTTATAATCTCTTCAGGAGACTCTTGTATTGTAGCCAGCCATGGACGGAGGCTCACTTGCATTTTTCGGCGTTTTTGCTTGCATGTATCCTCAGGCGTGGAGGAATCTGGAATATGGTATTACATCTGAGATACCCTCTGTATATGCCAGCGACTAGGGCATTTGTCGGAGTTCTTCGGAGTTTCATGGGTGCAAATATGCATGGATGGGACGGTAGTGTGATTGCGATGGGATGCACCTAGGATAGCTAGGTTTGCAAAATGTAAAGTATATCAACAAAATTTGGAGAGATTGATAGCAATGGCCTCTTTTATGATGGAAAGATCCTCATCAGAAGAATTATGGTGAAGGTATTGTTTAGCACGGCTTTTGGTGTTACAGAAGCTTTCCCTCATTTAGAAATATCTGTGAGCTTCGTGAGACTCTATTGGTTTGCATCTTGTCCAATCATCGTGCAAGATGTTTAATATAGTGTCCTAGATGTCGAGATAATCAAACTCTTTCCCTTCTTTTCTTCCACAAGATATCGTGTCTCCTTTCAACCCCACAATAATTGCAATTATTTCCTACCGACGCAAAGGACGCAGTCCTGACAATGTTTTGCTTTCCCCCTCACATCGCAGGTCCCGCAAGAATAACACAGCGTGGCAGAAGAGACGGCCTAATTCTCGCAATAAAATACACATGACCGAAGCCAGGAAGAATAAGTCCTGTTTCTGCCGCACTGCTTTGGGCAAATAGGTATGTGAATGGAACCACCATGGAATCCGCGCCATCTTGTCATACGGAAATTTATATTTCAAGTAGTTTTAGTTCGTTACGACCATGTGCAGGCTGCGCAAATGAGAGATATAGAAAACTGCGATGGTTTATATGCCTTGTTTATACTCCGCCGACTTATATTATTTATGGATTCCCAATTAGGGACGGAAATATCTCAAGTCACTAGGCCACTGTATCTACTCATAATGAATTCAATGCTTGGCCAATTGCATGTTCACAATCTACGAGGCTTACCGAAGAACTTCTTGATCATAACTCCTGTAATGTCTCTGTATCATTGCTACAAAGATGGGAATATGAAAACCAGTCGGAAAATGGTTCAAGTTCTTGTACGCTGCAAGGATGCTAACAAAATACCGAGACGGTGTCACTTGGCTACTCTACAAATCCGATTTTCGAGCCTGAAACGCACGACACTCCGGATCTAACAGTGGATAGACATAATAAAGGGAATCATCAAGACCAGCTACTCCAAAATAAAGGAAAACCAAGTTTCCCTACCCGCGTAAGAAGATTCAGATCTACGGAAAGCCAGATGCTCTGCGCGCTCTGCGAGTTCATGGATCTCTCTAATATCGACGACGTGGATATTTTTCCAGTGGCTCGGGCAGCAAGAGGAATAATGGATTCAAGGCTGGATGGTGGGCCCGTTCGGAAAGCTCCGATGTTGGAGATGGCATGTCACATTCGCAACGGCTTCTACTACTCTCGAGCCACGAAAACTGAGGTAGCATTTCCGAAAGCATACCATCAAGGGAATAACCTCAAGCGTATCAGAACATTTCTTCATCAAAATATTTTTGGTTTCGTTATGAATGCAGAGACGGCCCACATCATTATTCTATCATTCCCCAATGCTGTATGTGCGAGCATATAAGGTGTCATCCCTACTCAGTCGGACATTTTGTATAGATTAATATATATCTAGAGAGTATAATTGTGAATTGTTTCATAAAAGACCATACTTGTCTATGTTGGTCAGAGTGGGAATGCCATACACGTCACACAGCAACGAGACCATCAGAACAACACTATACAGGCGCCAACCGGCGCATTTACCTCCACGGTGAATCCAAATCAATCGTAAATGAAGAAGGGTCTAGCGACATTATCATATTCTCACAAATTTAAAAAGCGATGCCACTAGTCCACCACTCATTCCCATTAACCCACCTTACCCATTCCCCACTCCAGCACCAAAATTTATCTCCTTCAACACCAAATCCCAATCCCCTAAGCACAGAAAATGGAATAGGCTCGTATAACCATATCCCTCCCTTTGCAAAGTCGTCACATATCAGGTGCGCGGTATTGTAAAACCAGATATGAACGTACACAAATGTAAAAGCTCGCATCAGCAATTTCGGAATACTATTAAGCGTTCCAGTTTTCCTCACGGCTTGCATAGTAAGCCCTTCGATGAATATGCCAAGAGCTTGGAGAAGAAAGAAGCGTATAGGTCCGAGAATAGGACGAGTGTTCCCAGGTTGTGTATAGCTTCCGCAAGCGTGTAGAGTACCAGACAGAGTAAATGCTATTATCAGTTGCAATGATTTTGCTACTGGCGTCCTCGAATCCATCTTGGACAATTCGATGATCTTTCGACTGGGCTCTGTGAATGCGAATTGGAAAGTTTGGTGCCACCACCCAGACCACCATCCTGCAATTCCGCGATCCAAGACCACAACATAGGATCCCCAATCTTCGGGGTACATCCAAGCTTCTGCCCTAGTGCCAATAATACTCGGACCAAGAACGCCGGAAAAGAAGAGCGGAGCGAGCGCAAAACTTGCTTGCAGGGAATATTTTATCGCAAATTGCGAGACGGTGAGACGATACATATGTACGAGTTTTGGACTCTGATGCAGGAAAGAAGGGAAATGCGGTGGTGGTGGTCGATCTACGAAGCCCCAGAAATACGGATCGTGATTCATGATAGTTTTTATCACGTCCAGACAAATATATGCCTTCAGCAGAGTATTGAAACTTGCAATTAAGAGTTCCTTCCGCATGGTATAAATATGTGTCTGACCTGGCCTTCTACGAAATGAATGTTTAGGCGGATTGTGAGAATTGCGGTGGAGTTGCTCTTGAATATGCTTTGGTGGTGGGGGCAGGGTTGGGATCCGCCAGTTCCAATTCATTCCTTTAAAATTGAAGAACATATCCGCTACCCAGTCAAGGCGTTCGATGAAGGGTGTTAGTGGGTAAGGTTGCCACGCATATTCGCCATGCCGCTTGCTGAGCCAGAGACGCTCTTTCGGTCTGAGAGGACTGTTCGATACAACTCCAATCAGCGGTTTCTCCAGCTCATATGGGGAGCTAGAAACCCCAGAGATCTCTTCGAATTGTGCTTCATTCTCCTCTTCGGACCGTCGAAATACCCCTTCAGTTCTCTGGATGCGCTGGAAATCGGCCTGAGAATCATTTACAATTAGGATGGTCAGAACCCATATTACACTCCAAGCCGAAATTAGGCCCAATCCAAAGGCTGGAGCCATATTCTTCGCTCGAGTATATTTGACGCAATATGCTGCGAATCCTGCTATCCAAGCGAAGGCCAGAGAACGTGCGCTACGGACCCATGACCGGTCTTGGTGGGGTATCAGAAGGTAAAGGACAACACCGAGAGTGCCAAACGCCCCCTGGGGATATAAGAAGGGCTCAAAGTCTCCAGATGCAATTGCTTTATCATACTGAGCCCAATAATGCTGCAAAACATCGTGATGAGTGTGTGGCCAAGAACCCATAGGCGTCATTTCAACAGAAAAGACGGAGTAGGAAAGACTCAAATAAGCGTAAGAGAGGGAAGTTTGAAACAATTAAGGAAATCCATATATAGGGTATGAGAAGCAGTAATCGTGGCGTATCTTGGTCACGCTGTATATGTTTGATTCCAACCAAGAACCGGGCCCGTATTGATAAAAGTCCCAAAAAAAAAAAAAAA